>OU343225.1:52824936-53424936 GCA_910596185.1 Chrysanthemum makinoi
AGGCTTTGATTCAGGGGAGGCTGCTGTTGTGCATATGGATGAGGATGTGGATAGTGGAGATCATGGACAGCAGTATGTGGTGTCTGATAAAGATGGGAATGAAGCTGTACTTGAAACCTTGAAGACTGTAGTAGACGATATAGAGAAGGAGGTGGTGCAGGACACATCCACTGCTAGTGTTTCTGTAACCACGGCTAGTTTTTCAGAACCCACTGCTACAACTTCAACTGAGGTAAACACACCCACTGTTGTAGAAGTTAAAGAGAAGGAGGTGGTGCAGGACACATCCACTGCTAGTGTTTCTGTAACCACGGCTATTTTTTCAGAACCCACTGCTACAACCTCAACTGAGGTAAACACACCCACTGTTGTAGAAGTTAAAGAGAAGGAGGTGGTGCAGGACACATCCACGGCTAGTGTTTCTGTAACCACGGCTATTTTTTCAGAACCCACTGCTACAACTTCAACTGAGGTAAACACACCCACTGTTATGTTAGTCTCAACCACTGCTATTACTACAACATCTACAATTGTCACAACTACCTCTGTTTCACCACCTAAATCAAAAGAAGTTGAGAAGGAAGCTGCCAATACACTGATAAATTTAAGCAAAACTTCATCAAACCCTACACCTACCATTGCACCTGCTCCTGTATTTCTTAAACCAACTGGACCTAAACCCTTGAGTAAAAGTTTGAATATTGGTGAGCCTTTGAAGAAGAAGGTGGCTCTACCAGATATTGGAAAGGGAAAAGGTATTGCTGAGCCTGAGATAAAGTTTAAGAATACAGAAGACCAGATTGCTTATGATCGTGAGTATGGTGAAAGAATAGTAGCTGAAGAAAAAGCAGAAATAGAAAGGAAAAAGCTAGAAGATGAGGAAGCTAATCAGAGATGGTTAGATGAATGGAATGATACAGAAGCCTATCTTGAAGCTTCTAATAATATTAAAAATGAGTACCCCAAACAAGAGTGGGCACTGTTTTCTATTAATCAAAGAGCTAGAATATTGAGTGAATGGGCAAGAAGGATCAGCAAAGAGAAAAAGCAAGTCAAAAGAAAGAAACCTCCTACAAAGAGCGACATGAGAAATACATACATGAAGATTGTCAAGAATTCAGGCATACATGTTACTAAAAATCTAAGAACATGTTCATTTGAGAGGATTAAGGAGCTTTGTCTGATGTGTATGAGAGTTAATGATGATTTTAATCCTATGAATTCTGAGAAAGAAGCAGAATGGTTAAAGAAGCAATCCAGTTCTAAAAGACAAAAGGTGGATGAAGAGTTGAAAAAGAAAGAAAGAACTAAACAGTATTTTAAGGAGACTGATAATCCCAATCCTGAACCTATTAATCCTATTCCTTTAAAAGCAGTTCATCCTATTGTGGATTGGCAGATTGTTATAGAAAGGGGTAGAGAAGTAGTTGAGATAACAAGAGGTGATGGATGCAAATCTACTTATTTCAAATTTGGGATTTTACTGGATTGTTTGACTAAGAGTGATTTGGAACAGTTGTGGAAAGTAATGCAGTTCAGATATGGGAAGTTTGGTCCAAATGGAGAGTTAGCTAAGTTTGTATGGGCTGCTATAAAGAACATGTTTCAACCTGATATTGATGCTGAATATTGGGATAATTGTGAGGTGGTTGAATGGCTATTGTTCTCATACTGCAAGGTTCATGCTGTAAAAACTACAAAGGAATGGTTTTTCATGTTTGTTGATAGGGATTATCCTTTATCAAAGAATGTGGCAAGACAAATGCTGGAAGCTAAACTCACTTCAAGAGGAACAAAAGAGACACATCTATAATGATCCACTGTTTCAAAAGATAGAGAAGATTGCAGACACACAAGGGCCTTTAGCAATTAAGGCTAAACCTCGGTCTATATAATTGTAAATATTGGAACCACTGCCAGAGTTAATAAAACCACTGCTAGAAGATTGAATCCACTGCTGATGTTAAACCGCGGCTAGTAGTAAAGTATAACGGTTATGCGCAAAAATTTGGAAAACAACAAATGGATGCAAAAAGGTCAGACGATACTTTAACAGTAAGGGGCACAATGTTATGTTAATGTCTTCGATTGTTCATTTTTTGTTATTTTTGCAATCTCATTTTAAATTAAAATCCCATAGATTGGAGAGGATACCCTGGATACGATGAAAAGACAGAAGATTCAAGACCATCCAACTCTTGAAGACAAGAAAAAAGGTGAGTAAATAAAATGTATTTAACTCCTACTTACTAGGAAACTTTATTGAATAAAGTATCTTACTAGAAAAGCACGTACGATATAACACTAAGTACTTACTAGGGGCATATAGTACTCTTAGTTACTAGGAGATCACATACGATATAACACTTAGTACTTGGCATATCTCACAGTGCTTATAGCGGCAACGTACCCTCAAGCTTATGAATAAAGAAAGTCTTGTTTCGAGCACTCAGCTCCAGTTCGCCTGCCAAGATATTCATTTGCATCACCTTGTGTTCACTAAGGGCTTGCTCCTGCTTCAGAAACTCAACGGTTTTTTGTGGCACCTTCTTTCGCACAGTTGCCATCTCTTGAATAACGGCAACCCTTTCACGATTAAGTCTAGCCAATTCTTGAGTTAGGATATTCACCTTTCTTGCCAATTGAACATCTTCGATTGCAGCGTTACGGCAGTAGTAAATCATCATGTCTGTCCAGTTGTTAGTGTTAGCAGCAGCTCTTATCTCATCACATTTAGGCAGACCTGACATTGTTTTTGCTTACTTATTTATGGAATGATGTTGTGTGAAAATATACTTGCAAGTTTGCTCTTAAATACACAAATTGAAAGGTAAATAAATAGTCACATGCATACCATTGACGTTACACTATATGCCTGACTCCTATATGTTTTTATAGAAAAGAACAAAAAATATGCACATGTTCAACAGTTGATTGTATAACATTGTCACAAAGTAACATCTAAAAAAGAAGAAAAAAAATGGTGCCTCAATAATGAAGAACATTGTCACAAAGTAACATAAAAAAAACAAAAAAACAAATAAAAGCAAGCCACTCCTGTCGCTATTATTATTCAAGTAACAAACATTGAAAATCCTAGATGACTGATAAGTTGTGCTTCCATTGTGCTAAAGTTCAAATTCAAATAACAACTATAAATCGTCCAAATGAACAACATTTGCAGCACTAAACGTCACAGGTTGTGACTGAATGTTGTTAGGAAGGTTGTTTTCAGGAGTAGATGATTCACATTTCCATACGAAATCGTTGTTTGACTGACCAGTTGCTTCTCCCTGTTCGACCTCTACACGCGTCCTCTGTCCTCCGTGTCGTTCTTGTTCCACTGCTTCTTCGTTAGTTGTAGGGGTGCACGATTGTGAGTTTCTTTTACGTTTCTGAGATGTGACATTAGTTCAAACAACCATATCAGTAATTACATACAAAATTATATACATTGAAATAAAAAATAGAAACACACTTGCCTTGCTTGTCATCAATGGTTCAGTACATGACCGTCGTGTGTGTCCTGCCTTTCCACACCTGCCACAGGTTTTGCTTTCTGGCTCTTCCCCCTGTGATCGGATACGTGTTTTTTCTTTGGGTCTTCCAGGTTGCCGCTTATCCATAGCAAGTGGTTTTACGGTTTGCAAGTCATCAGGAGTACGCCACAAGGATAAATCTTTTAGAGGATAAACCCTTGCTTCGTATGTATTTTTTAGTGACGTTTTCTTAAACCAATCCATCGCCCAACTGCTAGTGTCAGTCAACCCTTCAACTCTAGACACAGCACAAACATGACCACAAGGTAGACCCGATAGCTGCCATTTGCGGCAAGTGCATTCTCTGTTGTCAAAGTCAACAATATGAACATGTTTCGGATCAGTAACTTGGTAAATCTTGTGCATCTCAATTCCGTTAACGTCCCAATTAGCACTCTTTGCCATTCTATTGCTTACTTTTGCATTTGCCCATTCGGTAAGTTCATCCGTTGGAGCATCTGAAATAAAAAAAATTATACATTTTTTATCGATGTGCCAAATATGTGATAAACCAATTATAATAGACAGTTTTTTTAAGTTACCTTTGTATTTTGCTCGACGTTCAAAATACCATTTTTGTAGAAGCCTTCGGTAGTACTCCATTAGCTGGGTTATTGGAACCTTCCTAACATATTTGAGGTCATGTAATTGTACCTGTTTGCAGGGCAGTAAGCACGCGACCATTTATCAAATCCAGCTTCATCTTTTATTTTTTTATACACATCAGGTTTTAATGATTGAATCTCAGAAATTGAAGCACCAAACTCCTGCTCTGTGTAAGCTTTGCATGTCCTCCAATATATAGCCCTCCACTTTCTAGTTTTCAAATTGCAGTTCATCATTAAATGACGACAACAAAAACCATGAAACGCGTTAGGAAAAACGGTAATACATGCATGTGCAAATCGTTTACTTCACCAATGCATTCTTTAAGTTTGCTCAAAAACCAGGTCCATGATTCATTGGTCTCACCTTGAGAAACACTAGTTGCAATAGGTATAATCTGGTTGTTTCCGTCCATCCCAACAACAACCAGATTCGTACCAAGGTATCTCCCTTTAAGATGTGCGGCATCAATTATTAGCAATGGTCGCATAAAACGTAAGAAGCTCCGAATCTATTTTAAATCGATCAGAAATTGCTTAATTAATAATATTTACATAATAATGAAGGTAATAATTAGAAATAAAAGATAATAGAATTTATGAAAAACTTACAGCAAAACCGAAACCAATGAATACCATCTTAAACCGATCTGTCTCATCTGTCTCAATGTGTGTTCTGTCCCATCATTTTGCAACTTTAAGTTATAGCAGTAATACGGCAACTGCTGAAAAGACTCCCTAGGACAACCGTTCAACAACTTTAATGCAATGTTTTTCCCACCCCAAGCTCGGTGGTAAGAAATGTCTACTTTCCAATCAACATTAAAATCTTTTTTTATGTCCTCACCCGTATAGACCCTTTTATAATTCCTCAATTTATCAACAAGTATGTGACCCAATAATTTTCGGGTAGCATTTCGATGATTAGGATGAATTTTTGTTCTGGAACATGTATGACAGTCGTTAATGGTAGTAACATAGAAGTATTTGTTAACAACACTTTTTCGTGCGTTAATGTACCAGTTGCAACCTTCTTCAAAACAAGCTACACTGTACCTTTTCTTACATGACTTAGTAACTTTATACTCAAACATATCAACCAACGCTTTTATTCCTATTGCATAAATGCATCCTTGCTTATCATCAAACCGACTACCCACCTTTAATTTAGATACTACAGGGTGTTTATGGTTACTTAACTTTTTAATTATGGGATCAGGTGAACTGGGTGGATCAGGGATATTTAGAAATGTGGTTTTCTGCCAACTATGATGCACATCTACATTAACGTTTGCGCCTGCACCTCATTATTATGATCTTCAACTTTTGGTGTTTGAAAATCAGATTTTTGAGGCAACAAAGGAACATTAAGATCAATATCAAGAGGCTTAGAAGAAGTAGACGGCTTTACCTCGGAAGATTTCTCGATAAGTTTGATGTATAGTGTCTGGATCATGTTCTGCTTACAGCATATTTCATGAACGAAGAAAGAAACATCATCATCGTCACTTACATCAATTTTGGTTGAAGCGGACATGTAGTATAAACTGATGATCTTATCTTTAATCTGATATTTGTTAGTATGATAGGTAATCAGATGTAGGTACGTGATGTCAACTGGAAGTAAAACTCCACGAATTGATCTCTCAAAATCCAAATAAACTTTGAATTTTGGGGAATTAGTCGAAGTCATTTTAATTTGGTCCAAGAGGAATTGTGTTATGGGATTTGTGTTCTGGGATTGTACAAAGCAATAAACCCAATAAAAATTCGCTGAAAAGAGGATCTTTTAGTCGCTCAATGTAAAATTCGCTTAAAATTTTCCCTCCACAATATTCATTACCCGCTCATTCACAAAGCATATTTCCCGCCAAATTTGATGTCACTCTACTAGAAATGCGTCAAGTTTACTCATTTGCATCTGTGAATACCCGGTAACAATTGGGTGAAAATAAAACAATGGCTCCCTCCTCTTCCTCTACTTCCAGATCCAATCGAAAGCCCTTGGAATACTACATCAATGCTACACACTGCGAATGTCCAAAACCATTACTGGTGGAAGTACAAACCTCTTGGACCCGGACTCATCCTGGTAGAAGATTCAAGGCCTGTCCAATTTATGTAATATTATTATGCATTATACTTATTTTACTTGTTAGGTTGAATATGTGAGTTTAACAAAACTTCTTTATAGGACAAAGACACCAAATGTAACTTCTATGGGTTCCTAGACCCGGAACTACCAAGTCAGTATTAAAAAGATTTGTTTTACAAGGAACATGAGGAAAAGAAACATTTAATGAAGACGGGAAAGCGTTCAGTATCGGATGAAGTTATTGAGGTTTCAAACAATGATATCATGAAAATGTTGGATGAGTTGACTTTTATAAAGTCAAGAGTGCAAGTTCATGACAAAGTTGTGTTGGTTTTCAGTTTCATTGTTCTCTTAAGTGATGTAGTTTGGTTATGGTAATCTGTTTAGCAATAAGTGTTATGTAATATGTATGTTAGGGTGTTTTAACAATAACATTGTTTGTGGTCATTTTTTCAAATCAAATGGATGTTTGTAAAAAACAAACAGTTTAGAAATTTACACAAAATGTTTGTTGCAAATCAACAGTATCACAACACGCATGTACAGAAACAAGGGCTTGAAGAAAGCGTACATGGCTTTTAGGAATATACCAAGTTTCACTACACAGACATGCATAAGAAGTTGTCTTTCGATGTCCTACACAGACATACAGTTTGTGGTTACATTTGGTTGAACAAGAAAAGTCTAAACTCACATACAAGCCATACCCAAAGAGATGAAATACATCTTTATTCATCACTTGTATGAACAGCCACCTTATACTTCCAAAAGTACTCCACCATATGCTCTCGATACGCCAAAGCAACTTGAAGAGGATCATCAACCTTCATGCTTAAGTTGTTACCCAGCCTGTGCAAAAAAATACATACCCAAACTCCACAATCACCGTATGCATTGGCTTGTATAGGGACATCATCCGCAACTCGAAATGTGATCTTATAATCAGAAACAAATATTGATTTGGCTTGAAGAACTTTACACAAGTTTAGATACTGTGGTAGCATTCTCTCAAAAGTAACCCTCATTTTTAAATTCTTTTCTCTCGTCTCATGTTCTGGCGTACCTAGTGAGTCATAAATTGTTATAACTCCGGTACGAATTTGTAACTCGGCGAGAAACCAGTGGCAGTCAGGTACGTTCACAGGAAAGTATACCTAAATGTGAACAAATAAACTTTGTCGTAATTCATCACATTTTGAGCATGTATATATTTACCCAAGTATCTAGAAGAAAGTATGGTCTTTATATACAAACCTTCTCGACACTAGACCATGGCAATGGATAGCATTGACCAGTGGCGTAGTAGGCACGCATAGACCCATCAAGGATAGAAGAAGAGAAAAATGGTCCAGCCATAGCCCAATCGGCATTGCCCGGCCTGAACTGCCACATTAGATCAACCCAAAGATCCAGATGCTGCAAAAAAAATTTATAAGCAACATACCATTAAACTAATTCAAAAAAAAAATAATTTTTTATGGAAATTAAATCATGAAATAAGTACCTCATCTCCAAGCCATCCTTTTTTATTGCCCCTGCCATACCCCAACAAAGCCAACCAAAATTTTCGATGAACAACGATGTCGCCAAGACCCCAAGGAAAGTTATGCGATGACTTAATTTTTTTTATAAAGGTATCCATACACGCTGGTTTAGTAATCTTGTTGATATCACAACCTTCAAGACGTGACAGATCCTGAAACCATATAAAAACCAGATTAATGTATATGTCATTAAGATGTATGTTTGTAAATGTAGTTCTGCTATACCTCAACCCATGTTTCCAACTGATTATCTTCACCACATGGGGGATTAATATCTTTTCTTAGCGTTTTGGAACGTCGTTTCGGCAATTGTGGAGTCGTGTGAGGGAGGTTCACGTATGGGTCCTGCAAACACTTGCCTACCTGCTTTGTTCTTTTTGAGTCAACATCTTCTTTCAAAACAGGAGTACTCTCTTGGGTAACTTTGGCATTAGTCTCTTTGGTAACTTTGGCCTTTCTAGTTTTCTTTATTGCTGGGCCATTATAAGGTGACAGTAGAGCCTTAACTGCATTTCTCTTCCTTTTAGCACGCATGAAAACATCCTATACAAAAAAAGTTCATCATTGAAATAACATCAAACTTTTGAACTACATATGGTAACTTTAATAAATAATGTACTTGTACCTCAGAAGCTGTAGTCAAAGGCTTATTGGCTTGTCCGTCAGAATTATGAAACATGGCCTGTCATGCTTTCACAGCATCAATATCAATTTTGTATAATACCGCCTTTGTTGACAACTCATTTGCAACCACTAACTCAACCCCGCTTACTTTCTCATTGACGTGGCCATCAACATTGTATGCTTCATTATGAATTACCAACTCACGTAATTTCTCGTTGACATTCCCATCACCATCCTTATTCTCTCCAAGATGAATCATATGCTCATCCCCCATCCCTGCCATTTGTGACACGGCTTCACTTACTTTATGACCATCATGAGAATCTATAATGTTATTTGCATTACCTTGAACCCCCTCTACAGATTTCTCAGCAACATTTAACACTGCCTCACTTACTGTCTCACGATCATGAGAGTGTTGATCAGCAGCATTGCAATCAACAATGTCATTTTCATTACCTTGAACGCCCTCTACATTAAACACACCTTCATGAGCATGTATCTCAGTAGCTTGAACCGCCTCTCCGGGTTTATCATCACCAGATTTATCATCAACGTTAGACACACCTTCACTTACTTTCACAGTAACATCGGAATCATGAGCATGTATCTCAGTAGCTTGAACCGCCTCTCCTGGTTGATCAGTACCAGATTTATCATCAACGGTAGACACACCTACACTTACTTTCTCCGTAACATTGGAATTATGAGCATTTATCTCAGTAGCTTGAACTGCCTCTCCGGGTTTATCATCAACACTTACCACTACCTCACTTGGTGTTTCCCCATCTTCCTTGTTTTCAGCAGCCTTTTGTTGATTTAGCTCCAGCTGTTTAATCTGGAATTCCGAAGATCCATAAACAGAGAAATCATCATGTAGCTCCAGCTGTTCATCTAGCTCCAGCTGTTTGCCCTGTAATTATACAAGAAAAACACAACTATATAATTGACCAAATCTAGCAAACATCTATAGATAGTGCAGGTGGAATTAATATATACGTACTTCAACAGCCGATTGAGAAAATTTTTCATTCAAATTAGGTAAATTCATATGACTGGGATCATCATCTGGAATGTGATCAACTAACGGCAATGGTTCGTCTTGAAGACAAAAATCCGCAAGCTGCGACATAGCTGATGGAAAAGCGGCAGAGTCTATATAATTAAGCCCACCTTGTTCGTTTTCAGCATTAACACAACTCGATTTGTCGCAAGATTGATCAGGTTCTGGGTTTAAGGTCTGTAGTTAAGAAAACTGATTTAGGTATGTAACAAACTAACGATAAAATAAAAAAGTACTACTAAAAGGAACATAACCTTTTTATAATCAGCCGAATGAACATCATGAGAATGAAGATCAAACAAACTAGGACTACCATTCCAGGTTTCATTATGAATTGGACTTGAAGTTCGAATTTCCATGGCATTTTGGCCAAAACAATCCTCATCCGATTTGTCGTGCATATGAGTTGAAGTCTGAAATTTAAAATATATAATCCATTATACTACTAAAGAAACGAGACCTAAATGATTAACAAATATTAAAGGAAATTACCATGGCATCTTCGGAAGCCAAATTTTCATCAACACATTGCCTTATTTGCAATTCATCCTGAATAATGTATATATATAATCCATTAGTTGGTGAAAAACCAATAAATATTGCTATCTAAATGCAGGTAAAGAGCATGTTCACCTTTGGACGTTGTATCTTTTGAGCTTCCTCAACAACGGCAAGTCTATTTTTAATATCATTAAGGACCTCCACATTGGCTACGGGTTGGATCTTTAGAGCTTCCTCTACAACGGCAAGTCTATTCTTAATATCGTCAACCTCGGCATGTATGTCTAGATGATTGGAACTTTGTTCTTTATGAGTTACTGGCACTTCATTATCATCTAAGGCCACCTCTTTATTACCTAATGCCACATCTCTATCAGTTATCACCACCTCTTCATGTACCTACAAAGCAAGATCGAAACAGAATGTGCATTGGTCAATTGTCAACGTGAATAGTCGCACAAAACGACGTAGTTGATACGGATGAAAAATAAATGATACAAAATGGGCAACTTACCTCATTAGTGGGATCATCGGCATGTAATTGATCTTCTAGGCTATCCAAATGGCTAAAATATGCATTACTTGGTGCAAACCATGGTTGTAACATTTCCGCATTTGTTGGAAGAAGATCCAATACTGGAATAGAACCCTAGTAAACAAACAATTATAAAGTAAAAAACAAATATAACGAAGTCGTAACTAATTTGACAAATACAAACGAATGAAAATGCTTACAGGACCAAAAAGTTTGCCATAATGGCGTTTGCCAAATGTTTTACCCTTTGACCAACAAAGACAACGTGGTATCTTTGACGGGTCTTTGTTCCACCATGAAGTGCTAGTGGGATAACTCTCAAGAATCCATATCTAAAATGAAGGAAAAGAATAAAAGCATTGTATGAACTGCTAGTAAACAAAAACTGAGATGTTCATAAATGTCTACACATCTAACCTTAAAAGCCAAGAAAAAGCCAGAAATATTATATGTTGCAATTGTAGAAGGGTTTTCTTGCAATTTCTATTTGTAGTGAGCATTGTAATGCCGGGTACCACATTGGCTAAATTTTTGTAAAAACGGGTCCACAAGAACTCTCCCCATGGATATGCATTCCATGCCCCAAAATCCTCAACTAATTGCAACAAATGATTGTCAACGATGTACCAAGGTCCACGACCTATGAACTCGACCTCAGCGACTAGCAACAGACATACCCTTACCGCATCCTCAGCTGATAACTTTGAAAATTGTGTGTCATTCCCAAACAAATCTAAAAGCTCATTCCCTTTTACAGTTACCTTTCTTATAAATTATTTTTCAGGAAAGACACGCAAAGCAAAAGGACTTCGATCAATTTCTATAGGGGGAGGCAAACGACCAAAACGAAATCCTGTCATCAATAGAAACTCTCCCCGACCGAATTTCAATACATTGTTCCCAATTTTGTATAAAATGGGGGGACAAGAATCAAGCAGTTTGTCGATATATACCTGGTGTTGTAAAACGAAATTAACCATATGATTGCCACTACCTAGCTAAGGAATATCTAACCATGGCCCAAAAACAGTTGCTCTGAACAGCCTCATTCGATCTGGATTGCTTAACAATTTAGACTTAATTTGCGAAAGCAACTTAACCTGGGAACGAACCGTTACCTTAGCATCAAAATATTGGGGAATGTAAGCCATTTGGGAGTTTAATTGAATGAATAATTAGGGGTTGATTTAGGGTTTCACAATTTTGAATTGTGTTTTTCTGGTACTAGAGTGTTAGTGTGTGTGGGTTAAAATTTAAAAACAGGGTAAATTTTCAAAATGTGTAAAAGTACTGTTAAAAAGGTACTAAAAGGTACAAATAGTGTACAGTAAAAAAGTCGCTAAAATTATTTCGCTTAAGTCGCTCAGCATTGAGAAGGAACTAAATCTATAAAAAAGTATTTTAGCAACTTTGACTATTTTTACTAAAGGACAAAAAAAAAGTCGCAAGATTCTTAAAAAGTCTGAGATTCGGTCATTTGTACTTTCATAGCTATAACAAGTCAGAAACAATCATTGGGTACACAAATTACGAAGGACACTTGTCAACATTAGATTAAAAGTAGAAAAGTCGCAAGTCTCAAGGTCTATTTTGGAAATACCGCAATTTTTTTCCTAGAAACTATTGACACCTTGAGCAAAAGGTGTATTTGCACAATTAGCCCATTTTTTAATTATCTAAAAGTATTTAATTTTAAATTTTAATTGTATATATATATTAAATAATTTTTTTAATTATTTAAAAGTGTTTAATTTAAAATTTTAATCATATATATATATTAAATAATATTTTTAATTATTTAAAAGTTTTTAATTTAAATAAAATTATATAATTTTAACTCTTTTTATACTTTAAATAAAAGTATTTATATAATTTTAATTTTATTTATATTTTAAATAAAAGTATTATTTATATTTTTAATAAAAGTACTATTTATATTTAAAAAAAAAGTTAAAATAATTATATTTATATAATAGCGACGACAAGTCGTTGGTATCATTTCTCATAAACCTCCCCCCCCCCTCCCAATAAAAAAAATTTGGTTGTCCTGCCAAAACACAAAACGACAAAAGTTGTTTTTCCCGACGACATGTCGTCCAGGATAATCGTAGCCTAAATAAAAAGTACCAAAAAGATCTGGTCTAAACACTTAGAAAAAAAATTATCATTCACTCTCACCACACCGACGATTGAAGAAGCACCACCAAACACACCACCACCGTCTCCACCACCACTACACCTCCAGCACCACCATCTCCACCACCACTACACCTATAGCACCACCTTCTCCACTATCTCATCGGCGCACCAGTACCACAACAAACCACTACACGAGCACCACTATGCCCTTTCCTCCTCCTCTTATCTTGTTTAATTCTTTTCTTAACCCCTCTCTTGTTTAATTCTTCTTATTCCCATCTCCTTTCTTCCCCACAGTTTCCACCATCTCACCGGAGGTAATTTTTCAAATGTTTTTAATTTTTCAATTTTTGTTTATTCATCTAACTTTAGTTATTTTTATTTTTATTTTGTTTGCAAGTGTTGAATTTTGATTTGATTTTTTTTTTAAATTTTTTTTACAGCCGAGAGCCGAGACATCCGAGACATAGGTAATGTGCTATCTTTTTATTTTTTTGGGTTATGTTAGTATGGTTTTGGTTATTTGTGGGTTATGTGAATATGATTTGTGAATTTTACAAATGATTTTAGGATTTTAGTTTATTAAACCTTGTGAATTTTAGGATTTTAGTGGTTTTGGAATTTTAGTCGGTTGTGGAATGTTAG
This sequence comes from Chrysanthemum makinoi, assembly GCA_910596185.1. Classification (NCBI taxonomy): domain Eukaryota; kingdom Viridiplantae; phylum Streptophyta; class Magnoliopsida; order Asterales; family Asteraceae; genus Chrysanthemum; species Chrysanthemum makinoi. Next base: position 52,838,227 of record OU343225.1, read on the forward strand.
ATATTTATGGGTTATGTTAGTATGGTTTTGGTTATTTGTGGGTTATGTGAATATGATTTGTGAATTTTGGAAACAAACCTAAAATCATTTTAACGAAACAAATAAAATACGTAAATGGTTTGAGCCAATTGTTTACTAACAAACTTACGTTTTCATATAAATCACTAAAGAAGTAATAGTGCTTTCATGTTTTAGTAATGCATATGTATAACAACTAGTATTTACATATTGGATAGATATATACATACTTAGTATGTATTATAATGGGTAATAGAATGGGTTGAAGTTTAAGTATTTAACCCATTTACTTAATACATTGAATGTAGTTGGGTAAAACCCAAAGTCCATGACCCATACCCATGGAGCATAATCCATAACCCATGACCCATTGCATAACATCGTGCATAACTTATAATGGGTATTATCCATAACCCATGGAGTTAACCCATAACCCGTTGACTAGATGCATTGCATCTTCTAGATATATTGTATCTACTTGGATACCCATGGTCCAAAGTCTAGGACCCATGACCCATAACCCATGACCCAAAACCCATGGGTAAATGGGAGCGTCTCACGGATCCCTCTAATTACACTAGACGGATCCCTCAGGCAAGGGATCCGTGCAACAGTAGCATATTTTGTCTATAAATAGTGAGTCATTTCTTCATTGTAACTTACCCCATTCACACACACTTTCTCCTAGTATTGTAAACTCTCTAACCTCAGATCCAAGGGATCTTTCTATGTAGTTTATGTTTGTTTTTGTGTGATTCTCTAGGTTCCTCTTAAAAGCGAGATCACCACCTCTTGAAGTCGAGCAACCTCAAGTCCATGAGTTGCCATGCTTCGTCATCATCAAGACTACTGAAGTTCTCTTATTGATAGTTCTTTCTTCCTCTCTAGAAGTGTCGTGTCAAGGGCATTAGTGAAGGATGCCAAAAGGGTCAAGACGAAGGCATTAGTGAAAGGTTCCGAACGTCCGTGTCAAAGGAATTAGTGAAGGATGCCAAAAGGGTCAAGACGAAGGCATTACATATTTACATATCTATCTATCAACATCCAACATACACATTTAAATAGATTGACATAAGTCGATCTACATATTTTAAAATGAAGTTTTAATTGGTAAAACTATTCAACTCCCCTTCTAGTTTTTCATATTTGGCATCAGAGTTTCGTTACCAAGTTTCTTAAGAGTATATTGTACTTTTAAAAACATGATACGATCCATGTATGATTGAAAACTACAAGGAAGGAAATTCCTTAAAAACAAAAGGTCACATTTTAAAAATCATCATATTTTGTAATGTTGGATAATGATAGATCTCTCTAATATTTTCCTTGTTGAGAATTCTCCATATTAGGATTTGGGCATCCTAAGAAGATCATGAAGATTTTCTCTCTAATACTTCTTTCCTTAAAAAGAATATTTAGCAAAGGTATGATCTTTAATAAATTACTTACGATTTTTTTTGTATATTTTCGAGATGAATCAATAATGTCATTTTTGGTTAATCATAATTTTAGTAGTATCATTACGCTCTCTTAAAAATCACTAAAGTAGTTATCTATATTGAACTCATCATCAAGATTTTCTCTCTAATACTTCTTTCCTTAAAAAGAATATTTAGCAAATGTATGATCTTTAATAAATTACTTACGATTTTTTTTTGTATATTTTCGAGATGAATCAATAATGTCATTTTTGGTTAATCATAATTATGTTTAGTAGTATCATTACGCTCTCTTAAAAATCACTAAAGTAGTTATCTATATTGAACTCATCATCAAGAAATGTATTCTTAGTTGATCTCTATAGACAAAATTACAAACTAGTGATAATGATATCTTGTCTATTTGAGATCCTTGATCATTACTACTCACATAAGGATTATTGACATTTCATCTATGTCAATAAGTATCCATGTGAGACTTTTTATATTATGATAAAACGGGATTTTATCATAATCTTTGAAAACTTCCCAAAGAATTATGACTTACTCATAAAAAGGGAACTTCATCAAATAGGACTAGTAAAACACATCAAAACCCCAAACCATAAGTTATAGAGCATAAACATCAACCCTAGCCAAGAATTAGAACTCGCAAACCAAAATTATCAAAGATCACTTAAGCTATCAAATTGCTGATATACCAAATCCCTATGCTTGAACTAGCCAGATCCCTCATACAAGGGATCCGTGCAACAAAAGACATAACAAGAAAGAAATGATCACTGTGGAAGTTTCACTCTTCACTTTACTCTTCACAGGAGTTAATTGATCATCATATCCAAGGAAACAATCTCTTATGTAAGTTTAATCTTCACTACATTGTTATTTCCATTCCTTGATTCCTAGGATTACAATTTTCATCTTAGAAATTGAGCTCAAATGGGGTTGTCATAATTTGTTACCACATTGTTTTTTAAGATAAAGTAAATCAAAGAATCAACATTGTTAATACAAATTAAACTCATTTTTTGAATTCAATAAAGATGTATTGAGTAAAATTGTGATGAATCCCATTAGGTTAATATTCACACAATTAACACCACATCATGGTTTTGATGTTTAGGAACAATCATGCCTAGCAACTGTCAACAAGATTACCATGACACTGCTCACTACATTCCCATGTATCATCGTAAGGAAGGCTTAAGCCTGGATGATCGAAAAGCCTTCAAGATGTTGGAAAAGAGACTCTTACATGAAGGCCGAGTGGTTGAACCATCATTCCTCAACAACACCAACATCCGCCAAGTCTTTGGGGGAATTAACTTCAATTGTCTCTTGGACATTAATGAGCAAATTTATCCGGTGTTTGTACTTGAGTTTTACAAGACAATGAGAATCATTCAAAATGAAGATGAAACCATTTCGATAGCCTTCATCATCAATGAGCACGAGTTCACCTTCACTCTTGTAGAGCTTGCAAGGATACTCCATATCCTATGTCAAGGAGTGTGTATGTACTCCAACGAATGGTCGTTGGCGGAGTTACATGACATGGTGGATCATAATGAAGTATACTTCACAGTCATCCCGGAAGCAACCATTGTAAGGGATACCGTCTTCATGGGAAGAGCATCTCCATCAAGAGTCACGAGAAACTCCAAGATGATCTATAGGGACCTGTTTCAAATAGAGCTTTCAAAAATGTTCCCACGTCTTCCAGGAAATGGGGTCGATGAAAAGAGGAGTTTGAATGTTCCACCATCGACTAAGAAGCTGAAGCAAATCCATAAACATTGAACAATCAAAAAACAAATGATTACGGGGTTTCAACGTCGCTCCCATTGTTCGAACATAACGTGCAAGGAATATCCAAGCCTCTATTGGAAAGATTAGACCTGGTAGGGAGCTTATCTAGAAACATACGCCAAACAAAAACATTATGTGGAAAACTAGAAGAGGGGGGGGGGGTTGAATAGTTTTGCCGATTTTAATTTAGTTTCTAAAAACTTTAGATTCGATGTAATGTGAAATCGTATGGATGAAGATAAAGTATAGATCTAAGATTAATGCAAGAAAATAAAGTAAAGTAAGGGATAGAAATGACACAACTGATTTATAGTGGTTCGGCTACAAGGACACCTTCCTTGCCCTACTCCACTCCCAGAGTCACCTACTCGAGAGTTCAAGCATTATGTCAACAAACTCCTTCAACTTGGCTGAGAAGCCTTCACAATGTTGCTTACACCTCTTTCCGGTACAAATCTAAAGACCGAGTCTGTAACACGGAGGACCAAACCAACACGACTATTACACAACAACTATGTGAAATATCAAGTACAAGATCTTTGCTACAGAAATCTTGTGGAGGAACAAATCAATCAAGGACCCGTTGCTTGGATGACTTGTGGAAAGCTCATGATCTTGCCTTAGAGAAGGACCTATATGAGAATCACAATAGAAGAAAGAAGAAAAACTCTCTAGATCAAGTGATATTTTGTTCGAAGAGTGAGAGAGTATATGAGAGAGTTAGTAAGAAGAGGGGTGAAGAGAAATGAAGAAATGGCTCTCTATTTATAGGAAAAAACTTTCCACCGTTGCACGGATTCCACGGATCCCTCCCTTAAGAGATCCGTCTAGTGTAACACCAGGGATCCATGGGACGCTCCTCTTTGCTCATGAGTTTTTTGGTTATGGGTCATTGGTCATGGGTTATGGGTTGGTCCATGGGTATTTCATTAGATACAATGTATCTAATAGATGCAATGCATCTAGTCAAATGGATATGGGTCAATACCATGGGTCATAGGTTGTGGTTTTTACCCATCCTAATAAACTATTACAACAAATGATTTATTACAACAATTTGTAGTAAATGACTATATGTAAATGCTTTACAAAAATAACTCTAAAGTGATTTAAGTATGTATGTTGAGGTATCAACGACATTGCACCAAAAATTTTGAGCTATGGATTGCTCATTTAGCAAGGTGCGACTCATTTCTTGTAGGGTTCTATTCTTTCTTTCAACTACCCCATTCGATTGTGGAGTGCGAGGAGCCGAGAAGTTGTGAGTAATACCATTAGCGTCACAAACGGCTCCAAATTGCACTTCATTATCGAATTCCCTACCATGATCCGTTCTAATAGACACTATAGGACTTACTAGTTGTCTTTGGATTTTCTTACTTAATATTTCAAAGTAGTTGAACATTTCAGTTTTGTTCTTTAAGAATTTAGTCCATGTGTACCTAGAGTAATCATCCACTATAACCAAATTGAAGTAGTTGCCTCCATAACTTTGGATAGCGGATGGACCAAATAAATCCATGTGTAGTAACTCTAGACACTTAGTTGTAGACACCATGTTTTTAGCTTTGTGACTAGAATGGACTTGTTTTCCTACGTTACAAGCATCAAAAAAGTGATGTTCATATTTTAATTTAGGTAGATCTCTTACTAGATCTTGGGATGATAGCGATTGAAGAAGTCGCATATTGGCATGACCCAATCTTCGATGCCATAAGGTCGAAGTATCATCCATAGAAGTAAGACAAAGTTTGTCTTTAGGTTCATTACCAATTTTAATGACATAGACTCCATGTTTCCTAATTCCTCTACCTATGGTGATACCGTTTTTTTAATATCTTACTACCGGTTTCGCTAAAAAGTACATTGCACTTTTTATCACATATTTGTCTTATACTTAAGAGATTAAAGTTTAGGTTTTCTACGTGACACACATCGTTAATGGTTAGAGATATGTTAGAAATCGTACCTTTACCGATGATTTTGCTTTTGCTATTTCCAAATACCACATTTCCTCCATTGAAGGATTCATATGTGGAGAATAAATCTTTGTTTCCGGACATATGCCTCGTGTACCCGCTATCCTTGATCCACTCATCCGGATCTAGGTCGACCTTTAAGCACACCTAAGAAAACAATTAACTCAAAATTTTGGTCCCCATTTGTTCATGGGTCCATTAGTGTTAAACATTCCATTCATGTTAGACATGTATGGATAAGGTGAATATGCGTTCCATGGTGCAAATTTTTGAAATGGAAAACCATTTTGCATATTTGGATTCCATCCCATTTGATTGTTACTCCATGGATAAACATTATTAGGTCTCCTAGATGTGTTTGGTTTTGAAAATGATGGACCTTTGTTTCTTATAAAGCTTTGATTATATCTTGGAGGTGGTTGTCTAATGGTAACATGAGTTGGTTATTTCTTATTAAGAATAACAAAATCAGTTCTAGAAGAGGAAGCTACTTTATTACCACTGTTTGCTTCAGCAGACCCACGGATCCCTGGCTGTACATTAGCCGGTTCCCTGTTTGTGGGATCCGTGACTACAGTGGTTTGTTTTTCTAGTGCCTTTACGAATTGTGTTTCTTTGTTTTCAATAGTTGACGCATTAAATTCCTGAAAACCTAGACCTTTTTGATTATTTCCTGTTTTAACACTATCCATTATCATATCTAAGGTTTTAGTGTTCATTCTAGCAATCTTAGAGTCTAGATGATCAACTAGTGTTTGAAGTTGAACGCAAAGTTCACATTCGCCACTTGCTATCTTTCCTTTTTCTAGACGTTTTAATTTTGCTTTAGATCTATGACTTCCTTTTCTAAACATTGGTTTTGATTTTTCAAAAACTTATTTTTGTTGATTACTTTTAAACTAATTTTGCAAAGTTTATCGTATTCATTATGTAATGAATCATCATCTAAGGATGAGCTACTATAGTATTCGTGACATACCTCGTCATTTGCCATTAGATAAATTTCTTCATCCTCCTCCTCGCTCATTCCCCACGAACCGCTCACAAATGCTTTTTGATCATCGCGTTTGGGACACTTACTAATAAAGTGGTTTGGGTCCCCACATTTAAAGCGAGCGCGATCATCCCTTGGCTTCTTGTCCTCTTTGCTTTTCCGGAATCCTTTCTAGTCGTCATATGGTTGTTTGACGTATCTTCCCTTCCTTCTAAAGAACTTTTTAAAGTCCCTTACCGCCATGGCATACTTCTCGTCATCACTATCCGAAGAGGAGTCCTCTTCATCGCTTGAGACCTTCTTGGCTTTAAAGGCAAGAGATTTGTGCTTCTCTTTCACTTTTAAGGCTTCAGAATCTTTAGCAAGGACAAGCTCATAGACCTTTAAGTTGACTATGAGTTCATCAAGGGTGAGGATTGTTAAATCTTTTGATTCTTCAATTGCCGTCACGTTAGATCTCCACTTGGATGGAAGTGCCCTTTTTTGGGAAAGGGGATGAAACCCCGGCAAAATTTATTAAAAAAACAAAAAAATTACATAAGACTTAAAGGACAAACCCAATAAGTCAATCCATGTATGACATCCCCAAAACATGCTTCGGGAAAATCACTAGAAAAGATAAAATACTACGATAACTAGAAGTATTACAAATAAAAATTCTATAGTAATAAAACATCCAATGCATAGACTTCATCTTCCATATCCAATACGAACACAAACCCATGAAGTGTAGAATGGAGCAATTCACCAAGTAAGATCGCGTCCTTAAAAAACCTTTCCGAGTAAAACCCAATGGGAAAAACCACGGATAAGGAAAAAGAGCGCAACTCTTACTTAGGCCTCCAAATAAACATGTAGCTGATGTAGTAGAAATCCAACACTTGATACTCTCTAAATTATCTTGAGTCTTCAACAAGCCCAATACCATAAAAAGAATAGGACCAAAAGAATTATCCAATAACACCAAGAAACCCATTAGAGGTAAACAAAGCTTATCACAAACACCTAAGTAGTCCTCCACCTTTAACTCGGTCCCATCCAAAATCAAGAAAATAACAACCAAATGCCCAACAGTAACCAGGCCATTACGATTGAAACAAACCAACCCAATAACTATGAAACAAACGGCTACTTTAACACCCAACTTACTAGTCATTAAGAGGCATGAATCCATAAGACTGATTTCTCTTTTGCATATGCAGGTTCCAGAGATTGGCAGCTTCAAAAGAATGCTTGGATGATCTAAACTTCAAACTCATCATTTTGCATCTAATAACATCCCTCACAGTTCTACATAACTCATCAAAAGACCTTCTCTTATGCTGAAAAAGCCTCAAGTTCCTCTCCTGCCATATAAAATAGACCAAAGAACCCAAGACAAGCCTTTGGAGAACACTCCAAATAGACTTGTTAATAGGCCTACCATAGAGATAAAGAACAATCTGATGAAGAGAATTCGGGGCATTATCCAATCTAACAAGTTTTTTAAAACGGTCCCATAATCTAACTGAAAACTCACACTCAAAAAATAAGTGATCATGGGAATCTTGAACCTGATTGCACAAAGAACACTTGAGATTACCAATGTCCTACCATCTAACCACTCTATCTTGTGTCTTTAATTTCTGATTAATAGCTAACCAGACCATGAATGCATGCCTAGGAATATTTTGGCTGAACCAGACAAGCTTACACCATGGCATAACAGGCTTAATAACAGACAGATCAGACCAAGCCTTCTTAACAGAGAAAAGACCCAAGCCACCATCATTAGACTTCCATAACACCTTATCTATTCTATCTCTAATGAGCAGGGGAGGGGGGATATTAAAGAGGAAGGGGAACTTACTCCTCCATGCATCTGGCCAGTTCCATTCACCACTACAAACAATATCAGACACTTTGCAGCTGAGAGAAAAACCTGCTTCAAAGATGTCCCTGTTAGATAAAAACTGACACAAAGGCCCAAGATTTAACCAGTAATAACACCAAGCAGAAATGTCCGCACCATTTCCCACATGATAAACAATATGACCCCTCAGAACACTTCTAAACTGCAAGATCTTCTTCCAACCCCAACTAACATCATTTAACTCAGGAACATCCTAAAAATTCCTAATATTTGAGCTCCTATCAACCAACCTGTAAGCGTTCACCCACTTGACCCATAAAGAATCGTTTTTAGACACAATATTCCAAGCATGTTTGGCCATTAAAGAGACATTCCAAACCTGTATAGATTTAATGCCCAGGCCACCATGAACCTTTAATTGACAGACATCATCCCATTTGACCTTAGCAATACCTTGTTTGAGACACCATGAGACCACAAGAAACCTCTCATAAGCTTTTCAATTTCCAGATTCACCGAGATAGGGAGGATGAAAACAGATGACCAATACACTTGGATGGAGCTAATGACAGATTTGATCAGTTATAACCTGCCTGCAAATGACAGTGATTTGTTTTTCCAGTCCAAAAGTCTTTTCTTCACTTTGTCAACCAAACTAGAACAATGGTGTTTATATAATCTTGTGGAAATCAGGGGAACTCCAAGGTACCTAACAGGAAGGGTACCAATGGGAAGAGGAAAAATCTCCAAAATAACATCTCTGACATGAATAGGAACATTGCCAAAGAAAGCAATACTCTTATTTAAGTTAGGATACAATCCACTAGCATCACTAAATTCATCAAGAGCAGCTTTGATAATAGAAACAGAATGAGCATCAGCTTGGGCAAAAATCATTAAATCGTCCGCAAAACATAAATGTGTGAGAGAGACCTTATCACATCTCCAATGGAATTTGAAACTGCCATCTTCATCAATTTTCCTTTTTAACATAAGGGAGAACACTTCCATGACAAGAGTGAACTAATAAGGAGATAAAGGGTCCCCCTGTCTAAGCCCCCTCATACCTTTAAAATAACCTTGATGATCCCCATTAATGCTAATAGTAAAAGAAGGGGTAGTAAGACACTCCATAATCCAGGCAATCATACACTCATGAAAACCAAAAAACACTAAGCACTGCTTCATAAACTGCCATTCCACAGAATCATAGGCCTTATGCAAGTCAATTTTGAATGCAACTTTAGCAGGACCTCTGTCTCTATGATAATTCCTCAATAATTCTTGGGACAACAAAATATTATCACTAATTTGTCTAGTAGGAATAAAGGCACTATAAGAATCAGAAACAAGCTTACCAAGACAACCTTTAATCCTATTTGAAATTATTTTAGTGATACACTTGTAAAGGATATTACAACACGCTATGGGCCTAAACTCATAAACATTAGATGGGGATTGAGACTTAGGCACTAAAGCAATTATGGTAGCATTAACCTCTAACAGCTTACCATTATCAAAAAAATCAAGAATAGCAGCACATACCTCATCACCAATAATAGACCAAGAGGACTTGAAAAATTTAGCAGAGAAACCATCCGGGCCAGGGGCCTTATCATCTTCCATTCCAAAAATAGCGCTCTTGATTTCATCTTTCGAAACAGGCCTAATCATGTAATCAGCTTCATCCAGGGACAAAGTTTTGGAAAAAAAACTAGCAGGATCATCAATGGGAGAAACTGTTTTACTATCACCAAGAATACTTTGGAAATATTTGACAAATTGGGCACCAACCTCCTCACCAGAGTAAGAAATACCAGCCATATCATCAACATGCTCAATTCTATTCCTATTTAGCTTTTCCTTAACAGACTTATGGAAAAACTTAGTATTTGCATCACCTTCACTCAACCAAGCTACCTTAGCTCTCTGCTTAAGCATGAGCTCTTCATCTCTAACAGCATCATTATAGGCATTAAGATAAACAAGTTCTTCGTACCTCAAATCAGCATTATAAGGATCATTTACCATAGCAGATTGCACTCTCCCTAGCTCCTGTTTTAAAAACTTCACCTTCTCAGATAGTTTACCTTGAGCATTTCTCAACTTCCTCAAAGGTTTCTTCAAAAGCTTTAATTTGGAGACCACTGAGAACATAGAATACCCAGGAATCTCATAATCCCACACTTTCTTCACAATGGGCAAAAACTCAGATTTATTTGCTAGAAAGTTAGGGAATTTAAATGGCTTTGGTTTACAATTAACACCACTTGGGATATTTAGAACGCATGGGGTGTGATCAGATATCACAAAGGGTAAAAATTGGGCATTAGCATTAGAAAATTTGTCAACAAAGGCAATATTGCCTAACACTCTGTCAAGCTTCTTCAACAAACCATCAACTTTACCAGGACTTTTGTTCCAAGTGAACTTGAGCCCAGACATAACAATATCACTAACTTCAATCTTAGCCAAACACTCTCTAAAGTCAGCCATACCAGGAGTAACTGAAGAAGACCCAACAGATCTCTCACAAGGGTCAAGAATAGAGTTGAAATCACCAAGCAAAGACCAAGGACTATCCTTTACAACCAAACTGTGCAAAACCAAATCCCTCTAAAGACTCCTTCTACTGTTGTAATTGACATGAGCGTAGACAAAGGTGCAAAAGAACGACTGATGACCATTAATAGTTTCCAAAAAAAGGTTCATCAGTTGAGAAGTTTGATTCAAAACCATAACTCTAATAACATTGGGATCCCACCCAACAATGATACCAGTCCCACTAGCACAAGCATCATTATTGGAAGCCCAGTGCCAATTACCAAACACCCTGTAACATACAGTATTTAAATTATTCTTTTTAACTTTAGTTTCCAACAAAGCACATAAACTAAAATTACCACCATTAAGCAGGTCAATAACTTGGTCTTGGTTACGGGTGTTATTGAGACCCCGAATATTCCATGAACAGACTTTAATCATTTGAAACCTGTTTGGAATTATTGGCCACTAAATTACCCTGCTTCTGGCCACCATCAAGCTCATACTCAGGCCTCATTTCATTGGCCAAATCCCCATCAACAGTAGCCACATCATCTTCTTCAAAAGATGGGTCAAGACCATACTTGTGACAGTTGTTGTAGAAAAAATCCATTTGGGTTAACGACCACTGCATCCTGGTGTCCATAGAAGGATACACACTAGATACCATAACATCGATGACTTCTTGCATAAGCCGAGGCTCAATAACATTAGAGTATTCCTCTTCCATAGAGGAAATAACCTCGTTTTCCATTTGCTCCAAAGCTTGAAAAGAATTTGTGACAGGAACATCATTAACAAGGATGCCATCCTGTGCCCTGTAAGAAGAAGAACCACGAACAAGAACTTTTGGTTTGAAATTAGCATGATTAATTGGAACAATCTGCACACTTTCCTTATTCACCCCCTTTTCCAAGTTTGATTTCTGCCGAGCATTACTAGTCTTCTTGCCATTATTACCAGAAGTAGACGCCATCTTCTTGTTACCATGTTGCACAAAATTTGAACCCACAAAAGAACCCTTTAACTTAGAAGTATTACCTGGTTGGAAACCCCCACTTTTACCTTGAAAATTAGGACCAACTCTGCCTTTGCTTTGCCAAGAATTACCAAAACTATGTTTGCTAGCACTTTGAGACCCTCTAACCTGAGCATTATTACCCAAACCACTTCTAAATTGTTTATTGCTTGGATTCACATTACTTTGAACATTCGCCGGTCTATTCTTCTTACCAACAGTAACAAAACCATCATTTTCAATTTGACTTATATCTTTACCCTTCCCCAGCCCACCCAAGTCAGCCTTCTGAGAATCAGTGATAGGAGCATCAGCATCCCTTGGTTAAACGTTACAAACCACGGTAGAATGCCCAAAATGTTTTGCAATGAGTACAAAGGGGGGGTCTCCATTGATACTTTACCTCAAGTTTCCCTACTCTAGCAGGCCTATTACCAATAGGGGGATAAGAAATTTCCAAAACCTCAGGAAGGTCTTCATTTGCTAACACCTCGACGAGAACTCTAGCAAAATCAAGTTTTCTGGACTTCTTCAAACACCTCTCCTTGGTCATCTTGTCCATCAGTATAGGCTTGCCAATGCCACTCATAATCTTACCAATGTTAGCACCATTACATAACTCCATGGGAATGTTATACACACATACCCAAATTGGAATAGTACTAGGCTCCACTTTTTCTAACCAAATTCCAGGCTCCCATACATTAAGCACTAGGGGAACATTGTTCACCATCCAAGGCCCACTCTCCAAGGCTGCTTTCATACCCTGTTCATCCTTAAATTTGAAATAAAATACCCCTGAACTAGTTTTAGTAATACTGTCAATACCATAAACCCTCCACATTTTGCTAAGATTAGAATTCACCACTCTATAATCCATTGAAGTTCCTACAAAATACCCGTACAACTGCAATGAACATGCTTCACAACCAACCTTAATGTCATCAGCAGAAAATTCAATTCTTCTATTCCCATTGTCCTGCTTTGTGACATACTGAGGCACGTAATTCATTTGAAGCTCCCTATCCTCCATACCCTTTTTCATTTTCTCAGCAAAGGATTCTATATTAATAGAACCATCAGCATTAACAGCCTTAACCCCAGAATTCTTAGCAGACCAAACATTAGAAGTACCAAGCTTATGGAACAGGCTGGGACAAAAAATGTTACCCTCAAAAGAATTCCAACCGGACTTAGAACTATTACCAGCAGAGGACTTAGAAAAAGGATTACCCATAACGTTGTTATTAAATTGAACATTCAACAACGGCACAATTGGTTTTTTAAGAATACCCTTTGCGCCATCATTCTTCCCAAATTCAAAATCACCAACACCCTTATCTCTAGCAATACCATCCATAGTATTAGAATTTGCAGCACTAGCATTACCACCAGCTCCATTACTAGGCTGCTCAATTCCAACACCAGGACCTGCCATTCCCACATCCCAATCCATGCCTGTCTTTGCACCAGTCATGCCATCCTTACTACTAGTGTGGACATGAGTAGCATTACCTACATCACCTATACCACTATTATCCATACCAGTTTCAGAACCACGACTCTTAGCCACAGGACTCCTATGGGAGCTATCAATGGAACTTAAGCCTAAAGGAGACTTAATGAAAGAACCATCATTGCCATTAACCATTTCTTGAACCTCAACAGGTCTTAATGTAGTCCTAACATCACTAGTACTACCTATGGCAAATTTCAAATTTGTTTCAATAGCACCCGACTTCAAATTACCAAGAACTATACTAATAGAATCATCAGCAGGTATGTTAATAACACGTTTTCCACCCCTGTCATCAACAGGAACGGATTCAGAGCGATTACGAGACTTACCAGCAAGTTTGGATGAACGAAGACGCCGCAAAATTGACCCAGCACCAGCAGACGCTGAATCAGGTGTTGGTGCTCTAATTGTACCACGTTTACGATGTTTACGATGCTTCCTAACCTTAAACCCAGCATTAGAATCACTCAAATCACCTATAGAATCATTATTTGATGAAAGGCGATTTTTTGCTGATGTCATGACGGGAGGAGTATAAAACTTAACTTCAATCAGCTCGTTTGGGGGGTTAGGGGGTTTATTAGGAACGATTGGCATATCAAAATGATTGTAGAGATGTTAAACAAAAGGATTTAGGGAAAAGAAATAGCAGATTCAACCTAAAATTAACGTGGTGGATGAATCGCTAATAGTACGGACGAAGTCGCCAAATTCGCCAGGAGAGAGAAAAGAAAAAAGAAGTCCTTCGGAAGTGCCCTTAGATATTTCCTAACATGGTTACGGCTAGAGAAATTTTCGTCAAGTGCTTGTAAAGATGTAATTATAGTATTAAAGTTAGCAAAAATATTGATCTATAGTTTCCTCATCCAATATTAAAAATTGTTCATATTGTTGAATAAATAAATCTGTTTTATTGTTTTTCACTTGTTGATTACATTGATGAGTTACAACTAGAGAATTCCAAATTTCTTTAGAGGTTTTTAACATGGAGATTATTTCGAATTCCTTTTTGGGTAAAGCATTATATAAAACCATTTTAGCTTCACTATTTTTGAAAAGCTTTTTCTTAATTTCATCGGTGAGTTTATCATGAGGTATGTTAACTAAAATTCCATCTTCATCTTTTGCAGTGGCTTCAAAATCGCCTTTAACAATGATGTACCAAAGATCAATATTTTTAGACTTCACATATGTTTCGAATCTATTTTTCCAATATATAAAACCATTAGTTTTAAGTAGTGGAGGTCGTTGCATGGATCGCACTTCCTTGTAATTTTCAGAACCCATAGTGATCGAAAAGTTTTTAAAATACGGTTTACATTAAAATTTTTATAAACTTAGCTCTTGATGCCAATTGTGGAAAACTAGAAGAGGGGGGGGGGGTTGAATAGTTTTGCCGATTTTAAGTTAGTTTCTAAAAAACTCCTTCAACTTCGCTTAGAAGCCTTCACAACGTTGCTTACACCTTTTTCCGATACAAAGCTAAATACCGAGTCCATAACACGGAGGACCAAACCAACAAGACTATTACACAACAACTATGTGAAATATCAAGTACAAGATCTTTGCTACAGAAATCTTGTGGGGGAACAAATCAATCAAGGACCCCTTGCTTGGATGACTTGTGGAAAGCTCGTGATCTCGCCTTAGAGAAGGACCTATATGAGAATCACAATAGAAGAAAGAAGAACAACTCTCTAGATTAAGTGAGCTTTTGTTCGAAGAGTGTGAGAGTATATGACATAGTTAGTAAGAAGAGGGGTGAAGAGAAATGAAGAAATGGCTCTCTATTTATAGGAAAAAACTTGCCACTGTTGCACGGATCCCACGGATCCCTCCCTTAAGGGATCCGTCTAGTGTAACACCAGGGATCCGTGGGACGCTCCTCTCTGCCCATGAGTTTTTTTGTTATGGGTTATGGTTGGTTCATGGGTATTTCATTAGATACAATGTATCTAATAGATGCAATGCATCTAGTCAAATGGATATGGGTCAATACCATGGGTCATGGGTTGTGGTTTTTACCCATCCTAATAAACTATTACAACAAATGATTTATTACAACAATTTATATTAAATGACTATATGTAAATGCTTTTCAAAAATAACATGTATCCTTATAATTTTACTTATGATAACATTTTATTTTTTATCAACAAAACACAAAGAGATCGCTAAATATTAATAAACGTTTTTACGGTTTATTTGTATTAACAATCTCCCCCTTTTTGTTGATGACAAAACATAAAGTTATGATGAGTAAAACTTTAGATTAGATGTATGTTTTGAAAGCCTAAGTTTTACTTCTTCTCCCCCTTTTTGTCGAAACAAAAAGTTACCCGAACGAAGAAATAAAATGTGGAAAAATAGTCCACGTATCGCTAACTCCCCATTGACGGTAGCTCCCCCTAGAATGGGGCATCAAGTGAGTAAAATAAAAAAAAAATCCTACAAAGAGAGGGTTAGTAGTAACATGCATAAGTAATCTTGTGATTGACGAGAATCATGATTGAGAGCCAAGGTATGTAAACAAGGCCTTGTAATAAAACAACAAAATGTAGTGGTATTTAAGCCACATACAAGCATGTAAAAGTAAGATCAAGACTTGTTCCAAAAAAAATGACTCAAAAAAAAATACTAAAAGTAATAAAAATGATTCCTTCCATGCTTGCATAAGGTTATGGATGGAGGTTTTGATAAGTAATGACGTTGATGCGATCAAGGATGAGGTTAAGTATGACTCGCATTTCTTCCCTAATCTCTATTGCAATATCCCTAGTGGATTGGCAATGTTCACAATGTAGGCGATGTGGGTAATGAGTGCGGAAGTTTTCCGGGTGACTTTGATTTGTAGATGCGGAAGTTGTGGTGGAAACGTTGGAAAATGCGGATCAAAGTCCGGAATGTTTGAAAGTGGTGGTGGAAAAGAACCTAGATGTTCTTGTAACACAATA
Organism: Chrysanthemum makinoi; assembly: GCA_910596185.1. NCBI lineage: Eukaryota > Viridiplantae > Streptophyta > Magnoliopsida > Asterales > Asteraceae > Chrysanthemum > Chrysanthemum makinoi. The sequence continues at coordinate 52,854,353 of OU343225.1, forward strand.
GGAGCTAAGGGTGGTGAGGTTTCAAGGTCTTTAAAAATTGTGTTTGGAGAAGTGGGAGGTGTCAAAAAGACTATTTCTTTTTGCTTTGTTTATTGAGATCTTGTTGGAGTCATAAGGAGTTCCAAAAGAGTTACCTTAGGTGGTGATGTGATGGGTGATGAGGTTGGTGTACTTGTTGGTGATGAAGGAGGTGCTATAATGGAAGCATATTGTGGTGAATGAGAGGTTGGTGATAAACCATTTGAAGATGGTTTTGCTAAGCAACAAGGCCGGATGCTAATCCGTGCGGTTTTTCTAGATTTGGGTGGTGGTACTTTGGAAGGTGGGAGGACAAAGTTTTGGATTTCTTGAAAGGGGTTGTTTGCACTAGGTGATTCATCTCTGTTGGAAGATCTTTTGGGTGACATGATGATGTTTGTTTGTGAAGTTGAGATTTGATGAATATGCAAGCATTTTGGGAATCCTATTTATAGAAAAATAATGCATTGTAATCAATGCTTGACCCAAAATGTGGATTAAAATCTAATGATTGGATATGAATTTAAGGCATGTGATCATGAGAACACAAGCACTAAATAGCATACTCCAAAAAAAATAAAAGAAATGATGAAACTGTTGAAGTTTTCATCCAAAGTGAGAAAATAGAAGATAAAATTAGCTTCTGTCTCACGGATCCCACGGACCCTTCCCTTGAGGGATCCGTCCAACATTAAGGCTGGGATCCGTGGTACTGGTGATTCAGGCAGCTCAAAATTTTCCTTTTTGGAAACATTTGTGCCTAGTGTGTGCCTATATGTAAACCATTTGGAGTTGCGGTTATCTCGACTCCTAAAAAGAGAAGAAAAATAAACTAGAAGTGAAAAAGCACACTATTATGTGAGATAACCCGAGTGCTCCTAATTCATTGTTGCTTAAATGAATGTACCCAAAAACACATACTACCTCCGTCCCAAAATTATAGTCCCCGTTTGACTTTTTCGGTCTTTCCTTTTCATCTTTGACCTTAAATATTTTTGTTTGTGTTTTACAATAATTGATAAAAATTATACCAATAAAAATATAATTAAAAACTCAATCAATTCATATATATTGCATCAAATATTATATAACACAAACTAAAATACTCATGGTCAAAGTTGTAATAGAAAGACCAAAAAAGTAAAAAATGGACTATAATTTTGGGACGGAGGGAGTATTAATTATGTGTCCTCTTTAGCATTCAAAAGACATGAGATGCAATGAAAACGAGTTTTTACTTTGTATTAATAATGAAAAAGCGATTTGTCCTAAACGTGAGAAATGGATTTTATGAAAGTGATACGGGAAGATGTATCCTTTTAGAAAACATTTTTAAAAGAGGTTTCTATATGTGAATAAACCGTTTATTCTTTGAAAGAGAAAAAAAAAGTGTATGCAATTACGTCTTTGTAAAAGGTACTTATCTTGAAAACTAAGAGAAAACTATGAATTATAAGTAAAACTTATCTTGGTTTTTGAAAATTCCTGTATTGCTTGTGAGTTGTGCGTGAAATAGAGATCCTAGACTCAGAAAGAAGAAGGCTAGTGTTTATATACCTTGTAGAGTTTAAAAGCTAATTACGACGATTATTCCATGAGACCAAGACCAAGACGAAGTAGGTTGATTTGTTCCCGCTTCAACGATTTGGTGAGGACGTCGGCTATGTTGTCTTCGGATGCTACCTTCTCAATAGAGATGTTCCCCTTTTGAACATTGTCTCTTAAGAAGTGATGACGAATCTCTATATGCTTTGTGCGAGAATGCAATACCGGATTCTTGCTTAAATCGATGGCACCTTTGTTGTCACATAGAATGGCTATGTCACTTAGATGAATGTCGTAGTCAACTAACGCTTGTTTCATCCATAGTGCTTGTTGGCATGCTTTTCCGGCGGAGACATATTCGGCTTCGGTTGTTGATATTGCCAATGCCGTTTGCTTCTTTGAGAACCAAGATGTTAAACAACATCCCATAAAAGTACATACCCCGCTTGTACTTTTTCGGTCAACATAATCACCTGCATGGTCAGAATCTGCATATACAATTGTTTCTACTCCTGTACCCTTAGGATACCACAATCCTAATTGAGTTGTACCCTTAATGTATCTAAATATCCTTTTAACGGCTTCTAGATGTGATGTTTTAGGATCTTCTTGAAACCTAGCACATAGACAAACACTAAACATGATATCCGGCTGACTAGCCGTGAGGTAGAGAAGACTACCAATCATGCCACGATATTTTGTGTTATTAACGGATTTGCCATCTTCATCTTTTGTGAGTTTAGTGTCGGATGACATTGGTGTCCTAATTGGTTTTGACTCTTCTAAACCGAATTTCTTTAACATCTCCTTAATGTATTTAGATTGATTAAAGAAGATACCATCTTCTACTTGTTTGATTTGTAGACCAAGAAAGAAATTAAGTTCTCCCATCATACTCATCTCGAACTCGTCATGCATGATTTTAGAGAAATCATCACGCATGTCTTGACAAGTAGATCCGAATATAATATCATCTACATATATTTGAACAATGATTATATGTGACTCTCTTTTCTTAGTAAAAAGTATGTTATCAACTAACCCCATAATGTAGTTGTGTTTGATTAAGAATGACTTGAGTCTATCATACCAAGCTTTTGGAGCTTGTTTAAGACCGTAAAGGGCTTTCTTTAGCTTATACACATGTTTAGGTTTTTCAAAATCGATGAAGCCCGGAGGTTAAGCTACATATACTTCTTCATTAATAAACCCATTTAGAAAAGCGCTTTTAACATCCATTTGATAAAGCTTAGGATCATTAGCACAAGCATAAGCAAGAAGTATTCTTATAGACTCTAATCTAGCCACAGGGGCATAGGTCTCATCAAAGTCTATTCCTTCTTGTTGATTATATCCTTGGGCAAAGAGTCTAGCTTTGTTTCTAGACACTATACCGTTTGCATCTAACTTGTTTTTATATACCCATTTGGTTCCTATTATGGTTTGATTACTAGGTGGGGGGACGAGTGTCCAAACATCGTTAGAAACAAATTGATTTAACTCTTCTTGCATAGCCATTACCCAACTTTCATCTTTTATGGCTTCTTGTGTATTATTAGGTTCTATGGTTGAGACAAAACAAAACAAGCTACTTTGGTTTTGAACTTGAGACCTCAAGGTTCTTTCGTATAACTTTCCTATGACCTTATCTACGTGGTGATCTTTGGACTCTTTAATATTTATGATTTCATCATTAAAAGGTTCTTCTTCTCCATTTATCTTTTTCTTTATAACAATAGCTTCACTTTCGACAATCTCGTCATAGACAAGAGGTGGAGTAGGTTTGGGTGGACTTTCATCAAATTTTACATTTAATGACTCTTCTACCTTCGTTGTTTCTTTATTTAATATGACTTAAGCTTTGCTATTAGGAGAGTAACATAAAAAGAAACCTTCGGTTGATTTAGGATTAAATTTTGTAAGGTAATCTTTAATGTTAAGTAGAAAACATTTGCTACCAAAGACTCTAAAGTGATCTAACGTAGGATTTTTGCCTCGAAGTAACTCGTATGGAGTTTTACCTAAAAGTGGTCTAATTAAGACTCTATTAAGTATGTACATTGAGGTATCAACGGCATTGCACCAAAACTTTTGAGGTATGGATTGCTCATTTTGCATGGTGCGACTCATTTCTTGTAGGGTTCTATTCTTTCTTTCAACTACCCCATTCGATTGTGGAGTGCGAGGAGCCGAGAAGTTGTGAGCAATACCATTAGAGTCACAAAAGGCTCCAAATTGCACTTCATTATCGAATTCCCTACCATGATCCGTTCTAATAGACACTATAGGACTTCCTAGTTGTCTTTGGATTTTCTTACTTATTATTTCAAAGTAGTTGAACGTTTCAGTTTTGTTCTTTAAGAATTTAGTCCATGTGTACCTAGAGTAATCATCCACTATAACCAAAGTGTAGTAGTTGCCTCTATAACTTTGGATAGAGGATGGACCAAATAAATCCATGTGTAGTAACTCTAGACACTTAGTTGTAGACACCATGTTTTTAGCTTTGTGACTAGAATGGACTTGTTTTCCTACGTTACAAGCATCACAAAAGTGATGTTCATATTTTAATTTAGGTAGATCTCTTACTAGATCTTGGGATGATAGCGATTGAAGAAGTCGCATATTGGCATGACCCAATCTTCGATGCCATAAGGTCGAAGTATCATCCATAGAAGTAAGAAAAAGTTTGTCTTTAGGTTCATTACCAATTTTAATGACATAGACTCCATGTTTCCTAATTCCTCTACTTATGGTGATACCGTTTTTTAATATCTTACTACCGGTTTCGTTAAAAAGTACGTTGCACTTTTTATCACATATTTGTCCTATACTTAAGAGATTAAAGTTTAGGTTTTCTACATGACACCCATCATTAATGGTTAGAGATTTGTTAGAAATTGTACCTTTACCGATGATTTTGCTTTTGCTATTTCCAAATACCACATTTCCTCCATTGAAGGATTCATATGTGGAGAATAAATCTTTATTGCCGGTCATGTGCCTCGTGCACCCGCTATCCTTGATCCGCTCATCCGGATCTAGGTCGACCTTTAAGTTCACCTAAGAAAACAATTAACTCATAATTTTGGTCCTCATTTGTTCATGGGTCCATTAGTGTTAAACATTCCATTCATGTTAGACATGTATGGATAAGGTGAATATGCGTTCCATGGTGCAAAGTTTTGAAATGGAAAACCATTTTGCATATTTGGATTCCATCCCATTTGATGGTTACTCCTTGGATAAACATTATTAGGTCTCCTAGAGATGTTTGGTTTTGAAAATGATGGACCTTTGTTTCTTATAAAGCTTTGATTATATCTTGGAGGTGGTTGTCTAATGGTAACATGAGTTGGTTTCTTCTTATTAACAATAACAAAATCAGTTCTAAAAGAGGAAGCTACTTTATTACCACTGTTTGCATCAGCAGACCCACGGATCCCTGGTTGTACACTAGCCGGTTCCCTGTTTGTGTGATCCGTGACTACAGTGGTTTATTTTTCTAGTGCCTTTACGAATTGTGTTTCTTTGTTTTCAATAGTTGACACATTAAATTCCTGAAAACCTAGACCTTTTTTATTATTTCCTGTTTTAACCCTATCCATTATCATACCTAAGGTTTTAGTGTTCATTCTAGCAATCTTAGAGTCTAGATGATCAACTAGTGTTTGAAGTTGAACCCAAAGTTTACATTCGCCACTTGCTATCTTTCCCTTTTCTAGACGTTTTAATTTTGCCTTTAGATCTATGACTTCCTTTTCTAAACGTTGGTTTTGATTTTTCAAAAACTTATTTTTGTTGATTACTTTTAAACTAATTTTGCAAAGTTTATCATATTCATTATGTAATGAATCATCATCAAAGGATGAGCTACTATAGTATTCGTGAAAACACCTCGTCATTTGCCATGAGACAAATTTCTTCATCCTCCTCCTCGCTCATTCCCCAGGAACCGCTCACAAATGCCTTTTGATCATCGCGTTTGGGACACTTACTAATAAAGTGGTTTGGGTCCCCACATTTAAAGCAAGCACGATCATCCCTTGGGTTCTCGTCCTCTTTGCTTTTCCGATATCCTTTCTTGTCGTCATATGGTTGTTTGACATATCTTCCCTTCCTTCTAAAGAACTTTTTAAAGCCCCTTACCGCCATGGCATACTCCTCGTCATCACTATCCGAAGAGGAGTCCTCTTCATCGCTTGAGACCTTCTTGCCTTTAAAGGCAAGAGATTTGTGCTTCTCTTTCACTTTTGAGGCTTCAGAATCTTTAGCAAGGACAAGCTCATAGACCTTTAAGTTGACTATGAGTTCATCAAGGGTGAGGATTGTCAAATCTTTTGATTCTTCGATTGTCGTCACCTTAGATCTCCACTTGGATGGAAGTGCCCTTATATATTTCCTAACCTGGTTACGGCTAGAGAAATTTTCGTCAAGTGCTTGTAAAGATGTAATTATAGTATTAAAGTTAGCAAAAAAATGATCTATAGTTTCCTCATCCGATATTGAAAATTATTCATATTGTTGAATAAATAAACCTATTTTATTGTTTTTCACTTGTTGATTACCTTGATGAGTTACAACTAAAGAATTCCAAATTTCTTTAGAGGCTTTTAGCATGGAGATTCATTCGAATTCCTTTTTGGGTAAATCATTATATAAAACAATTTTAGCTTCACTATTTTTGGAAAGCTGTTTCTTAATTTCATCGGTGAGTTTATCATGAGGTATGTTAACTAAAATTTCATCTTCATCTTTTGTAGTGGCTTCAAAATCGCCTTTAACAATGATGTACCAAAGATCAATATCTTTAGACTTCACATACGTTTCGAATCTATTTTTCCAATACATAAAACCATTAGTTTTAAGTAGTGGAGGTCGTTGCATGGATCGCCCTTCCTTGTAATTTTCAGAACCCATAGTGATCGAAAAGTTTTTAAAATACGGTTTACATTAAAACTTTTATAAACTTAGCTCTTGATGCCAATTGTGGAAAACTAGAAGAGGGGGGGAATAGTTTTGCCGATTTTAAGTTAGTTTCTAAAAACTTTAGATTCGATGTAATGTGAAATCGTATGGATGAAGATAAAGTATAGATTTAAGAGTAATGCAAGTAAATAAAGTAAAGTAAGGGATAGAAATGACACAACCTATTTATAGTGGTTCGGCTACAAGGACACCTTCCTTGCCCTACTCCACTCCCCGAGTCACCTACTCAAGAGTTCAAGCACTATGTCAACAAACTCCTTCAACTTGGCGGAGACGCCTTCACAACCTTGCTTAAACCTTTTTCTGGTACAAAGCTAAATACCGAGTCCGTAACACAGAGGACCAAACCAACATGACTATTACACAACAACTATGTGAAATATCAAGTACAAGATCTTTGCTACAGAAATCTTGTGGAGGAACAAATCAATCAAGGACCCCTTGCTTGGATGACTTGTGGAAAGCTCGTGATCTTGCCTTAGAGAATGACCTATATGAGAATCACAATAGAAGAAAGAAGAACAACTCTCTAGATCAAGTGATCTTTTGTTAGAAGAGTGTGAGAGTATATGAGAGAGTTAGTAAGAAGAGGGGTGAAGAGAAATGAAAAAATGACTCTCTATTTATAGGAAAAAACTTGCCATTGTTGCACGGATCCCACGGATCCTTCCCTTAAGGGATCCGTCTAGTGTAACACCAGGGATCTGTGGGACGCTCCTCTCTGCCCATGGGTTTTTTGGTTATGGGTTGGTCCATAGGTATTTCATTAGATACAATGTATCTAATAGATGCAATGCATCTAGTCAAATGGATATGGGTCAATACCATGGCTCATTGGTTGTGGCATCCTAATAAACTATTACAACAAATGATTTATTACAACAATTTGTATTAAATGACTATATGTAAATGCTTTACAAAAATAACATGTATCTGTTGGAATCACTCCTAAACTAGAATTCAAGTGTTAGTAATTAATATGTAATAGTTAGCTTAATTATGGCTTTTATGTTAGTTATAAGGCTAGGCTCATGTAGAAAGCCCATGAACCTATGCCAAAGCCCAATAAGGAAAGGATGGGAACTTGGTGTGTTGCCTTAGTTCCCTCCTATAAATAATCTTGTAACTCTCATTAGAGAGTTGGTTGTTCACTCTTACTCATTTCTTACGCATAAACCTTCTTCATAATATTCGTGTCTTGTGTTTGGGTGTTCATCCGATCTTTCCTTCATCGTCTTTCTTATATTGATGCTTGTGTTACATAAATGGGAACCTAACATTATCCTTATAATTTTACTTATGATAACACTATATTTGTTATCAATAAAACACAAAGAGATCGCTAAATATTAATAAACGTTTTTACGGTTTATTTGTATTAACACATTAAATAGGAAGAACCTTGGACCACCGCGTAGAGGAGGAAGAAGTAACTAGCAAATGTGAATCAATCTCTTCTCTAGCTGATTTTACTGAAAAAATTCCAAGACCAACCCTAACAAATTCCAAGACCAACGGTCATTAGCAGAGGACTAAGTCACCGAGGAAAGCAACTGAGCAAGCTCAAAGAATTGAGTCTCTTCGATACCAGCTCTTGGGCGCCTTCTAAAAGAGAGCGACAAATCCGAATTAAGCAACTTGTTTCCAACCGATACATCCTTTTGAAGTTCTAAATTACTTGTATGAGGTCTTAAATGCATCTATCACTATTTATTTTCATCTATGACATTACATATTCAAGTCTTTTTCTTTGTAAACGTGATGATATGGCTGTTTTTGTTATATAAGACGTACGGGTTTCCAGACATTGATTTCGCCAACACCCCCCCTTGAGAAAAGCATTTATCTGTTCCCAAGTTTTTTAAATGAAAGAAAAGAAGAGAAGAGTTAAAAATGGGCATAAAAGAAGAGGAAATGAATGAAATTAAATTTTTTATATCACGTTCCCGAGTTAGGAGATCTTCTTTCCAAATCATCCCACTTTTGGAGAGAAAGTTTTGAAAAGAAGTTTAGCCAAAATTACTCTCATATTCTTTTCTCTTCTCTCCTAAAAAAAAGTCAGGAACACGAATTTATTTTGTTTTTTACCCACTTCTTTTCTCTTCTTTCAAAAATAAAACTCGGGAACGTAGCGTTTAAAGTTCCGCCATTGGTGATTCGGCTTTTGTTTTGACAAATTTAATTTTTTTAATAAACTTACATAGTTTAATGTAGTTTTAAATATTATTTTCAAACATTCAAATTATAAGTTTGAGTCTTTGATTTTCAATTAATGTATCAAAATATAAACATGATTAGTTATGTTAAACAATAAATACAAAGATTAATGCACCAAAAAAGTAAAATAAATACAAAGATAAACAAACGGAAATGTCCTAAGAAAAGTTAGGACCCGTTTTTTGTTTACTCTCATAATTTGAGCTAGCATGATATATCATGTTCAGAGGATCTCAATCACGCTACAACATGTACTTTTCATTTTATGTTATCGTTTCTTTGCTTTTTATTTTACTAATAAAATCGATGCTAGATTTTGTATGTCACATGTTTTATGTGTTCATAGACTTTTTTAACATAGAAAAAATTATCATGTCAAAACAAGGGTTAATGAAAGCTTTCATTTGTTAAAACGTTTTATTAATTTGTTCATATAATTTTATTATAAAAAATGACGTTATCGTCTTTAAGTTTCATGGAACATATGAATACGTTTGACAAAAGAACACCGGTTTTGCTTTTTACGAATTAAAAAAAGAAAAATGAGTAAGTGCTTTTGGTAACACGTTTTTACTTTCTAATACTCCCTCCGTCCTTAAATAAATGTCCACTTTTGACTTTTAAAGTCTTTCTTGTACAACTTTGACCTTAAATATTTTTATTTGTGTTATATAATACTTGATAAAAATTATACCAACTTAAAGTACATTTAAAACACAATTCATTCATATATTTTGTATCAAGTATTATATAAGATAAACACAAATATTTATGGTCAAAGTTGAATAAGTAAGACTTTGAAAGTCAAACGTGGACATTTATTTAGGGACGAATGTAGTATTAAACTCTTTATGTAGTTTTCAACTAAGAAGAGAGTTATTTTACATACCAAACTTTTCTTACATACCAAGGGACTCATCTCAACCATTCATTTAAAAAGAAATCAATGGCTGAGATTAAAAACATTTTATTATTTCACTTATTTTTTAAAATTTAAATATCTCTTAAACCGTTAATCGTTAAGCAAAAATAATTACACCATCGCGACGAGCATTTAATTATCTTTCTATAGACGGGCACTTTGATATACTATCGAAAAAAAAAAAAAATCTTTTTTTTTCACGTTTTTTCATCTTTTTTTTTTTTTTTTTTTTTTTTTTTTTTTCTTCGAAACTGTAATTTGCATGAAATATCATATATGATTTAACACTAATTTGAATATCATATGTGATATTAGTGTTAAATCACATATGATATGTAATATCATATGTGATACTATTGTTAAATCATATATGATATAAATATCATATATGATATAACACTAATATCATATATGATATAACACTAATAGTGTTATATCATATATGATTTTTTAACGTGAATTTCTATAACGTAAAAAAACGAAAAAACTTAAAAAAATACGTAAAAAATACGAATTTTTTTTTTTGTCGAAAGTATATCAAAGTGCCTATCTATAAAAAGATAATTAAATGCTCGTCGCAATGATATTTTTTTTTTCCGCTTAACGATTAACGGTTTGAAAGTTATTAATATTTGAAAAAAGAAGATGAAAATGGGTTTTTTAAATTGTTGGGATTAATCTCATCCATTAGATCAAATAAAAATGGATGGTGGAGATTGATCCCTTGGTATGTAAATAATCTTTTGTCCTCAAATGATCTTAAATCTTCAACTAATAACATAAATAAAATGTGACAAAGCATAAAAACATAAAATAATTTAAAATGATTTTTCTTTTTCTTTTTTTTTTTTTTTTTTTTTTCCCTCTGTCTTCGTGTGCACCGCGTCTCATATATGGCCCCAACTGTTACAAAGAAATATATAGAAATTATGGTAAATATAGCAAACGGGTGACATTTAGTCGTGCGGCATGATAAAAAATTAATAAACAGCATGTTTTCGGACTTTTTATTTTATTATTATTTTTTAATTTCAGTTAATCTACAAATAATTATTTATTAGGGTAAATTGCAAAAATGGTCCTTAAAGTAGTTCAAATGCGCAAGAAATACACCGAGACAAAAAATGTTGTAAAAACGACATTAATGTTTCATTTTTTTGCAAAACAGCCACTGAGAGCTACTATTTGCTAATGCCGGTTAGTTATCTCGTTAGTCAAGGATATTATCGCCATTTCACTCGTTTCCCGCCATTGACTAGCAACACTTTATTTAAAAGACCAAATTTGCAACGGCTTAACTTATGTTTGCCGCCTAAAACACGTGGCAACCGAAGAGATTGTTTCGGGACTATTCATTTTCGTATGTATCATGCTTATTTAAACGAACCAAACGAAACACGCATATCACAACCCTTTTTCCCCCAAAACACACATAATCCCAACGAACCAAACCACTAACGATGAAAAAATAATAATAAAAGGAAGGCTATCTTCACTGGGTCTGATGAAGAGGAGTGGGCAAAAGTGTTAAACAACTATTTACTCTTTGATTTAGTTCTTGAGAGATTTGGTGAACCACCAATTAGTGAGTATGGTTCGTATAGGAAGATACCTAAGGATTTGAGAGAAAGGATTCTGATTTGGCTGAGGAAATATAACTTCTACTATAAAGAGCTTTTGGGTGTTACGGAGGAGAAGGATCAAGCTGCGAATATCGAGTTACCGGAGGTTGATGCTTTGGAAAAGAGGATTTCAAATGTTGAAGTTGTGTTTAAAAATCTAAAGGATATGAAGGAAAGGAAGAAAATGGGTGATGCGAAAAGTAGCTGTTCTAACTTCTAACTATGTTACGACTGCCATGGAAGGTGTAGGACGCGCTTGAGCTACAAAGGGTCACGACCATCCCAACGTGGCACAAGGACTATGTTATGGGATAACTATGTTTTGTTTAGGTGTTAGGATAAGTATTGTGAAAGTTATGTTTAGGATATCTTTGAGTCGTATTAGGAAAGTGTCGTCGTTTTGGATATCTATCTTGTAATCGACTTGTGATACAAGTTAGGGTTTATTCGGTATTTATATACCGTGTCATTCATTAATGAAAGGTATGATTTGTCTAATAAAAATATCTCTAGTTTTCTTCTCTAATATATTCTTAAGGAGCTCGCGCCCGCTTGAAGCGGTGCCCTATCTCGATACAACCTCAACGGGTCGTATCAAACTAATTGAGTGTTTAGATGATATGCAAATATGCAATGGTTATGAACTCGTATTATCATCAATAAAATATTGGTTGTTTATGTTACTGATCTATTTTTGTTGTAAATTGCTAAAGTGATGAATTCAGATAGTCTGCAAATGCACAAACTATTAGAAAGGGGGTGTTTGGCATGAGTGTATACATAACTCCCATTTAACATGTGCAGTTTCACTTTCGAAAGTCAAAATGAAATTGGTAAATGTGGCATGAGTTTATACATAATTCTCGTTTAAATGTGGCACGATTGTGGCATTGTAATGATTAAAGCGCGATTATTAAACAACATGAGGAGGAATACTTTCATCCGCTGGATTATCATAAATGTGGAGGCGGACATACCTATCTTCAAGTTTAACCAAGATTAGGAACAGTGAATAACTCATCATCATCTTCATCGTTGCACATTATTTCATATCTTGGTTTCTTGTTGTGTGGGACGTAAAACTTGTTTTGTCTGTAAGACGCGGTGTTTGATGGGTGGCTAGAAGTTGAGGAATTTCAGCAGCTTCATCACCAAATACACCATAGTCGGTTAACCACTCGAGCTCTCCAAATTCAAGCTGTTCTTTCTGCGTACCAAAAGGTCACGTTTAGAGGCAGGTTTTTAACTTATTTACTTATAAATTAGTTATACGAAGTGCTAATTATTTTATTACAAAAGAACAGAAGGGTAATATACCTTATCAGAGGATTCAAAATCTGAAAATTGTAAGAGGTCGTCAACAGCCCATTGTGGTGAATTGTATCCTGATATTTGGTGTGTTGGTGTTTTCACAGGAACAACCTGTGGCACAGCTGCCACATTCTTAGTGGACGGTGGTGGTGGCTCTTAATGGTTCTTTTCGGGCTCTTGGGTGGAACGGGAACTAAGAGCCACACGGATCCCAGTGGCTAAGAAAAGCTGGTGGTTGGTAGCAAGGCTACCTGCTGAATGAATTGGTTCGTCACAGTCACGACAGAAGAGTGCTCTGTCCTCTACACAGAAGATAAATGTTGTTTTCTCCTGCAAGAGTAAGTTATCGCTTAGTTAATTACCAATAGAAAAAGGGCGCAGATGTCCTAAAACGAAGAAATGTTTCACTTAATTTATAGAGTTATAGGAGAGTGTTCGATTACTGATCTATTATCTATGACAAAAGGAGATATATTGACAGTTTCATAAAAACTATCACTACTGTTAGTTGCATTACTGAAATAATACGCCAAGGATCTAATTATAAACATCTAAACAAAAAAATCTTTGCAAACAATCGCACCTAATTATATTGTTGTGAATAACATTTTTTACTATGTGGGGATATTTTTGTAAACCTTGAGAACATCTTATACTATTTTCTAATCAGCTTTTTTGGAACACCTTTTTCAAGCCGTTTTTAGTAACATGTGATTGTATCATGTCCAAAATGGTCCCCGGATAGGGTTGCCCGTTGAGCCAAACTTATGTGAATAAGGTCCTAAAAATAAACTCACACACACCTAAGTCTTACATAAACTCACACAAACACAATTTGGCAACGAAATAACCCTTTGTGATTCATAACTAAACACATCCCAAGGTCAAATCTATTAGAATTAAATTGTCTCCTTATGCAGTCTAATGCGATGACCAGTAATAATATTGAATCACTATAAAATTTTCCATCTAAACAACTTGATTCAATTCCAAGGGTGTTTGGGATAACATCATATAAACAAGATTATCTGATTACTGCACTTGCAAAACACATATAATCAGAAATGCAGTGCTTGTCAAAAATTAATTATCTGCATTTTCTTAGAAACGCAAAACACAACGACAATCACTCCGTATATACAAAACTCTGCAATTCTCACCAACATAACGAAAGAAACAAACTCATTTAATCAAAAAGCATCACTAAATGTAAAAGTTCTCAAGTTCAATTTCTGCTAGGTGCAAACGGCCACGCAACCTTCCCAAGGGGGCGCGGGGTTTGACCGGTTTGTGTGTGCCCATGGATAAGTCGGCCAAAAGGTCAAAAACCACACACAAAATATTTCTAAACTAAATGTCACAACACTAGAGATCTCAAATCAAGCTACAAATAATTCATTTAATTTCTTAATAGACATGATCCAAAGATGAACAACAAACCAAAATTCACCTGATTGCCAAGAAAACCAAAATTCACCTTATGCAGCGTACAGAGGTGCCTGTTCCACCTGACGGCACCACCACCTGGGATTGAGATATATCTGGAGTCTGGTGGAGGTGGTGTTGTCGGAGGGTGGTGGCGCCGAGTTGTTGGATGGTTGTGGTGGTGTGAGCTGTGATGGTTTATGTGGAGGAGAAGAGGTGTGAGTTATGTGGTGGTGTGAATCTGTGTTTTGTGTGGGCGTGTGATTTTTTTTTTTAATTTAAAATGTAAAATGATTAAAATATCCTCGTGTATAAATACAATTTGCCAAAAAATATAAAGTTGTCCAAAAAACAATACCTTATAATATATGACATATACTTTTAACATATGTACTTGTGTCATAGGTTGTCGGCCACGTGGCAACCCCTGGTTGAGTCTAAGAAAATCGCTGGGCAACCGGTCTAGTTTGATACCGCAAAAAAAAAAAAAAAAAAAAAAAAAAAAAAAAAAAAACGGTCTGGAAAGTAAATAGCCTCAGAGCAACTGGGGCATTCCTATCATTCTCCCAAGAATTAATTATCAAAAATACGATTAATTTTGAACTTTATTTAATTGTTGATGGCAACAACTGGTCAATCCGTCAACAATTCGAATTTTAGGTCTTTCCTTGAAAAGGAAAAGCTTACTGGATCAAACTTCCTCGAGTGGTATTGTAACTTCAGGATTTTCCTCACGGCCGAGGATAAGTTAACCTATATGGAGCATCCCATACCCGCTACTCCTATTCCTACAACTTATGGACAACATGTTACTCTTGATGTCCTTGCTGGTCACACCTAATGGGTTAAATCATCCAAGAATATAGCCTGTCTTATGCTCATGAGCAGGACTCCGGAACACCAAAAGAATCTGGAGCACTTTGGTGCATATGACATGCTTAAGGAATTGAAGACCACGTTTGCTTAACAAGCAGAACATGAACTCCTTGAGACCGTGAAAGCTTTTCACGCATGCAAACACGAGGAGGGTCAATTTGTTAGCTCTTATTGAAGGGATACATAGATAATATGGAACTCCTTGGTCACCCTATGTCATTAGGCCTTGCAGTGAGCTTGATTCTTACCTTTCTGAACAAGGACTATGCTGGATTTGTGCAGAATTATAATATGCATTGCATGGGGAAAAAGTTAATGAGATGCATGCCATGCTCAAGTTACATGAACAAGAGCTTCCTAAGAGAGATGCTACTCCTGCTGTACTTGCGATCAAAACAAGAAGGATCCAAAAGAACAACAAAAAGAAACCGCATAATGCTGCTCAGGGTAAGAATCATGGCAATGGTAAAACTAAGCTTGATTATGCTCCCAAGCCTAAGATTCTCCCTCCACCAAAGAAAGAGCATGCTGCTAAGGATACATAATTTCATCATTGTCATCATATTGGACAATGGAGGAGGAATTGTCCTGCATATTTAGCCGAGTTGATGCAAAAGATGTGCAATGTGGCTAGCAATGCTAGCACATCAGGTATCTTCATCATAAAAATTTACACTTTTCCTAATAAATCTTGGGTATATGACTCTGGTTGTGGTATTCACATCTGTAATACTACTCAAGAACTCAGGAGAAGTAAGAGACTGAAGCCATGAGCTTTAAGACTGTACGTGAGAAATGGAAACCGTGCAGTCGTTGAAGCTATTGGAAATTTTGATTTGATTCTTCCTAGTGGTTTAGTTATTATTTTGGAAAATTGGCACTATGCACCTAGTATTACTAGGGGTATTATTTCAGTTTCTCTTTTGAAAGACAAGAGTTTTACTCATTTGTTTTATAGATAGTGGTATTTCAGTTTCCAAGAATAATTTATTTTATTTTAATGCTATTCCTAGAAATGGTATTTATGAAATTGATATGCATGATTCTGTTTCAAATGATTGTTCTGTGTACTCTATTAATAATAAAAGAGCCAAGCGTAACTTGGACTCTACATTCTTGTGGCATTGTCGACTTGGGCACATTAACAAGAAACACATTGAGAAGCTACAACATGATGGGCTTCTTAAATCAACTGACCTTGAGTCTTTTGATAAGTGTGAATCTTGTGTGTCTAGGAAGATGGCAAGAAAGCCTTTTCTGCATAAAACGGAGAGAGCTACAAATTTTCTTGGACTCATACATACTGATGTATGTGGCCCTTTTAGAACTGCGTCAAGACAAGGATACAACTATTTATTAACTTTCACTGACGACTTTACTCAGTATGGTTATTTTTACCTGGTTAAACATAAAATTGAAGTCTTTGATCCCTTCAAAGTATTTCAAAGTGAAGTTGAGAATCAAATCGCTAAGACCATAAAGGCTTTACGGTCTTACTAGGAGGCGAATATATGAGTCTAAAGTTTCAAGATCATCTAAAGAAGTGTGGGATTGTATCACAGTTTACTCCTTCATATAAACCACAACATAATGGTGTATCTGAGAGAAGAAATTGAACCCTTCTTGACATGGTAAGATCTATGATGAATCAAACAACTCTACCAATGTCCTTTTGGATTATGCTTTTGAGTCTGCTGCACGCATTCTTAAATGGTTCCAACTAAGAAGGTTGAAAAGACACCATATGAAATATGGCATGGGAAAGTCCCTGATCTGTCTTACTTAAAGGTCTAGGGTTGTGAGGCACTCGTGAAGCGTGACACGCTTGGCAAACTTGAACCAAGATCCATGAAGTGTATCTTTGTAGGATACCCAAAGGAAAAAATGGGTTACTACTTCTACCACCCATATGAGCATAAAGTTTTTGTTGCTCGATTTGCTGAGTATTTTGAGAGCTGTCTCATCTCACAAGAAGGAAGTGGGAGTAACATAGATTTTGAAGAAATTCAAGAAGATACTCATCCTTCAAATAATAATAGCCAAATTCCTGAGATGATTGAACACGAAAGTGTTGAACCCAAAAGTAAAGTCATTCATGTTCGTAGGCCCGCAAGGACAATTCTTGCCCCTGATCGAATGTGTTTATACGTTGATTCAGAGGAGCATGATTTAGGGGATCATGATGAACCTGTTAACTATAAAGCTGCATTATCAGATTCTAAATCTGATAAATGGCTTGATGCTATAAAAGAGGAAATGAAATCCATGAGAGACAATGAAGTATGGACTGAAGTTGACCTCCCTCCTGACGCTAAAACCATTGGCAACAAGTGGCTCTTCAAGAAGAAGACTGACATGGATGAAAAGGTACACACCTATTATACTTAACCTACGTTGTACATTCTGAGGAAACCTTTTCTCCTATCACAGACATTAAAGCTATTAGGATTCTTATAGCTATAGCAGCGTACTATGATAATGAGATTTGACAAATGGATGTCAAAACTGCCTTCTTGAATGCTCATCTAACCGAAGAAGTTTACATGGACCAACCTGAAGGATTTGTCAATCCAAATAATCCTAACCGTGTATGCAAGCTACAATGATCCATTTATGGATTAAAGCAAGCATCAAGGCAATGAAATAAATGGTTTGATGAGGAGATAAAAAAGTATGGATTCTCTTAAAACCTTGATGAGCCATGTGTATACCGTAAGGCTAGTGAGAATAATGCCACATTCCTAATCTTATATGTTGATGACATATTGATCATGGGAAACAACATTCCAATTTACAAGTTATTAAAGCCTATCTTGGAAATTTTTTAGCTATAAAGGATTTAGGTGAA
Source organism: Chrysanthemum makinoi (assembly GCA_910596185.1). Classification (NCBI taxonomy): domain Eukaryota; kingdom Viridiplantae; phylum Streptophyta; class Magnoliopsida; order Asterales; family Asteraceae; genus Chrysanthemum; species Chrysanthemum makinoi. Next base: position 52,872,126 of record OU343225.1, read on the forward strand.
GCTGCATATATCCATGGAATCAAGATCTACAAAGATAGATCTATATGGTTGATTGGACTTTGTTAAAGTGTATACATTGATAATATCTTGAAAAGATTTGATATGGCGAATTCCAAGCATGGAAGTACCCCAATAAAGGTAAAACTTGAGTTGAGAAAATCTCAAGGACCCTCAACACCCGCAGAGGTGGAACACATGAAGAGGATTCCTTATGCCTCGGCTATAGGATCTATCATGTATGCTGTGAGGTGCACTAGACCTAATGTTGCGTTCGCTCAGAACTTAACAAGTCAATTTCAAGTAGACCCATGAGAGAGTCACTGGACTGCTGTGAAGATGATACTGAAGTATCTCATACTAAAGATATGCTTTTTGTTTATGGTGGAAACCTTGACAAAGAGCTAAGAGTTACTTGTTACATTGATGCTGGGTGCAGATTGACAAGGATGACACAAAGGCGCAAACCAGGTACGTTTTTATTCTAAACGGAGGCGTTGTATTCTGAAAGAGTGCTAAGCAAAGCATTACAACGATGTCTTCTACAGAGGCTGAATACATTGCTGCTTCGGAAGCTGCAATGGAAGCTATATGGATAAGGAAATTTATTGATGAACTTAGAGTAGTCCCCACCAATAAAGAACCTATGGAAATGTTATGTGACAACACTGGTGAATTAACTATGGCAACGAGCCTGGAGCTCAGAAGGGCGCCAAGGATTATAAAAGAAAGGTTCACTATCTCCTAGTGGTTATCGCAAATAATGAAGTAGTACTTAACAAATTTCACACAAATGACAACTTTGGTGTTCCATTTACTAAGGCGTTGCCTTTGAACAAGCATGTTGAGTATGGACTTCGTTTAGCTAATAGTCTCATGTAAATCTGTTTTATTTTGGTATTTGGATAATGGGATGTTTCAAACATTTATTATTTTTATGATTAATTGACGTGGTTCTTGAGTTATTCATTCATATATTAATTGTGTCATATGTTTGCATATTTATCCCATGAGTAATTTATTACTCTAAACTTGTCCATTGTCGATCAACAGTACGAGAGTATTGTTGAATTAAGACAATGTGAGAGATTGATTATATTTTTGAATACTAAGGATGTGTCCGCTCAACTCACATGTTATCCACGTGCTATGGATATTGGACTTCCCCAAACCTACGAGTCATCAATTTATGGATCATCGTCGTTAAGTGATATCTCGCAAATGGTTGTTTTATTTGTCCGCTAACTTGAGATGCAAGCAGGTCTTCATGTGTGGATATTTCTTCTTGACTAAAGTCAAACGTTGTCCTAAACAAGGTAGTTATAAAGGCTATTATCAGAAGTTGTGCGAAACACATGAATGACACATGCAGTCAACATATAATTTGTTCCTCCACTTGTCTTTTGGAGTATGAAACTAATGGGCCCCTTGCTGAATTAATAAGATGCTTACATAGTCGTGCCCAAAGTGTAAATCAAGATGATACATGTTCACGTTTGGTAGTCTTGATTAATTTCTAAAACGAGAAACAAAATAATTGAACAATATGGAATGACCTTGATCCATAACCATAGTTCAACATGTATCTGAAACAAAAGGATGATTTAAAATTATAAACCATTTACTGAGCTGTTTTACGAAACCACACTCACGTGTTTCTAGGAGCAATGAGGTGTTGCTAGACGCTTACCGTTGTTTGTATATATTATTGATTATGATGATCGCAAGTGGGAGCTATTGGTAGTGCTCACGTCAAATAGAGATTTATATGTTCAGAAATTACGTGAGCATATTGGGGCACACAAGTATATATTTAGAGAGCGTTTATTGATGGGGGAATTGCATATATACTCACTAAAACTTAAAAACTTGCATATTTCCCCATAATACAAGTTTTTAATACATGATGTACAATTCAACTTTAGCATGTTTTGGGTATATATGTAAATATGCAAGTTTTAATGGGTATATATGCAATTGCCCCTTTATTGATAATAATTAATATGTTTATTGTATACTATTAATTATAATTAATATAATTCACGAAATGAAGATAACGGTCGTTAGTCTATTAGTTTAACAGTTAATGATCGTTAAGTCCTAAGTTAACTAGTATTGTACTCCATCCGTCCCATAATAATTGTCCAGTTTGACTTTTTTGAGTCTTTCTTGTTCAACTTTGACCACTAATATTTTTATTTGTGTTATATAATATTTGATAAAAATTGTACCAAATGAAAATACATTTAAAACGCAATCTATTCATATATTTTTCATCAATTATTATATTATACAAATAAAAATATTTATGGTCAAAGTTTAATAAAAAAGACTTAGAAAAGTCAAAGTGGACAATTATTATGGGACGGAGGTAGTACATGAAAATTAATTAGAGACTAATTAGTAAAAGAAGGGTTCTAGAACCCTCCTTAATGGGCCGACCATTTGGGGCTTTGGGGATAGGGTTTGCTTAGCTTGTTCCCTAAGCTATTTGATTAGTATATAAGGAGTCATTTAGGTCTTGATTATTCACTCATCAAATTAAATCTCTTCTCCCTCTCCCTTTGCTATAACCAATCGGCAAACACGCCTTGTAAGGGTATTGCCATCACATCTTCTCAACCAAATGCATTCGTGCATTGTTCGTGTTTCGTGGGTTAAGCACTAGCATCCAAACAGTCTCGTTAAATGTGTATTGTGAGCATTCGATAGAGATCAAGTGATTATAGTTGATTTGGTGTTTTGTGGTGAAAGATCAAGATCCGGTTTCCTAATTTTATCTATTGTTTAATAGATTTGAGGTTAGTACTTTATGAGTTTTATTTACGTGTTAATTCATAACATTGAACATAGATCCATCCGCTGCATACTCGTGGTATGGTTTAATCAATATGAAATCCCAACAATAGAATTCATCATGATCAGATATACCAATTGAATTAAGGCACGAGTTTTATTAAATCATTATATCTGGTGTCATATGTATGACATTTCCACTTTGCTATGTTTGATATAGTCTATCGTTTATGATATATAATGTGATATGCTTATATGATCAAATAAGGACGTATAGGCCGTCCTTAAACATTTTTGATATACCAAATATGGATCATGTATTAATTGTTCTTATTCACTTTTTTATTATTGACTCGAAAAAAGAAAAAAAAAGGTGCTAGTTAATCCAACTTGTCACTATTTTATTAGTGGTATCTCTAATGATTGGGTAATCATAGTGGCTTTAGCCTTAAAATGAATGTTTAGTAGTCATATTTGCACCAGAACCAAAAAGTTTGGATAGCTTTCCATTACAATAAATCTTCTATAGGATGATCCATGGATTTGGGATGCATTATTCAGAAAGGTTTTCATTTTGTTTCTTATAATAATCTACAAAAGTTGATGTCTTAAGACAACGAACGTGGATTGATATTATCCAACTTTTTGGTTATCCAAATTAAAAATGATTAAGGCAAGGTAATAATGGACTGGAAAAAGTTAGTATAACAAAAGAAATGAAAAAGGATACCAATAAAGCTATTTAGAACAAGAACATAAAATGATTGGTTTAAAGTCTTTACATAAATCCGCGTATAGCATGGTGTATGGGCTTTGCGACTCAAACTTTTAGATCACTATATATAGGAACTAAGGAAGCAACACCCAAAACACAGCCTGGAAGAGCGCTGCCATGCTGGACAGCAGTTTGTACCTATGGCTGTTGTGGCATTTTGGTACTCTAGACTCTCTAAAACTAGTGCAAGGCCAATGCTTATAACCGTTATTCGTCTATTAGCAAGGTTTACTACAAATTTGAACCTTCAAAACAACTACTAAGGATGTAAAACAAAGCAACCCTATTGTTAATGAGACCAGACCGATATATATGACCAACTATTAGTTTTTTGTTTGATGACTGATTCACATGAATATTGGATGCAATTCCTAAAACACACTATATAAACTAGCATATTTGATTAACTCGTGTACGTTGTACACCAAATAAGTGTATATAGCTGGTGCTACAAAAATATTGGTTAGTTTACAACAAAAAATAACCTACAGTGTTTCAAAAATGTCTCTAACTGACCTTGATATTATGCAACATCCACCTCTAAGGTACTTTAAGTTCTTCGGGTTCCAATGTGTTTAACAAACTCTCTTCTTCACTTGCCTCCAGATCACGAGCAATTGGAACATATCCGAACAACTTCATTACTTTAATTAAATTTCTCAACGTTGAATAAATTTCCTTCTTTTTAGCTCGCCGTTTATCTTTCACCATAAAAACATGAAATTTACCCTGAATTTCAATCCAACTACTGACTTGGTTGTTTAACAAGGCCTAGCTGCTTCATAGCCTTTCTAACTCATTTAACATCGCCCCAACTCCCCTGTTCGGCATACATATTTTAAAGGAATACATATGGACCAGAATTGTCACCGTCTATTTCTATGAGCTTTTCCGCCACATATTTCCTAACTCAATGTTACCATGTACTTTGAGTCAACTAAGTTCTTGGCTTCATCAAGACGACCATATCGACCAAGAAGATCAACAATACATGCGTAATGATCTGACATTGGTTCTACTCCATATCCTTTACTCACTGAATAAAAATAATTAACGGCGACCCTCATCAACTAAACTCTCATGGCTACAAGCACAAAGTAACCCGATCATTGTTACATGATCGGTTTTCACAAAATGTCAACATCTCTTTAAACAAACCAATTATCTCAACCCTATAACCGTTTTGAGCAAACCCGACTATGCATGATTGCATTCCATGATACACAATCTTTATGAACCATCTTTTCAAACACTTGTTTCTGTCTTCTACAGATCCACACTTTCAGGCCCACGTTCGAATTTAAACCCGTGTTTTACGACATGTGTATGAGCTTGATGTCTTAACCTCAAATCTGACAAGGTCGCGCGCACATGCACTGATCACACTAGCTAAAGTAAAACATCATCTGGCTCAATCTCAACATCCATCATCTTTTTAAACACACCTACTGTTGCACCGTAATTGCATAAGTCTTGTGGTATATTTGTAAATAAATATAATGAATCAATTCTTGTCATTTTTGTCATTCGATCCTGTGGAAATTCGGTATAAACCTGTGCAAAAGTGGTATCAGAGCGGGTCACAAGATTACAAGTTTTTGATTCAAGTCTTGATCAAGAAGATCAAAAGACTTAGAAGGGAAGAGACACCAAGGATTGTTGGCGACGATAGTGCACGATCAGAACCAACGGAAGTTGCAAGATAGCAACGATTTCAATCCACTCTTGAAGGAGAAGAGGAACACGATTGAAGAAAGCAAATGTGGACACCAAACGCATTGGTGGGTTAAAACTTTGTTGGTGACAACGAAGGGACAAAGGAAGAAACTCTTGATGTAGACAAGGAAACGTGGAACAAGAGTAGGAAAAGCGCTAAGGATTCTTTTGTGTTTGCTGTTAACGCGACATAGGAAAGGAAGGAACAAACACATCGTTTTGGTTTAAGGAAAACGAGTGGGATAAAAGGCTTTGTGAAACCGGGTTAAACAAGACACAAAGAGAGGAATACGCGGGGTAAAACGCGAGGATTAAAGGTTGTTGTGGAAAAGGTTTGGAACATAACCAAGAAAGAGAAAGAGGCAGTCAAGGAATGCTATAAGGAGTACATAGGGATGGTGAAGAAATGCTACGAGGGAGCACAGAGATCCAAGCAGGGAAGCCAAGGAAAGAAATGGTCCGGCAAAAGGAACCATTTGGTTTTGTAGGGATAAGTGTTAAAGTAGGGGATGCACTAGATGGAACTCCTAGGAAGAAAAGCAAGACTGCAAGAGACGGTGTCAAAGTAGGAAGACACAACGTTACAACAACAACGATAAGGAAGCAAAAACAAACATATCGTTTGTTTTGGTGAAGGATACCGTGAGGGGTATCGAGGTTTGAAGACCAACAAGAAAGGAAGAAAAGCATGAAGATTCGAAGAACAAGACTTAAACAATTAGGGAGGAATTGTTGCACCGTAATTGCATAAGTCTTGTGGTATATTTGTAGATAAAGAAACATGAAGGACCAATATTGTTAGTTAGATAGTTTGTAACCATATAGCGGTTATAGAAGTTAGTTATTCGGTTGTACCTTTTCACGAAGGGTCACGATGGTTCATGTACTATAAATAGGGGTCAAATGTTAGTTTGTAAAAGTGTGTCAAATAATACGACGTAACCATGTTTATGTTTTAATATAATGAATCAATTCTTGTCATCTTTGTTCATAATATCGATCCTGGAATTCATGTTAAACATGTGTAAAACGTACAGCTTCACTAGGCGGACCATTTTGCTCATAACACGTGATCGAACTATTCCACATCACCACATTCCGACACCTCATCCCATCTAAAACCATCTGCGCACACCCCACATTCCCACATTTCGCGTACATATCAATAAGTTCACTGTCCATATAAACATCTCCTTCATACGGACTCTTCACAACCGATCCATGCACATGCACACCTATCCTCACATCTCTCAAACCCCGCATGACTTAAGCACACTACCATACTAATACTCATTAAGGACAAACCCCTCACCAGGCATGCATACGTACAAAAAAGTCAACCAAGTCCTCAAACATATCTTATCGCCCAAAACCCAACACCATACTATTCCACGAACACTGATCAGTCATACCCATTTTCCCAAAAATCTTTTCTCCTCATCTAACCGACCCGCATTCGTTAAAGTTGCTAAAACTGCGTTCCATTGTCGAACAATACATTTGTATGCATTATTAATTAATGAGGCCAGATTTGTTGGTAAATTCTGATTTCACAGGTTGTTTTCTTGTATATTCGGTATATATGAAAAAGGGTTTGAGACAAAAAGACTTGTAACAGAATAACATAAACTTTTATTGATCGATATATCTTACAACTGATGTTTGTTTTACAGAACCTATCCTATTTATAAGACATGAAACGCTGCTTCATATCTGTTACAACGGTTCACCAAAAAGTAAACGACACAAGTATATTTCTAAACGTTATATCCCTAACTAAACTATATAACCGTTTATACCCATTATGACCCAGCCCAATACCGGTTTACAGAATTCTAAACTTACATAATACATACTAAACTATTCTAATAATTACACCAAGACCCCTATATTTAGTTTATACTCCAATACTCCCCCTTAAACTAAATATAGTTAAAGGTCTTCATTCTTGATTTGTCTTTACAGTAGTGCTGGTTCTTCATCATCCCACACGAGATGTGCCTCTTCTTCCTTTTCTTTCTCTTTGTCCCTTCGCTTTGTACATTCGTATGCGAAATGACCATATTCACCACATTCATAGCATTTAAATCTACTCTTGTCATTGCTTGATTGACCAACACTTCTTCCACGTCCTGTTCCTCTTCTAGGTCCTCTACCATTAAGCCTGTTTCCAGAATTATTTGTACTTGCTAACAGTAATTTCCTTGGATCATACTCTTCTAGTTCATCAGTACTCTTAATACGTTCTTCATATGTTGTTATTCTTCCAACGGCTTCTTCGAATGGCATGGTAACTATTTCTGAGTATTGTTCAATGGTGGCTACAATGGGTAGAAACTTCTTCGGAACCGAGTTGAGTAACTTTCTCACAATTATCTTATCCTCAAGGGTAGTGCCAAGGCTTGCAAATTTGGCTTTTATACTGCCCAACTTTCCTGAGAAGTCTTGCACTCTTTCGTTTTCTTTCATCTTCAAAGTTTCTAACTCACTTCTTAGCGTTTGTAGCCGTGCTTTCTGGACTAGGTCTGCACCAAGGTATCGTACTTTCACTGAATCCCATACTTCCTTTGCAGTTTCATATTGTGCAACTTGCATCAAAATATCCTGCGGTATTGTCTGGAATATCATAGCTTTCGTTGTATGCATCTTCTTTCCATCTATTGTACTACTTCCTTCTTTCGGGTTGATCGTCTCCCAAAGGCCATACGCTTTTAATATTGTTTCCATCAATACTGCCCATGTTGTGTAATTGGAGTCCGTCAACTGTGCGCATTTAAGTGCTATATTTTCTTGAACTTTAGACGTACTGCTTCCTTCTTTATCGTTCGTCATGCTTTCTTCCTTTCTCTCTTCTTTCTTGCTTCAATCTTTCGTCTTGCTTGTACCACACAGGTTTTTCTTTTGCTTACTTGATCGTACCACACAGGTTAATACCACAAAGGTTGTACCACGAAGGTTTGTTCCACGAAGGACTGTACCACGGAGGTTTGTTCCACGAAGGATTTGTACCACTAAGGTTTTGGTTCTTGCTTACTATACCACAAAGGTTATGATTTCTTTCTACTTCCACGAATCAATCCAAGTGTATAAATAATATGGGATTTCCAGATCAAAACTTAAATGGAATTCCAACTTACTATCAACAATCGAATTCTTAAACGGGGATCCTAACTTGCAAATAAAACTTAAAACTTTTACAAAGAAAAACAAACCGAAATTAGGGCAAGCACATGCAACGTTTTTCTTTTTCCTTCTTTAATCGATCAAACAGCCCACTTTTTGTTTTGTTTCTTGTCAACTGAAGAGACCTCTGTTCTTTCTTTCCTTTTTTTTTTTCTGAAACAGCAACACCGAATTTGTGTTTTGGTTTCAGTCGCAAAACTGGAGCAGTTCCTTCTTCTGATTGAAAAAACTTGCAATTCAATCGATTAACGCTTGTACTTGTTCTTCTTCCCTGGATCGATTAACGTTGCTCTGATGCCAATTGTTGGTAAATTCTGATTTCACAGGTTGTTTTCTTGTATATTCGGTATATATGAAAAAGGGTTTGAGACAAAAAGACTTGTAACAGAATAACAGAAACTTTTATTGATCGATATATCTTACAACTGATGTTTGTTTTACAGAACCTATCCTATTTATAAGACATGAAACGCTGCTTCATATCTGTTACAACGGTTCACCAAAAAGTAAACGACACAAGTATATTTCTAAACGTTATATCCCTAACTAAACTATATAACCGTTTATACCCATTATGACCCAGCCCAATACTGGTTTACAGAATTCTAAACTTACATAATACATACTAAACTATTCTAATAATTACACCAAGACCCCTATATTTAGTTTATACTCCAATAAGATTTGGTGTATGTGTCAATGAGTCTGTTTAAAATGAATGTTTCTGAAGAGAATGTGGATTTGATGATATTGGCATGGATCATTTGGGTGTGTTTGGATGGTGAGTTTGAGTTTAAGGCTTGGTTTAAAAGTGTTGCTAATGGTGTTGAGTTGATGTAATTTTGTTTTCTTGTCTGACCAAAAGATTTCATGCCAAAACAGGTTTTTTAAAGAATGAAGGAACATTAAGTTTATGTTTATTAAATGTTATTCACTAGATGAGACATCGTGGACTTGAACTAGAGACTTCACATGTGACGTAAATCACAGCACCTATATGGTCCGGCCAGCTAATTAGAAGAGAATAAATAGACTCGTTTTGGGAGCGATTTGTCCTTCCCCAATGCACCATCAGTTAGTAACTAAATTCTAAATGTAATTAAGCACAATCAGTTAATTTTACATATACATAAGTCTAACAACAAGGCCCGGAACCATTGTGCAGATGCATCACATAGTACAAATACAGATATCAAAATGACTTGTATGAAATATCTCAAATGACCAACCTTAGGCTTAATATTTTGAAGACCGAAAATTATGCATCCGGCCACAATCACATTTTTTTTAGTGACTTGATCGTATTCCCTCCTACTCCGTTGCAACTTCTTTCATAGTTGGCCTCATGTTTCCATTCAAATTTAAGCATCTTTTTGCAAGCTTAGCAACTGCTAGCAGTTGCTCTTTTGGTCCATCTAACACTCGGTTATCAACGTTTTCCAAAAGAAGCCCTTCATCGGTTGATAAAATCAAAGTTGCCAAGCTTCTCGATTCCCTGGTCCTATGGAATATATCGGCTTTTTCCCGGTCAAAAGCTCAACGACAACAATCCCAAAGCTATAAACATCGCTTTTTTCAGTGAATTGGTTGGATTGAAAGTACTCTGGATCTAAGTACCCGAAGGTACCCTTGACTAATGTGCTTAAGTGAGTTTGATCCCCTAATACGGACTTGGATATTCCAAAATCTGATAGCTTTGCTCTAAATTTTTCATCCAAAAGTATGTTGGAAGATTTAATGTCTCGATGATATATAGGAACCGAAGTTGCATAGTGCATATAAGCAAGAGCCCCTGCTACCTCCGTAGCAATTTGTAGTCGTATGCTCCAAAAAGTAGGAAACTCATAATTCTCATCATGTATGAATTGGCAAAGATCTCCATTTGACACAAATTCATACACAAGAATCGGAACTTCCGTTTCTAAACAACATCCAAGCAACTTCACCACATTTCTGTGGCTAATTTGGGAGAGTAAAAATACCTCGTTGATAAATGATTCGATTTGGCTTTCATCTACCAACATGGATTTCTTTACTGCTACTATTTTTCCATCTGGTAACATTCCTTTGTACACTGTTCCTTGGCCTCCTCGGCCTAATATTCTATTTCCATTGTATTGGTCGGTTGCTTTTTCTAGTTCTATTGCACTAAACATTCTTGTTGTCTGAGTTGCATGTTCACCATTTGATGTTTGTTGCTGTAACAACAAACCACCATTTCTTTTGAAGAATATCTCTTTACGTCTCTTATCCTCCCTCTTTTGGATTTGCTTGTACATACAAATTGTGAAAACGAGTATCCCTATGCCCAAAACAGCTCCTGCAGAAACACTTGTTTTAGAACATGCCTAGGTAGGGTATATGTTGGAGTAGGTGTTTCACATGTCTTACCATCTACGGTATAATGTCAAAGCTAAAATTAGAAACTTTGAGATTACCTAAAGAGAAGAAAAGAGCTTGCAATGGTTTGCGTTGTCAGCCACCTTGAATCATGGCATCCCCAGAATACCCTTTTTTACATTTGCATGTATAATTCCCCTGTGTATTAAAACAAATTCCACGGCATGGATATTTCTCTGGATCCTTACACTCGTCGATATCTGGAAATGAAGGACATATCAACAAGCTATTAACTCAAGTAGACAAATCAGGAGTGAGTTACTAATATCCATGAGAAAGTTAAAGCCCCAACCAAGAGCTTGTGGATTCAAGTCCTGTCATGGACATTCGTGTGAGATTGTACATAGGTATTAAATCACGATTGATGGCCGAGTAAGAAAATGTAGACTTAAAAATGGTCAAAGTGGATTTTTGACTCATTTTTACGCTTTTGTGAACACTGTTTAGGTTGCTGTTTTCATTAATTATTGTTTTGGAACAACAATTCGCTAACATAAGTATTACTATTTTTTTTTCGTTCTTCAATCTTTTCATGTAAATCTATACTAGGCAGTACATGCAACACATCGGTATTAAAGAATAACATAAAACACATGTTAGTGGTTCGGCACGTGATGTCCTCACAAGAGGTCTATGGTTCCCCCTCAGGTGCAAATTTTGGGGTGGCCAGGATAGGGTACGTTCACGAATAGGCCGCATACATCTGAGTCAAAAGACTTGACATTCCCGGGTTATAACCTAAGGAAAACCTCATTCGTTTCTATAAAAAAACATGTTAAATTCTTTGGGGTTTTAGAACTGGTGGGGTGTCGATAACGTCCCGTCAAATGTGTTTCAATTCATTTGGTTTCTTAGGCCGACAAAACATCTCCCCTCATCCACACACACACACACACACACACCCCTAGTTCTAGCTTTTTTGCTAGAATATTGAAAAAAATTCGAGCTGTTAAAACAGCATAAAAAGCCAAAGCTAGTACTTAGCCGGAATTAGTATAAATGAAACCTGATATAGGACTCATTACATAACCATTGGTTGAAGTGAGAAAGCTGGTTGTGTGAAAAACCTGTGAAATGCTTATTGATTGCGGGTGTCATTAAGTTCATATTTTTATGACTCTTTAATATTTGGTGTCACTATGTAAATTTTTCATACTTATCAACATAAATAAAATATAATCACACAACTAATTTGTCCTTACAAATCACGATATACTATATGAGCCGGTGCGTATATTACGCTTTAATTCAAATCTGACCCATTCATAAAGAAAATATGAGCGGGAGATACGAGATTCACTCATATCCTTTGTACTTAAATGTTTTTTGAAGTAATATATTTACCGGGTCTTTGACCTTTTACCAAAAAAAAAAAAATATATGAGCAGGTGCCTATAATCTATTTGTCATTAAAAAAGTAAACTTGTAACAAGAGAAACTGACCTTGGCAACCTTGATCAAGATAAGGATTACCATCATAACCTTGGTTACAGCGACAACGATATCCACCACCATCTACATCATAGCACTCACTATTGTCTTTGCATTCAGTAGCCATAGAGCAATTTCTATAACGTCCAATTACCCAATCGATCACAACAAGGACACTGGATTCTACCCTCTGAATTAAGTCTGAAGAATTAGATAAATCACTGGCTCCACCAAATAGAAAAGTGTTTTGCTCACCAAGAAAAGCATAGCCACAGTCATTGATGGTCCAAACATTTGTGTGGCTCTGAAGGGTGTTGAACGTAATAATATAATTTTGGAGACCTTTAGTTATAGATGTCTGACAACAGCCATTTCCTGAGTACTCCCCAGCTGCTACATTGGATAAGTTGGTGCATAATCCATAACAGCCACTAGCGTACTGGTCTCTCGTTAAATAACTGATCACAGCAATATCATCACACCCAATGACTGTGAGCTTGTTTTTTCCTGAGAAACTGAATGCACTTAAACCACTATAAGAATCAAAATCATTAGTAATATTCCAATATTTGTCATAGCATCTAGAAGCAACCCTAGTGAAGGTTCGTAACTCTGAATCTGAAATGTTGAATACTTCATGAATGGTGCTTGATTCGAGGTACAACTTTGGGGGATCGAATGATGTATTACAATTCACGTAAAACGAGTCATCTAGTGAACAACCCGTGTCTTTACCAATACCAAAAGGGTAAGGAACTGTAATATTCCCACAATGGGTTTCACAACCTGGTTTTGCTATGTTGTTCATAGCACTTGAGTTGGAAGTACCTTGGAGAGCCCCAAGGGCTATTGTTGAAGAAAATGTGTAAAGACACAAGATAAAATGAAGAAGCATGTTTTTTCTTCTTTTTTCCCCTCTCTTTACTATGGTTATACACCTTTTTTTTTGGGTAAAGGGGAGTAATCCTGCACCCTGGTAAATATATTAACCAAATAAATGTTTAAGTACAATGTATATGAGTGAAATCCCATATATCAGCCCGTTACATAGGCATAGAGCTTACATAACAAGATAATTCCAATTATCTAAACAAGAAACAAAACATTACTCAAATGATAACATATGACACATCGAAAAAGGTTATTTCCTAGGACCTTGAAACGTTGTGCCATACATGGCATTAAAGGCATCCAAGTTCCCAGGAAGATCACGAACCTGTTTCGCATAGTCATCGAAGTCATATTCATCATACTCATCTTCATACCCTTGGCCACCACCAAATATATTAGCAGAATCATCAAATGGGTTAGCAACAACCTCATCTTCAGAATCAGACACCTCAATCTCTCCCACTTTAGAAAAAGGGTTAGCTCTCTTAGTAGAAGAGGTAGACGGAATAGGTTGACCATCATCATCCACAAGAGTAGCTTTCCCAGCAATAAGTAGTTTTTCAAGCTTACCAATTTTCTCAACTATGGGAGTAGAACCAACATCTATTGTTCCCATTGAATCACTCACAAGCGGTACATGTGATGTAGAACCAGTCTTATTCAACTCATCCTCATTAACCTCCATTGTACGACCAGTATCCACATCTGCTTCCTTAGAACAACCAGTAGAATCCCCAATCTTCGCCACCTCAGTAGTAGAATCAACCACAGGACTTAGAATGCCCGTGTCCTCATGCACCTCAAGTGTCCCAAAAGAGTTAGAAGTAGTAACAGGAGTACCTGTAGCATTAACACTAGCAACTTCCGGCGTCTTCTTCTTTGGGATATAAACCTGCTTCCTAGGAGCAAATTTAGGACCCTTACCCATTTTAATACCGCTAGACAACTTCGGACCTTGGGGTTTGGCTTTCCGATTCTGCACCACCTTAAAACCATCACCATTCACATCCAATGTCGAGGTGTGAACATCAGCATGATGCTCCTTAGGAGACTTAGGACAACAATCATTATCATGCCCAAACACTTTACATTCCATGCAATGTGGAGGTTTCCATTCATATTCAACCTTGATACTAGCCGTCATAAAACCACTATCATCCTTCTTAGGGATAGCCATAGTTACCACATGTTTAAGATCATCTTCCGATGATAACTCAACAAGGGCACGAGCAAAACTAATACGACCCCATGAGTCAACGCACATGGAGCTAGTGAATGCATCTAACATGATCGGCTTACCCACCTGAGTAGCAATAAGGCTCAACCCGTCTTCCGAATATGCAAGTAATGGCACATTATGCAATTTAATCCACACAGGCACTTTGGTAACCTCACTTTTGGACAAAAGCACGTCAGGAGTCCATTTAGTGAGAATGATAGGAGAATTACGAATTATCCAAGGTCCTCGTTGAAGAACATTCTCAACACCCTCTTTAGAATCAAATTTAAAGAGAAATACACCATCATCATTCTTCATAAGTTTCTTTAAACCAAACTTACCCCATGTATTGGTGACATAATTCTTTACCAACTGAAATGCAATATTCTTGCCGACAAAGAAGCCAACAAGAGTATTATCATAGCGGTTAAACACACCCTCCATAGCAGCCTTAGGAAGAACTGTATCATGATTATCAATTCGATTCTCATTCACCAATGAACGTAAGTTAACTTTCCTAGATACACGTTCCGAGTTTAACACATTAGCAAACGACCTCACATCATTGTGTATACTATCACTCACATTAAGACCAGAAGTAGAAGCATTCTTACCATCCTTCGAAGCAACATCCGGACCACCAGCATTAGTTTCAAAATTAACGTTACCCGAATCAGAAGTCAAAGGACCATCACGAGTATAAGGGTGATTCGAAGTAGCAACATTCACCACCTTGGGAGGTGCATTAGTGTTCGACTCCAAACCCCCAACATTCATATCAATTCGACTTGTATTGTCCATATTTGCATCACCCCACACAGAGTTAAACGTACCATCATAATCACTAGGGCTGCGAACAACCTTAGCAGCATTGCGCAAGTCAGGACCAGCAGCCGAATCAATTCCATACTCTCCTCTAAGACTTTTAAGTCTAGCCTCCAGCGATTCATACGGATTAGGTTTGCCAGCAGTAGCCACGTTCCCATCAGAGTCATTGTCCGTATTCGTACCAACTTGATCGGCCAAGTTGGTAGCTGTTTGAGTAGCTTTAACCGACGAGCTACCCTTGTTCAAAAACCCTTTATCCATCTCTCCACAACCCCACTAACGATCCCAGAAACCACGTACAAAAAGACACCTTTTTTGTGTGTGTTCCTAGATAGTCTTTATTTGTATTCAAGAGTTGCTAGCTGACAGGAAATGTTGACTCCTAGATAGTTAAAAGAAAGCACACCAATTTCCATAGATTCCATTTTATTACGAACCACATAATGATTACTCCGTTATTCATTTTACTTAGGGCGTGTTTATTTTTTCTCTTATTGCCTCTTAATAAGTGGGCTCATCCTTTAATGTCACTTATTGGGGAGACTCACAAAAATGAATGTGTCTTGAATAAGTGGTTGATATAGATATGAGCCCACACCCCTCCACACCATTTATTTTAGTAAACAAGGCCTTAGTCGTAGATTCATGTTTCCTGAATAAGTAGACCTGTTAATGAAAAATATCTTTTAATTTGAATTGATTGAGGCGACCTTTTTTTTATGATTCAAAGACTTTGGGGTTTGTTCATATAAAATAAACTAGGAGTAAATTACAAATCATGTATCTATCAACGAAATGAATACCAATTAGGAAATTGTCAAGTAGGGCCATAAATAACATAGTTGTCAGGATCCCGATCCTGATCTTAGGATCTTACGATTTTACGATACTGCAAAGCAAAAACGATCCGGATCCTACATAGGATCTTTGCAAGCTTAAGATCTTATAGGATCCCGATCTTTACCATACGATCTTACGATCTAATACGATCCGATCTTACTTTTCTCGAATTACAAACTAAAAAAGTACAAATTTATGGGTTGTTTGTTTGTAGAATTCAAAAAGCAACATGTTAATCTTTTTAAACATTTTATAATCATAATTTAGGACAACATTTATATGAAACATTCATAGTATTTTATGGTTATAATGTATTAGAATTTGTAGATTTGTATAAAATTACATAAACTATTAAGAAATAACATTAGAGTAGGATCTTAAGATCCCGATCCGATCTTACGATCACGATCTTGCAACGACGAAAACGATACTGGGTAAGATCCCGATCTTGACAACCTTGATAAATAACATACCCACTACCTAACCAAAGATGAAAATATTAAACAATATCTTTTTGTTTTGTGTTTTGGGGTCTTATCCTTCATTTAATTTTCCTATTTAAATGAGACTGTATGACTTTTCATTCTATTATTGTTTTTTTTAGGTTTTATAATACTGTTGTCTTTCTAAAAAAATGCTACATTTATAAAACAAAAATATGTACTATTAGTGGTATATACAACCGATTTGACAGAAGTTAAATACACAGGATGAGCAGTTATTATTAAAGATACAAACAATCAATACATGTGTAAATATTTTACACATCGCCCTTGAAGTTACATTTAACAATTTTTTATTAAAAAAAATAGATATTAGCATGGTTGACTCATTGTAAATTAGGATGGTATAAGATACACTACATGCTTAAAGCTTATATATCAATGAAAACCTTATATCCATGTGTTAGTTTAGATTATTTCTTTAACCAACATGTAAATTGGAAGATGATATACAAAACCACAAGGCATCTTACAACCCGAATGTCATGACCCGCAAGCTATATAGGGTCATTCCGAGATTAGTGGGGATTCTGCACTGTTTTACACTAGCGTGAAGACTCAAGAGCTATATGAAAAGTATTGGAAGCTCTTGGAAACCCTGAGAATCTTTTAGAAACCCTAGTAGGTTCCTTCCCAACGGAAGATTGTAGAATTGGGCCTACATTTGAGTTTGTACATAGTTGTTCTAGATCTGTAGTATAAATAAATGCATCCGTAATTTTGAAATAATCTCTCAATTCACTTGTAATATTATATTGTAAATTCTGTCTAACAATATAAATTATTTCCCCTATTTCCCTTGTTCCTTTTTTTAAAGTATTCATTGGTTACCTGGTTCGACGAGTGTTTGAGAAAGGCTAACTTAGTCGAGACTAAGTGACGCACGGAAGACCCCTTTTTGAGATAAGTATTTGACAAAAGATATCAGAGTGAGTCGATTCGAGGCGATGGCAAATGAAAAAGAGAAGAATGACGCTAGTGGAAATATGGTGATTAACGAGAGCCGAGGTCGAGATGATAAATGCCAAGACCCCAAAAAGAGAGGTTCGTCTAAGAACATTGTAGCAAGTGTGGATATGAGAGTGGCGGGTGTAGAGAATGATGTATAACGTAGTGTGATAGATAATGATTTAAAGTTTATTTAACAATTGAACATGCGGTTAATCAGATTAATGCACACAACGGAAGATTCATTTAAAATCTCTTTTAGACCAAAAGTTTTTTCTCCCCAGGATCCCTTATACATCAAAATTTAATCAATCATGTATAAATCAGTAAATTACACACCTTATGTAAACCAACAAACACCAACAAGGTTTGGGATCTCATAAAAGTGGTTGATATTTAAAGAGGCTAAAAAGTGTTCATGTGATGCCACATGCCCCCCCTCTTTTTTCCCCTTAAGGACATTTATGTAATTTCACCTCCCCCTAATACTTTCATCTTTCCCTCTTTATGTTCTCATCCCTTTTCACATTTTTCTCATTCTTTCTTCATATTCGTTTTTTAGGGCTTTTTTGCTCTCTCTTCATATTCGTTTTTTTGAATCGTTAATTGTTCTTCAAATAGTGTTAATTGTTCATGTCGGTTACGAATTGAATGTTTAATCGGTTAATAAAAAATAGGGTTTGTAACCGTTAAATCGGCTAATCGAAAAAAGTTATGCTTTGTAACCGCCAATCGTTTAATCGGAAAAAATTAGGGGTTTGTAACCGTCAGTCGTTTAATCGGAAAAAGTTAGGGTTTGTAACCGTCAACCGGTTAATCGGATAAAAATTGGGGATTTTCAAGGTGAAATTGGTGTTTAATAGTGATTGTTGATTCTCATCAATTTAATCAAGGTAATTTGATTTTTTATCATTATTTTTGATGAATTATTTGTTAGAGATTGATCAGTGAGTTTGTTTGGTTCATCAGTTTATGTTAGGTTCATCATTTAGTACATTTTGTTATAAGTTTATATTAAAAGTTTATCATTTTATGCTTTTTGTTATGAGTTTATGTTTAAGTTCATCAGTTTATGTTAGGTTCATCATTTAGTACATTTTGTTATAAGTTTATATTTTAGGTTCACCAGTTTATGTTTTTTGTTATAAGTTTATGTTTAATTTCATTAGTTTATGCGTTTTGTTATAATTTAATTTTAATATGATGAATAATTTATGTTAGATTCATGAGTTTATGTTAGGTTCATCATTTAGTACATTTTGTTATAAGTTTATGCTTTTTGTTATGATTTGATTTTAATTTGATTAATAGTTTATGTTAGGTTCATCAGTTTATGTTAGGTTTATCATTTAGTACATTTTGTTATAAGTTTATGTTTTAGGTTCATCAGTTTATGCTTTTTGTTACGATTTGATTTTAATTTGATGAATAGTTTATGTTAGGTTCATCAGTTTATGTTAGGTTCATCATTTAGTACATTTTGTTATAAGTTTATGTTTTATGGGTAAAGGGGAGTAATCCTGCACCCTGGTAAATAAATTAACCAAATAAACGTTTAAGTACAATGGATATGAGTGAAGTCCCATATCTCAGCCCGTTACATAGGCATAAAGCTTACATAACAAGATACTTCCTAGTTTCTAAACAAGAAACCAACCCACTACTCAAAAGATAACATATGACACAACGCATAAAATTACTTCCTAGGACCTTGAAACTTTGTGCCGTAAATGGCATTAAAGGCATCCAAATTCCCTGGAAGATCACGAACCTGTTTCGCATAGTCATCGAAATCATAGTCATCATACTCATCTTCAAACTCTTGGCCACCACCAAATATATTAGCAGACTCATCAAAAGGGTTAGCAACAACCTCATCTTCAGAATCAGACACCTCAATCTCTCCTACTTTAGAAAAAGGGTTAACTCTCTTAGTAGAAGAGACGGGCGGAATACAAGAGTCACTAGTTTTAAAAGCCACATCCGTGTCCATCTCATTCAAATCACTCACAAGGGGTTCTTGTGATACATTACCTGTCATAGGAGACTTATCATCATTAACTTCCATTGTACGACCAGAAACCACATCCTTGCAGGAGTCATTAGAAGGACTATCAACCGTATCCGTAGAAAGAGCAGCAAACTTGTTAGATGTAGAGATCGTAGTCCCACTCGAACTAGCCACCACAGAAGCATTCTTCTTAGTGACTTCCACATTCTTAGGTTCAGAGGAGTCTTTTTGGGTTGATATTGAAACTGCTTACCCACAATAGGTTTAGTAAACCCTCCTTGACCCGGAATAGTAGTCCCACCTTGCTTACCCTTCTTCTTGTTATTAACCATCTTGAAACCATCATTAACCCGCTTAGAAGGCTGAGCAGTAGGTTTAACAGCTTTAGGACATTCAATAGAGGTATGACCAAAAATCATACATTTGTCACAATGAGGTGGTTTCCACTCATATTCAACCCGTATCTTCTCAATAGTCGAACCCGACCCATCAAGTAACGGTATCTCAACAGTAAGGCTGTCCCTAAGCACCTCATCCGACTTCACATCAATCATGCATCTAGCAAAACTACTACGGCCCCATGATTCCTTGCACATTTGGCTAGTGAAAGCGTCTAACCTTTTGGGAGTGCCTATCACTGTGGCAAGGAGACTAAGACCATCATCAAAAAACATAGCAAGAGGAACATCATGGAATTTAACCCACACCGGGATGTTGGTCAAATCCTCTTTGAGTAGGTTGGTGTTTAATGTCCATGGTTTAAGAATAATAGGTACATTTCTAATCAACCAAGGACCGTTCTCAAGAACATCATCAACACCTTTCTTCGAATTGAATTTAAAGAAGAAAAACCCCTTAGCATTCATCATGACCTTTTGAATACCAAACTTTGCCCACGCATTGCGTACAAAGTAATCAACAACAGGGAAAGCAAGTCGATTACCAAGGAAATACCCATACAAAGTATTCTCAAACCTAGAGTTCACCACTTCAACCACTTTCATCGGACGAAAGATCCACACCATTAGCTGTTATATTACCCTCCAACCTTCGAAAGTTAGGCGTGTGATTCTTAGGTTCAGAGAAGTAACACCGCATACGATGTAGAAGGTTGGTTCAAATCACCACCCTTATCAGTACCCACAGCCCCATTTGCATTCTTAACAGCCTTAACATTATCATGCTCATTAACATTAGAAGCCATGGGAGCACTCGAATCCTGAGGATGTGAATAATAACCAATAGCATTAAGCATCTCATCAAGCTCCTTCTGGGACTGCGGCACCTTAAGATGCTCAAAATTAGTCCCAGTAGCAGTATTAGCATCCTCTATCACACCTGGTTTTAATGGTTGCCCATCGTCACCCACAAGAACAAGTTTTCCCTCTAAGATTTGTTTTTCAATAGCACGAATTTTCAGTAAAGTATCATAACCCTCAGGCGTGTCATGACTGGGGCTTGAAACAAGTGAAACCGGCTTCACTTGTCCATCAGAACGAGAATCATAACTACCAGACAGGAAATCGGTAGCATGAAACCTAGTCGCATTATCATCAGATTCCAACTCATTAGCTTTACGTGGCTGCTGAACACCGGCGTTTACAGCCTCTTGACCCTTCAATTCAGCAACATTAACCACAAGCCGTGGCATACCAAGAATCTCCTCTCCCGAATTCGACATCACAACAATCAGAAACCCAAAAACAAGAAGAAAAGAATGTCTGGTCTTCAAACAAAACAATTAAAACCCTAGTTAACAACTAGGGTTTATAAGCCATTAAGCACAATCACAATTACATGATATAATAATGATGACCGGAATCAGTTTAATGATAAAATCAAACCGACTGATTAAACCCTTAAGAAGCGATTAAGAATTATACCCTAAAACAAAAAATCGATCACAAAGCAGACTTAAGACAAGATATGGTTTAAACCTAGATCATACACGAGATATAATCAAAAGATTAAATCAGACTTGTACGAGGGAAGTTTGAAGATCGATTAATATGAAGGAGGGATTAGGGTTTCGTAATTCTCCATATATAAGTTTATGTTTTAGGTTCATTAGTTTATGTTTTTTGCTATACGTTTATGTTTAGGTTCATCAGTTTATGCTTTTTGTTATGATTTGATATTAATTTGATGAATAGTTATGTTTGGTTCATCAGTTTATGTTAGGTTCATCATTTAGTACATTTTGTTATAAGTTTATGTTTTAGGTTCATCAGTTTATGCTTTTTGTTTAATCAGTTTATGCTTTTTGTTATGATTGATTTTAATTTGATAAATAGTTTATGTTAGGTTCATCATTTAGTACATTTTGTTATAAGTGTATGTTTTAGGTTCATCAGTTTATGCACACTGAACTTGAGTTAGAACAGGAGACGTTAGAGTTATACACTCGTTCGATAGGTTCTTCAGTTATCATATGTTAATCAGTTTTTTGTCCTGTGTTATTATAGGTTCATCAGTTATCATAGGTTCATCAGTTATTGTCCTATGTCATCATAGATTAATCAGTTACCATAGGTTCATCTGTTATCATAGGTTTGAGTTGTTTATGCTTTTTTTAGTTGATGAACATTAATGTTTTTTTTGGTTCATCATGTTTTTTAGATCTTTTAATTGTAATTTGTCCTGTTTTTTTTGTCCAAAACATGTTAGTACTAAAAGTTCGCGAAAAAGGATTAAGAGTAGTGTTGAGCGTTTAGTTAATCCAAGCGGGAAGCGTAGGAAGAACTGTAGATTCTGCAAATGTAATACGAAGGATCATGATCAGGTGATTTGCAATGTTATCAGAGGTCAAATTGCTCCTAAGAAGGCTAGTGATAAGGCTGTTATAAAGGAGAGCAAGTAGAAGGCGAAATTGTCTGAGAAGAATGCTTGTGTAGTTAGTTAGTTACTAATTCAATTTTTTTCTTTTTTTTGTGTGTTAGATAAATAAATATGAAAATTTTATGATAAGAATGCTTTTGTTTTTCTTTTTCTTTTCTTTTGAAGATAAAGATCAATGTAGACTTTGATTTGATGAGTTTGTTTCAAACTGCTTGTAATAATTTTTTCAGATGTTCATCAGTTTATGCTTTTTGTTAAATTTTTAAAGTTGATAAACATATGTTATCTGAGGTTCATCAGTTATCATTGGTTCATCAGTTATTGTCCTATGTCATCATAGGTTCATCAGTTTATAAAAAAAGCATAAATCTAATTATGCAAAAACATTGAAATGGATAAAAACAAGGTAATTATGTTCATAAAATAAATGTGAAATTTGTCTGATAAGAATGTTTTTTTTTTTCATCTTTTTATTATTATTATTTTTTGAAGATAAAGATCAATATAAATTTTGATTTGATGTTGAAACAAGGTAATATCACCAGTTTTTGTTCATCATAGGTTCATCAATTATTCTGTTTATGCTTTTTTGTTAAATTTTTAAAGTTGATGAACATATGTTATTATAGGTTTATCAGTTATTGTCCTATGTCATCATAGGTTCATCAGTTATATTCCTATGTCATCATAGGTTCATCAATTATCATTGGTTCATCAGTTATCACTGGTTCATCAGTTATCATTTGTTCATCAGTTATATGTACCAACCAACCAAAACTGTAACTACTGCAAACTATTTAACCATACCAAGCAAGCAAATATTCCAAACTAGTTTACCGTACCAACCAAATGTTTCAAACTATTTAACGAAACAAACAAAATATTCCAAACTAGTAGACTATTAAACAGTGTTTTCACTTTCGAAGAAGAGCACTAACTTCTTTCTCGAAATACGTGGTTGCACTGCCTCCGTAAATTGAGTTTCTGAACATCTTTGTTAGGTGAATTTGGATTCCTTTTCCGTTTGTTTCCTGCTACTTCATTTTCCGCTTGTGTCATCACTGCCTCCGTTTGTTCATTTGTTCCATCACACACTAAGTTCATATACAAGTTTTTTAAGTAATTTTTCAAAAAAATCATATAAGTATTACTGATGAACTAATAATATAACTTATGAACATATGATAATATCATATGTTCACTTTTACATTACATGATTAAGTAACACAACTGTTATTATGAGCTACAGATACTCTTAGACGCACTAATAACTATTAAGTACAACTGATGAAAATTTTTCACCTACCAGCGCCACACACTATTAGATGCACCTACTCATTGATACTTTCAACTGATCAAAACCATATTCGACGCCAAACTACCAGACAAGCGACAAACCCTGCAAACATTATACAATACCCTACTAACATACACAAAATACATCTAAATCCCTTAAACAGTAATTCAGGAGTCGTAGACATCCAACCAAACTGTTACAAACACAAAACTCCATTATCAGGTTCGGATAATCAGGTTCATCAGTTTATCATTTTTCAATACCTTTCGTAATAGGAATCCAAACTTCCTTATCATTATCCTTTCCTTTTTTGACTTCTGAAAAAAAAGAGTCAAATTACTTATTATGCTATTATGCACATGCAGAAGTAATGATGAACATATAATAAAATGCATACCTTTACTAGTTATCGTTTTTCCTTTCTTCTTTCTTGGAGTCCTTAGTTTTTCAATCAATATGTTGTCATCATCTTCTGGGATTGCTGCAAGCATTTGTTTGTTAAGTTCACCAACCAGTTAGTTTAAATGCAACTAACTTTTAGGTATTTTTAGATATATAATATATATGAAGAAAAGAGCATTTTTAAGATAACTGATGAACATATACATACCTTTTTTATCTCCTAATGTCACTGCGTTGATTTGTTGGTTTTGTGCATCCATCTCTGAGTTTAGACACAAGTAGTTTTAAGTAAATGTTTTTAAAATCATGACAGCAGACACTTTAACCAAAAAAAAAAAATGATGAACAATAAATGATGTAAAATAAAACAAAAGTTAGTGATGAACAATAATCGACTGTAACTGTAAACACTTTTTTGGCATATAAAAACTAACAACAGTTGATATGCTATAAAAGATGGTGTTTGTTTCAATTTATATAACCGGCTTTTACTGTTGGTTATAAACCATTGATTTTCAAAATAAACCACAACGCATGCTATATAAGCTGAAACAAACACCAACGCACTAACTAATTGATAACACCAACGCTGGCTATATAAGCTGAAACAAACACCTATACTGAGTAGTAAGTAATAACAACTGATGAACCAAACATGAGTAACAAATGATTATGATTAACAACGACTGATAAACCCAAACTAAGGCACATTTTAATAGATTCCACACTACTTATTCTAATCTACTAATTGATATAACAAATGATTAACAACAACCTGATGAAAAAATAAACATAACGGCGGACATTTATCCAAAACAAGATGAACAATAATCGACAGTAACTGATGAACATACTTTTTAATATAACTGATGAACAAATCATTATTTATACCTTTAGAAGCTGGCCAGTCTTGCAATCTTTTCGATCTCTTTTCTCCCAAAGTTTCATTGTCTGATTCTTCATATGTGCTTCCAGATTCTAAATAAAAATTACCAAAAAATAAATAAATAAATAAATAAAATCAGATTATAAAAAAATAAACTAAAAATTAAGCTGATTAACATAATCCTAATCTAAAAATAAAATTAAAATCACTCATAATCCAAAAAAATTGTCAAATCTTCTATTTTTTCATCATTTTCATTTGTTTGTTCAATTTCGAGTCTATTAATTCGTCTTCCTTCTGAAAAATATAAATGCAAAAACTAAAATTAAACAAAATTTAAAACAAAAATGATGAACTTTCCGACTTGTTTCATCTTTTCGAGCACAAATTTCTAATCGGTTTAGAGAGAGAATCTCCAAATTTTGATCGGAAATACAAACCCTAGAAATCCTTGATTTTTTATCAGTTTAGAGAGAGAATTTTGAGTGAATTTTGTTAGAGAGAATGAAATGAATGAGCGGTTTAGTGAGATGAAGTGGGTTAAGGCCGTTGTTTGTTTGTGAATTTACCTTTTTACCTTTATTTTTGGTTAATATGTGGTGGTTATGTTGCAGTTTGAATCCCTACCGTAATATTAGTTTTAGATGTAAATGATATAAATCTAATGGCTGAAATTACTTTTTAGGCTTTTTAATTTGAATGCCCTTTGCAAGGGATCACACCTTACAACACCAATTGTAGATCATGATCACCATCTCCATATGAATTATGAACCATAATGATGAACAAATCCTTGATACAAACTTCAGATTAATTGTATGATCTAACGCATAATTAGTCCACACTAACACTTAAACGAATCCCTTAAGATGTTTGGGTTAATCACATGAACACGTCACCATCATTCAGATTAGATCTAGGTTATACGAAAACACCAAGGGTGTTTCGTGAGGTTTATGGTCGACGACTCAAAAGGAGGATGAAGCATTTTATAAAAACTTAGAGAATTACAAGTTAGGTTAAAACCTAATTGTATTTGTAGAATCATAACCCTAATGGAACATTTGTGTATAGTTCCAAAAAATATTATTGAGAGTTCTTATTTGATTCAAAAAAAGAAATAAACAAGGTGTGTGAGGTTTGGGTCTTGTTTGTGGTTCATATGGTATGGATGATATTGAAGAAGATAAATGGTGGTGTAGATTTTAATTTGGTAGTAAATGATAAGTAATTATGTAGATATACTCTAAGTTAATAGTATGATAAGTTTTCTTTTATTAGTTGAAAGTGGTTTGCCATGAAGAAAGAGAAAAATGAAAAGACAATCCTACCTTCATGTGCAAGGCATTTGAGGTGCTTTTAACAGTCAAAATTAATGTCGTTTGGTCAAAGGACTACAATTGTTAAGGGTTTCGGAGTTGGGGACTATCTCAGTCAAAAAAAGTTAAAGGACCAAAGATGAAATTTAACTTAAAACACAGAGACCATTCATGTAATTTACTAATTTTATTATAAAGCAAGAACATTACTTCTAATACATTTACACTTAAACCCCCTCATTAAGCCTTACATATTTTTCGGTTGCTATTACATCTTTATGACTTTATCCAACATCTTTCATCTCCATATTTTAGACAAAAAAATCCAAATAGTCTTATGAGACCCAGTATGGAATTCTGTTTTACTTTAAATTAAGTATATGTTTCCTTCTTTTCCTGTTAAGATTAAAAATCTTGTATTTTACATATTCATACGATTGAGATAGTTGTATTGTAACTTTTTTTCAACAGTATTTAAATTTTGCTCGATTAACATTTCTGATGTATAAGCAAAAGAGAATCTTTGTGAATTCCACATCAAAGTTTAACATCCTCTCCATTGGTATTAGTCATATATAGTATCGGAATAATTTATGCCCCCTGCAATACGATATTTGTACATAAAATAAGTTTTAGCCATGCATGAAAGGATTTAATCGTATACTTATTAGAAGTGGTGGCCATTTTTAAATAAAGTGGTTAAGGGTATGTTTGGCGGAAATTGTAGTAAGCAGCAGCGAGAAGAAGTAGCAAAATAAAATGTTTGGTAGCATAACTCTATGGCTATAGTTATTATGTGAAAACGTTAGTTTCTATGCTACTAAAAGTATCACTTTAATTTAAAATGTTTAGAAAATTATAACTGTTAGACGCTTGTTGCCAAAAAAGCAGATGTATATAAAAACGCTAAACATCAATTGCTAGTTGTTATAAAATGCTTTTAAACTCTAGCTGCCAAGCATATTTTAAGTGAACGACAAAAATTGGCCTTGCACAATATTTAATGTGATATGATGTCATTTTAATTAATAGTGGTACCACTTGACAATTTAACATGTCAGGCTCCTATGCAATTACCTCTCGGGCTCTCGATACCGAGTGATTTCAAATAATTGGGTTTGAATTTGTCTGGTTAATTTGTTTGTTTGGAGTTTGATAATTATTCTTGGAGGTGTTATTAGAATGACAACAAGAAGGATGTAGCAAATGACTAATGTATCAAGTTTTTTGACTACTTCTTTGTAAGCTTCTTTTCTAGCTTTTGCTAGCCTTTATAAAAGCCGCCGTTCAAAAAAAAAAAAAAGAATGACAACAACAAGGATGTAGCAATACAATACGGCAATGAAACAATTCAACTAACATAATTAAAAGAGTCACGACAAGAGATGAGCAGCCAAATAACCACAAACGACCCCTAATAATTGAAACGCGGGAGCAGGCATGCAATAAAAAAAAAATACCATCAAACATAAACATAAACCGATTCAGACAAACCGATCACCAACAGAAGAACGTCCCGAACCCCCAGCGAATTCCGCGAAACTAACTATGAGTGTCTGATACCATACATTACATTAAATAGAAAATGAACTAATCTAACCTAAATATTAATTAAACGGGACTAAAACAACGGGTCGGGCCAATAGGGCCTTTATTATCTAACACACACAACTAAAAAAAGAGACAAATATAATACATTTGTAAACAATTAACCTTAATCGTTAGTATCCACTTTTTATTGACTAAAAAAAGAAAAAAATAAGGTGCTGCAAGTTAATTCAACTTGTCACTATTTTATAACTAGCATCTCTAATCATTTGGTAATCATATTGGCTTTAGCCTTAAAATGAATGTAACCAAAAAGTTTGGATAGCTTTCCACTACTACAGTATAAATCTTCTGTAGGTTCTCATTTTGTTCAGAGAGGTTCTCATTTTGTTCTTATAATAATCTACAAAAGTTGATGTCCTTAACTGCCACTGAAACTGTTTTGAATGCTGATTTGGCCATCCCATTGGATTCAGTGGAAGAAGTGAGTAAACGGTTTGCCAATACCCTCTATGGGTACTTCATAGGTAAGCGACTAGCTTTTCCTATAGTCGAAAATTATGTGAAGAATACCTGGGCTAAATATGGGATTGAGCGGGTTATGTTGAATAATGGGTTTTTCTTTTTTCAATTCACTACTCGAAAGGGCGTGGAACAGGTATTGGAGAATGGCCCCTGGCTCATTCGCATGGTGCCTATTATTTTGCATGAATGGACTCCTAACTCTAAACTTAAAAAGGATGAAATTACTAGTGTACCTGTATGGGTTAAGATGCACAACGTACCCTTGGCTGCCTATGCGGAAACAGGTATTAGTATGATTACTACATTGTTAGGTCATCCCACTATGTTAGATGCTTACACTAGCAACATGTGCCTTAAATCATGGGGAAGAAGTGACTTTGCTAGAGCGTTTATTGAAGTTTCGTCAAAGAAGTTTTTAATGAACAAGCTGGTTCTAGCTATTCCATTTCTTAATGGATCGGGATACTCTATGGAAATCATTGAGGTCGAGTATGAATGGCAACCTCCTCGTTGTGAAACTTGTAAGATTTTCGAGCACAATAATGAACAATGTCCTAAGAAGCCTAAAGACACTATTGTGACCCCTGTTCCCGAAGACGGTTTGGTGGAAGTAACACGCAAAAATAGCAAAGGCAAACAGCCTTCCAAAACTGCTCGCCCTACTGAAGGTATCCGGTTAAACAAGCCTAAACCTAACTTTCAATATTATCGTATTAAATCCTCTTCTATTAACAATGAGGTTTCAACTTCTCTGCCTAAGACCACGTCAGGTGATAAGGAAAATAGCAGAAATGGGAATGGTAAGTTAAAGTCAGTGGGTAGTGAAAAAATTAATTCAAAGGATGACCACATTAATAGTGAGAAGTGTATTCCAAAAGATGACCACCTCAATAGTGTATCTCTTAAAAACTCATTTGCCTTGCTCATAGAAGAAAACAATATTTATGAGGCTGGTGTGGAATCGGTGGTGAACACTAGCAAGGTTACAAATAAAGAGGAACATTTTAGTGATAACGAAGAGGTAGAAGATATATATGATGAATCAGCCAGGTACATGGCGGGTATTGACGAACAAAAAAAGGGGGCAAGCACTCCCTATGAAGGTAGGTCACATGTATAGTGTAGCCTCGTGGAACATTAGGGGTATGAACCAATCCCCGAAACAAAAGGAGGTTCGTCATGTTATCAATGAAAATAAACTTTCAGTTTTTACTACGGCAACTATAAAGGTGGAATATGAATGGAAGCCGCCACACTGTGTGGAATGTAAAGTGTTTGGGCATGATACTACTTGTTGTCCCAAGAGTATTAAGGAACATAATGATATTCCTCCCAGCTCAAATGTGGACGAAACTGATGATGGTTTTAAGGTGGTGCAGAATCGGAAAGCCAAACCTAAAGGTACGAAGATGACTGGTGGTATTAATATGGGTAAGGGTCCTAGATTTGTACCTAGGAAGCAGGTATATGTCGCAAAGACGAAGACACCGGCAGCTGCTAGTGGTAATGCTAAAGATACACCGATTACTACGTCTAACTCTTTTGGGACTCTTGAGGTGGATGATGATTTGGGCATCCCAAGTACTGTGGCTGATTCTTCTACTAACAAGGCCAAGACTGGGAAGTCTTCTGGTACTACTAAGGAAGCAGGTATTGATGGATCTCGGGGGATGGACTCTCGTATTGTTGGTGAGGCGTCTAAGCCTCCGGGGACTGGGACTTATTCTGCTGCCAAGCTTGTGAGTGATTCAATGGGAACAATGGATGTTGGTTCTACTCCCATCGCTGAGAAAATTGGTAAGCTTGAAAGGCTAATTATTGATGGGAAAGCTACTCTTGTGGATGATGATGGTCAACCTATTCCGTCTACCTCTTCTA
Organism: Chrysanthemum makinoi; assembly: GCA_910596185.1. NCBI lineage: Eukaryota > Viridiplantae > Streptophyta > Magnoliopsida > Asterales > Asteraceae > Chrysanthemum > Chrysanthemum makinoi. The sequence goes on from OU343225.1 coordinate 52,902,357, forward strand.
CTAAGAGAGTTAACCCTTTTTCTAAAGTGGGAGAGATTGAGGTGTCTGATTCTGAAGATGAGATTGTTGCTAACCCATTTGATGAGTCTGCTAATATTTTTGGTGGTGGCCAAGAGTTTGAAGATGAGTATGATGACTATGACTTCGATGACTATGTGAAACAAGTCCGTGATCTTCCTGGGAATTTGGATTCTTTTAATGCCATGTATGGCACAAAGTTTCAAGGGCCTACGAAGTAATTTTATTTTGTTGTGTCATATGTTATCATTTGAGTAGTGGTTTGTTTTCTTGTTTAGAGAAGTGGAAGTATCTTGTTATGTAAGCTTTATGCCTATGTAACGGGCTGAGATATGAGATTTCACTCATATCCTTTGTACTTAAACGTTTATTTGGTTAATATATTTACCAGGGTGCAGGATTACTCCCCTTTACCCAAAAAAAAAAATAAACTTTCAGTTTGCGCGATTCTTGAATCCCATGTTGCTAGTCCCCGTCTTGATGCTCTCTGTTCGAAGGTATTTAGGAATTGGGAGTGGTCTTCTAACGGGGCTGTTTGTGTCAAGGGTTCTCGAATCATTTTAGGATGGAACCCTGAGGATGTCGATATTACTATTGTTTCCCAAGATGCTCAAGTGATACATTCCTGCATTCGTTTTAAAGCTGACAAAAAGGAGCTATTTTGTTCTTTTATATATGCTCACAATCGTTATATACATCGTCGTGCTCTTTGGAATAATCTTAATTTGCATAAGTTGTATATTAGGAATCGTCCTTGGTGTCTTCTTGGTGATTTTAATGCTGCGCTTAACGTGGAAGATAAGCTGGTGGGCTCTTCGGGTATTGACATTGCCATGCGGGAATTTAAGGAGTGTGTGGATGAGATTGAGGTCTTGGATGTTAATCGTTCGGGGCTTCAATTTACTTGGAACCAAAAAACAAAAGGAGGTGACGAGATTCTTAAAAAAATTGATCGGATTATATCTAATTTGGAGTTCAATGATGTCTTTGTTGGAGCTCATGCCATTTTTCAACCGTACCGAATTTCAGACCATGCTCCGGCGATTCTTAAAATCCCTACATCTGTTAAGTTTAAACCTAAGCCCTTTAAATTTTCTAATATTCTTGTGCATCATTCTCGTTTTAAAGTGCAGGTTCTAGAGTGTTGGAAAGTTCCTGTTAGTGGGTGTTTTATGTATAAGGTTGTTAAGAGGCTCAAAATGTTGAAGAAGCCTTTTCGGCAAATGTTGTTCAATGAGGGAAATATTCATGAAAATGTTAAAAAGCTTCGTCATGAGCTTGATACCGTGCAACGAGCGCTTGATTTAGACCCTTTTAATGCTGTTATTCGGGAAGAGGAAGCGTTTTATCTTCAAGCATTTAATGAGGCCACCCTTACTGAGGAACGATTCCTTAAGCAAAAATCCAAAGTTGAATGGTTACGTGTTGGCGATTCGAACACTTCTTACTTTCACAAAGTGGTGAAGAGTCGCAAGGCTAGAAGTCGTATTGAGGTTGTGGATAATAACGATGGGGTTCGGTTTGAAAATGATAATGTCACGATTGCTTTTGTGAATCACTTTACTTTGTTTCTTGGTCAAGAGGGTGTGACGGAGCCCTTTGATGCACATGATCTTTTCTGCACTACTCTTGATTCGAATGTAGCTGCGGATATGGTCAGAAATGTTACGTCTCAAGAGGTGAAAGACGCTATTTTTTCCATGGGTGACGATAAATCGCCGGGTCCTGATGGGTATACGGCTGCGTTCTTTAAAGGGGCGTGGAATATTGTGGCAGAGGATGTTACTAAAGCGGTTCAGGAGTTTTTTTATCAATGGCAAGCTTCTCAAAGAGTTAAATCACACTACTATTGCTCTTTTTCCTAAGGTTACGTCCCCTACTCGCGTTAATGATTATCGGCCTATCTCATGTTGTAACGTGCTTTTTAAGTGTATTGGTAAAATTATTGCTGATCGGATGAAGGAGTGCCTGACCCTTTTGGTTAGTCCGAATCAGTCTACCTTTGTTTCGGGTAGAAGGATTTCGGATAATATATTGCTTACTCAGGAGCTCATGCACAATTATCATTTGGATCGTGGCCCACCTCGTTGTGCTTTTAAAGTTGATATTCAAAAGGCTTACGATACGGTGGATTGGTGCTTCTTGAGAAAGGTTCTTGTTGGATTTAGGTTTCATTCTCGTATGATAGCTTGGATTATGGAATGTGTCACGACGACATCTTTCTCTATTAGTGTTAATGGCATTTTAAATGGTCATTTTAAGGGTAAACGTGGTCTTCGTCATGGCGATCCTATGTCTCCTTATCTATTTACTCTTGTGATGGAGGTTCTTACCCTTATGTTACATCGTCGGGTTCGCAACTCTGAGTTATTCACGTTTCATCATCGCTGCTCAGATTTGAATATTATTAATTTATGTTTTTCTGATGATCTTTTTCTGTTTGCTCATGGTAATGTTAACCCGGCTCGGGTTATTATGGAGGCCTTGGATGAGTTTAAACAAGCATCTGGTCTTGTTCCCAGCTTGCCTAAGAGTACAACATATTTATGTAATATTCTCAATCATACCAAGCTTGCTATTTTACAGGTTCTTCCTTTTGTTGAGGGTACTCTTCCGGTTAAGTATTTGGGTGTCCCGTTAGTTACTACGAGGCTTATTTTTAGAGATTGTAAAGAGCTGGTGGAGAAAGTGTCTAATTGGATTAAAGATTGGAAGAATAAATCTCTTTCCTTTGCAGGCAGGTTGCAACTTATTCAGTCCGTTCTCTCTTCTATGCATGTTTATTGGGCCTCGGTTTTCATATTACCTTCTCGTATTATGCTTGATCTTGAACAATTGATAAGGGGGTTTCTTTGGTGCCATGGGTATATGCGTAGTGGTAAATCAAAAGTTGCTTGGGAGGTTGTTTGTTTACCTAGGTATGAAGGCGGTCTCGGCTTACGTAGGCTTGTTCTTTTCAATAAAGCTCTTATTACTTCTCACATTTGGAGCATTCTTAATGGTAAGGAGTCCCTTTGGGTTAAGTGGATACATGTGTATAAGCTAAGGGGTCGTAGCTTCTGGGACATTCCTCTTCAAGGTAATATGTCTTGGTGCTGGAGGAAAATCCTCCAAATTCGCACTGTTATTCGTGAGTTTATATGGTACAAGCTGGGTGATGGCAGTAAGGCTTCGGCTTGTTTTGATAACGGGTGTATGGTTAGTCCTCTTGCGTATACTGTCTCTTCTCGTGATATTTATAGGGCTGGTTTTGATTTGAGGTCTACTGTTAAGGATATTATCGGCATTGATGGCTGGGCGTGGCCTACTGATTGGGGCATGAAGTACCCGTCTCTTGGTTCAATTTCTGTCCCGACTCTTGTTCCTACTATGTCTGATTCTTTAATTTGGAAGGCCAACGATGGGGTTGTTAAAACTTTTTCGGTTGCTACAGCCTGGGAAAGTTTTAGGCCGCGTGGTACTCAAGTGGAGTGGTTTTATTTAGTCTGGTTCTTTCATTGTATTCCGCGCCATGCGTTCCACTTGTGGTTGGTTATGAAACGGAAGTTGAAGACTCAGGACATGTTGAGACAATGGGATGTTAGTAGTCATACTAACTTAAACCTGTTTCAATGTCCTTTGTGTGAGTTACAACCGGACTCTCATGATCACCTATTCTGTGATTGTATATTTTCTTTTCAGGTTCGGGATTCATTGAAGACGTTCGCTAGCCTTTCTATGATTCCATCCTCCTTAGATGCGATTGTGAATTTTCTCATTCCTAGTTCAAGGTCTAGGTCGGCTAGAAGTGTTGTTTCTAAACTTGTATTTGCTGCTGCTACTTATTTCATCTGGCAAGAAAGGAACAACAGGATATTCAAAAAGCAAAAGAGATCTGAAGATCAAGTCATTGATTTGATCAAGTTTACCATTCGTCTCAAGCTTCTTACATGTAAATTTAAGAAGACGAAGAATGTTGAAGCTCTTTTGCATATTTGTAACTTACCTCAGTCTCTTATTCGGTCTATCCAATAACGATTTCCTTATTTGATGTTTGGCTGAAGAACTGGGTGTCGGACATTTGTTCGAGTTATATGGATGTTTTGGTTTGCGTGCCTGGTTGTTCGATGGAGTTCTGATTGAGGGTTGTACTCTTTTTTCCTTCTCCAAGGTTTTTCCCTTTGGGTTTTTCTTGGGAAGGTTTTTTAAATAGACAGCCTCAGTTGGTGCATTATACTCCGAAGAGGCGGCGTATGGATTGTCTTGGTGACTCTTGCTTTTTGAAGTGGTTTTTTCCTATTGGTGATTTAGTTATTGTATGTATCTAGTTTTATGTCTCTTTTTTGGTTGTCTCTAGCGAGTTAGTGGGCTGTTCAAGCTTTGCTTGAGGTTAATGTGGTACTTCCATTGTACTCATTTTTTATGTGATTTATATATTTTACCAGGGTGAATCCCTTTTACCCAAAAAGACAAAGAATGTGGATTGATATTATGCAACTTTTTGGTTATCCAAATTAAAAATGATTAAGGCATGCTAATAATGGACTGTAAAAAGTTAGTATAACAAAAGAAATGAAAAAGGATACCAATAAAGCTATTTAGAACAAGAACATAAAATGATTGGTTTTAAGTCTTCACACGAATCCGCGTATCGCATGGTGTATGGGCTTTGCGACTCAAACTTTTAGATCACTATATATAGGATGTTGCCCAGCGGGGTTTTAAACACTCGAATGAATTAAGTAAAACGAAAAAAATAACTAAACGATTTGTATTATAAACGTAATTGGTTTTACACTAAGTTTTGTACAATTCTGATGATTTTGAAACTGAAATCATCTACCTATTTATACTAATTGAACCGAAACCCTTGTGCCTCTGGACTTCTTCCCAAACGGTGTGTTTGATGGTTTGTGTCGTTTCACACAAAAAGATAACCGTTTGTTGGTTATTAGGTTTGTTATAAACCTATTTGGTCCTTGTGACTTTCGTCTGTACACGTAGCACCTTGAACTTTACTTAGGGGCGAGATTATGCCAACATTCACCCCCTAATCTCGTGCCTAATCCTTTAAGATCTTTTATGCCTAACATCTCTCTTATTTCTGCGTACTTGGTCCTTGCCAATGCCTTGGTAAGTATGTCCACTTTTTGTAAATCTCCACTTACGTGCTCGACTTCGATCTGATTCTTTTCAACACATTCTCTGATAAAGTGGTAGCGTATATCAATGTGTTTACTTCTGCCATGAAACACAGGGTTCTTCATAAGTGCTATAGCCGATTTGTTGTTGACTTTGATCGTAATCTTCTCTTCTTCCCAGCCTGTTAAAGCGTTTAATAGTCTTTGTAGCCATACTGCTTGACAAGCTGCTGCTGTTGCTGCCATAAATTCTGACTCGCATGATGATAATGCAACAGTAGGTTGTTTTTGAGAAACCCAACTTATAGGTGGGTTCCCGAAGTAAAATACAATCCCTGTTGTTCCTTTGCCTTCTTCTATGTTGATGCCATAACTGCTGTCACTATATCCAAGTAACTTGCATCCTCCTGTCTTGTGGTAAGTTATACCAAAGTTTAAAGTTCCTTTGATATAATGTAACACTTGTCTAATTGCCTTCATGTGTTGCTCCCTTGGTTCTTGCATGAACCGGCTTAATAAGCCAACTGAGTAACTGAGGTCTGGCCTTGTATGAAGTAAGTACCTCAAACATCCAATTAGAATTCTATATTCTGTAACATCAACTAGTCCTCCTCCTCCTTCTGTTTTTACTAGCTTTGTTCCTGGGTCCATGGGAATCTTGGTTTCATTGCAATCTTCCATTCTTGCGTCTTTAAGAATCTTGTTTGCATATCCTGATTGCTTTATTGAGATTTCATCCTCTGTTTGGATAACCTCTATTCCCAAATAGTAAGCTAATAAGCCTAAGTCACTCATCTCAAAATTTTCTTCCATTTGTGAGTTAAACTCTTGAAGGTCTTTCTTGTTAATTCCAGTAACTATTAGATCATCCACATAAACTCCAACAAGCAGCATAGAGTCGTTTCTGACTCTCATGTAGATTGCTTGTTCTAATGTGCATTTCTTGAAACCTAGTGATTTCAAGGTTTGATCTAACTTCATGTTCCAAGCGCGTGGTGCTTGTTTTAAACCATAAAGTACCTTATTAAGTTTATACACTTTCTTTTCATTTCCTGGTTTCTTGAAACCTTCTGGTTGTGCAACATACACTTCTTTTTTAAGTTCGCCATGTAAAAATGCTGATTTTACATCTAAATGGTGAACTTCCCATCCATGATAAGCTGCCAATGCAAGAATTAACCTGATTGTTTCCATTCTTGCTACAGGAGCAAAGACTTCGTCATAGTCTATTCCATGCTCTTGTACGTATCCTTTAGCCACTAAGCGAGCCTTGTGTTTTATAATTCTTCCATCTGCATCTCGTTTAGTCTTAAATACCCATTATAGACCAATAGCCTTCTGATTGTCTGGTAGGGTGGCTAGCTTCCATGTCTTGTTTTTGTTGATTGAGTCAATTTCTATTTGAATTGCCTCAATCCACTTCTTATCTTGTGCGGCTTCCTTATAATTTCTAGGTTCTTACTCTAATAGCATTAGTTCATCAACTTGAACTCTTCGTGCGCGATCATATATGTTAGATAAGTTTCTGTATCCTTGAACTGGAGTATGATCATATGGTCTTGCTATAGATTATGTTTGTCTAGTAGATTCTTCTGAGTTTGGTTCATAGATATATGGTGTAGGTGTTGATGGATTGTCCATTTGTTCAATCTCATTATCAGATACACCATGAGCAGTATTTTGTATGGGACTTGGAGCACTATCTTCATCATTTTCTTCCGAATTTTGTGTGCTCTCTACATCAATGATACTTGGTGTTTGGTTTTCATTTATAATGAAATCCGTCCATTCTGGTTTAGTTGGATTTGGATTATCCAAATAACCTTTCCAGTCCCATCCTTCATTCTCTTTGAACTTTACATCTCTACTTACAATCATAACCTTACTTACACGATCAAATAACCGATAAGCCTTTGATCCTGGTTCACTTCCTAGGTAAACCAATTCCTTGCTTCTATCATCTAATTTCTTTAGATGTGGTTTGGTTACCTTTGCATATGCTTTGAATCCAAACACTCTAAGGTGTTTCAGGTTTGGTTTTCTACCCTTTAGCGTTTCATAAGGAGTAGAATCCTTCAGAGCTTTTGTAGGCACTCTATTTAAGATATAAATAGCATGCCTAATTGCTTTAGCCCAAAAATTTTGTGGCATATGCATAGCCTTTAACATACTTCTCGTTGTGCTCATTACAGACCTATTCCTTTTCTCTACAATACCATTTTGTTGTGGGGAGTATGGTGCTGTAAGTTGCCTAAGTATGCCATTCTCCTTACAGTAGCTTGTGAATTATTTTGACGTGAATTCACCTCCTCTATCTGTCCTAAATGCCTTTAAGTTTTTCCCGACCTCATTTTCCACCTTTAACTTGAATTCCTTAAAGGTCTCAAACGCCTCATCCTTTGACTTCAAGAAGTATACCCACATGTATCTAGTACAATCGTCTACTAGCAAAAACATGTAATTCTTTCCTGATTTTGTTTATGGGGAAATAGGTCCACATAAATCTCTAAACACCAAGTTTAAAGGTTCCAAAGACTTAGTGTTTGTTTGATTTGGAAATGGAGCTCTACTGTGCTTTCCTAATAAGCATGCATTGCATACTTGACTCTTGTGATTAATCTTGGGTATTCCTTCCACTAATTTCTTCCGAGTCATTTGTTTGATAGAATCGAAATTCAAATGACCCAACCCAGCATGCCAGAGCCATGCATGGTTTTCTAAATTAGCCAATAAACACATAGGCATACCAACATTTAGGTTAATCTTGTAAAGTCGGTTTATTGATCTTTCAACTCTCATGAGGAGTTTTTGATCCTGACCATATAGCAATAAAATGTTGTCTTGCATAATGATCTTACAACCATTCTCTGTTAATTGTCCTAGGCTCAATATATTGCTTTTTAAACTGGGAATGTAATAAACACTGGGAATCACCTTTTGTTCCTTGTTTTTACATTCCAGCAATATGGAGCCTTTACCCTTAATCTCTACATATGACCCATCTACAAAACGGACTCTTCCTGAAATTTTCTCATTTATTTCCTTAAAGTGTGTCCTAACTCCGGTCATATGGTTGCTAGCATCATTATCTAAGTACCATAAGCTTTTATCTGAGCTTATGTACTTCTTGGGTTCAATCTCCTTTTCATTTAAGAAGATTTTCTCTCCCACGTCTCCTTTTCCTTCAACTGCCATCAAGAGCGTTGGTTCAATGTCTTCTTGAACCAAATTTGATTGCTCTCGTCTCCTATTCTTTTCTTTGCAGTTTCTCTTGAAATGTCCAAGCTTGTTACAGATGTAACACTTTACTTTACTTAAGTCCCTTTTCTGAAAATTATTTTTCTTCGAACTTATGTGAAGTTTTCCTATCATTGTTGTATTGCTTGGGCTTTCCATCTTGGTTATCTTCAGATGGTCTAAACCTCTCTTGTCCACCATTCTTATGACTTGTACTATTGTCATAATTTGTGAACAGAAGTTTGTCCTGATTGTCACTAGGGTTTCCATCAGAGAGTTTTACTCTTTCCTCAAAGGATTTTAGCCTTCCAATTATCTCATCTAGGGTTGTGTTTTCTAGATCAGAAAATTGTTCTATGGCTGCCACGATTTGTATTAACCTTCTGGGTATTGAACTTAATAGTTTTCGTACTAAGGTTTGTTGATCAAAAGTTGATCCTAAGCCACTAGCCCTTGTGACAATACTATTGAGTTTTGCTGAGAAAACGTCAATACTATCATCTTCTTTCATTTTCAACATCTCAAATTCAGTTTTGAGAGTTTGTAGCCGTGCCTTTTGCATTATATTAACACCTATGTGCCTAGTTTGTAGTGCTTCCCAAATTTCTTTCGCACTCTTACACCTAGCTACTTGCAAAATCATATCTTATGGTAATGCATGATACATATATGCAGTTGTAGTCATATCTTTCTTTGTATCCAGTTCTTCATCACCCTTAGGTTCTATTAATTCCCACAGCCCATTTGCTTTTAGTATGGTTTTTATACGAAGGGCCCATACTGTATAATTTGTAGGTTTTAAAACGGGACATTGAAATTGGGAAAACGATGTAACCTCTTTGTGAATTACAATTTCTTTGTTTGTTTCCTTGCTTGTGTCTCAGGTCATTATGTCTATAGACTATTCCTATTTCTAATAGGAAATATATAGTAGAAATCTAGTAAATCTTATAAATTCTACTAGGAATCAAAAGCAAAAAATTTCTAATCTTATAAGACTAAAAATTAAAAAAATTCAGATTTTAGTTTAGAATGTAAAACCCGAATTTTGCGATTCCTCCACGATACGATTTTCTTTCGGTAGGAACACCCAAATGTGTTCACTTTCTTCCTTGTACAATCAACCATTCCTTTTTCCTCTCTTTTTTTCCGAACCAGAAATCAACACAAAAAAAATGTGTTCCCCTTTCTACTTTCTTTTTCGAACCAGCAAAACAAACACCAACCCTAGTGTTTTTGTTTCTTCTGTCTTCGTACCAACACAGAAACAAACAACACTAGTATTTTTTTTTGCCCTTAATCTCTTCGCCAAGGAACTTATGTTCCTTACTGAACCAAAAAAGCAGCGAGGCTCCTGTGTTTTTTGTTCCAACGAATTGCAGAAACTTCGACCCCTACTCTTTGATCTTGTGTCACAAAAAACAAACAAGCTCTGATCCCAATTTGTTGCCCAGCGGGGTTTTAAATACTCGAATGAATTAAGTAAAACGAAACAAATAACTAAACGATTTGTATTATAAACGTAATTGGTTTTACACTAAGTTTTGTACAATTCTGATGATTTTGAAACTGAAATCATCTACCTATTTATACTAATTGAACCGACAACCTTTTGCCTCTGGACTTCCTCCCAAACGGTGTGTTTGATGGTTTGTGTCTTTTCACACAAAAAGATAACCGTTTGTTGGTTATTAGGTTTGTTATAAACCTATTTGGTCCTAGTGACTTTCGTCTTGTACACGTAGCACCTTGAAGTTTACTTAGGGGCGAGATTATGCCAACATAGGAACTAAGGAAGCAGCTCCCAAAACACAGCCTGGAACAGCGCTGCCATGCTGGACAACAGTTTGTACCTATTGCTGTTGTGGCATTTTGGTGCTCTAGACTCACGGAAACTAGTGCAAGGCCAATGCTTATAACTGTTATTCGTCTATTAGCAAGGTTTACTACAAAGTTGAACCTTCAAAACAACTACTAAGGATGTAAAACAAAGCAACCCTATTATTAATGAGACGAGACCGATATATATGACCAACTATTAGTTTTTTGTTTAATGACTGATTCACATGAATATTGGATGCAATTCCTAGAAAACACTATATAAACTAGCATATTTGATTAACTCGTGTACGTTGTACACCAAATAAGTGTATACAGCTGGTGCTACAAAAATAATGGTTAGTTTACAACAAAAAAGAGCCTACCGTGTTAAAAAATGTTTCTAAATAATGACCTTGAAACTATGCAACATCCTCCTCTATAGGTACGAATTCGAGTTCTTCGGGTTCCAATGTGTTTAAATCCGAACTCTCTTCTTTACTTGCCTCCAACTCATGAGCATTAGGAACATAACCAAACGACTTCATTACTTTAAACAAATTTCTGAACGTTGAATAAACGTCCTTGTTTTTAACCTGCTGTTTATCTTTCACCATAAAAAACATGAAATTTACCCTGACTTTCAATACAACTACAACCCGGTTGTTTAACAACGCCTTGTTGTTTCATAGCCTTTCTGACTCATTTCACATTACCACAACTCCTCTGTCGGCTTGCATATTTGAAAGCAAAAAATATGGACCAGAACTGTTACCGTCTATTTCTAAGCTTTTCCGCCACATACTTTCCTAACTCAATGTATCCATGTACTTTACAACCACCAAGTAAGGACCCCCATACGACAACATCGGGCTGTATTGGCATTGTGTCAATTAAATTCTTAGCTTCATCAAGACGGCCAAATTGACCAAGAAGATCAACTATACATTCATAATGATCTGTTCAGTGGTTCCAATCCATATTCTTTTACTATTGAGTAAAAATAATGACAACCCTCATCAACTAAATTGGCATGGCTACAAGCAGATAGTTACCGGATCATACATGATCCGGTTGTTCACATGAGGCCAACATTTCTTTAAACAATTCCACCGTTTTTGTTCCATACCCATTTTGAGAAAAACCCAACAATGATTGCATTCCATGATACCAAATCTCTATGAACCATTTTTATAAATACTGTTAGCTTTGCTATTTTGTGAAGATAATGTCTTACACGTGAATTGAACTAGATACATAAGATAGTTGTACCCGCAGAGACTTATTATGTACGTGAGACAAACTATAGAAGTGATGAGCCTATAAATACCCCTTATGACTCTCCATGAAAGGTGTAGGAAATTAGTGTAGTTCATTCATTTATTCATTTTAATAAAACACTTTTCTTCTCCTTTCTCTCTCTAGAAATTAACCATGTTTATCTACTTTCATCAACCTAAACCTCCCGATTCTTGATGCTTACAAATACTATATCTATAAGCGAATTCCCTACAAAAATATCACTTTCGGGCCGACGTTTAAATATAAACCTGTGTTTTACGACATTGGTATGAGCTTGTTGTCCTAATCTCAAATCAGCGACGTTAGCACATGCACCAAGAAGATCCCAAAAGTGTAATGTGTAGGAAAGATGTTATCTTGTTTTAGTTTAAGAAAAAGTTTTAACGCGGTTTCATTATCTCCATTCTATGTGTATCCAGCTATTAACACGTTCCATGACACTGTATTTTTATCCTGCATATCAACAAATATCGAATGTTTGGTTTCAACATTAGCAAACTTTGAATAACCACTAATACTTGAAGTTTCAGTGACAATATTTTTAACCGGCAATGTATCAAAAATCCATATTCCTTCGGCTATTTTACTGCATTTTGCATACATATCAAATGTGTTGCTTATGACAAGATCATCCCTTAACTTGCTAAATTTCATAACTCGATTATGTAGGTCCCGTTCTAAATTCACATTTGACAAGGTTGCACACTTATCACACTCGCTAGAGTAACCTCATCCGGCTTAATCCCGACGTCCATAATCTTCTTAAACACATCTACAGCTTCACTAGCCGGACCATTCTGCTCCCACGTCACCACATTCCTACACGTCATCCCATCAAAAACCTTCTGCGCACACCCTACATTCCCACATTTCGCGTACATATCAATAAGCGCGCTCCCCATACGACTTAAGCATACTCTCATACGAATACTTCACACCTATTCTCACATCTCTCGAATCCGCACATGACTTAAGCACACTCCCATTAACTTAGAGTGATAATAACCCAATAACTAAGTTATAGAATCACTCTCCATGTTAACTTATGTGTGTTTAAAATAGTTTTATGAAGAACAAGCAATAAACAATTTTAACAAGATTTACCCCGCAAGTTTTTCTGTATGGCCACGGGGGATCCACTTGGGAAAGATTCTAAATGTAACTGAAGCATATCAACTGCTCACTACGTCGTAGCCCGAAATGCTTTCCGGGGTATCACAGGCATTGCATAGTTATAAATACTGATCCATAAAATTTCATATCACGATATCAAAATGACTCATACATATATATGAATTATTCTGAAATATATCATCAGTGAGAGTGAAAAACTTTTAAATTTGATGATGTATAATTCCATACGCCTTCCACAGCTACAAAGAAATTCCAATGCTAGGAACAGTCTTCTACAAACGTATCGTAGATATATAATTCTATAAAAAAAATCCGCAGATTTATTATATTCAGTGGCATGATCTTTTCCCCTTCAATCTATTGCAAATTCTTTCATAATTGGCTCATCCTCCCATTCAAATTTATGCATCTTTTTGCGAGCTTAGCAACCGCTACTAATATCTCTTCTGGACCATCCAACACTCGGTTATCAACGTTCTCCAAAAGAAACCCTTCCTCGGTTGACAAGCTTCTTGATTCCCCAAGTCCTTTTAAATTTGTGGGGAAACATGCTAAATACTTACAAGTGAATTCCACATTTATTTAAAACTAATAACTTACAAGCTAAACATGAAAAAGCCACTCAAACTAATAGCTACAAGCAAAAAAAATAAAATAAAACTTACTCTAAGGAGTACATGGAGAACACTACAACAGTTTGTGGGGAGATTAAGGATACCCAAACAAATTTAGTGTGGTTTGCTATCTTGAAACGTCATTTTTGTACTACTACCTGAGTAAGTTTCCCATTCGTTAGTACTTAATGGGATTAATGGTACTTCGTAAAGATCAGATTGCTCAACTTCTAGGATCAAGCTTCTCGTCTCCTCATTTGTTTGATGTTGACTCCATGTATGAGTTTTGAGCTTCTTTAATCCTTCTAACTCCATTGCCACCTCTTTCATACTAGGTCTTTCATTGCCATGTAAATTAAGGCAGCTCTTTATCAAATCAGCTACCGCTTGTAATTGCTCAATAGTTCCTTCACGTAGGACTCGTGGTTCAACAATTGCAAATAGTCGGTTTTCTTTCATCGCCTTGACAAAGAATGTTGCTAAATTCTTCTCTTCATTGGATCTATCTGCACACAAGGGTTTTTGCCCGGTTATGAGCTCTGCAAGGACAACTCCAAAGCTATATACGTCACTCTTGTTGGTTAGCTGGCTGGTGTAGAAGTATTCAGGATCAAGGTACCCTAGAGTGCCTTGAACAAGAGTAGTGACTTGATCGTGATCTAATGGAACTAACCTTGATGCACCAAAATCTGAAATTTTTGTGGTGTAGTTATCATCTAGTAAGATGTTAATAGATTTGAAGTCTCTATGTATGATAGGCATATTGGCTTATGAATGAAGGTATCCAAGTGCACCCGCAGCTTCAGAAGCCACACTCTCAACCGATTCTCCCACGATAACCAACTAATTCCACATGATCTTTGGTGAATGTGATAGAAAAGCGTGTTATTGGATATGAACTAGTAAACTAATACTGGGACCTCCTCTTCCAAACAACAACCTAAAAGTTTTACCACATTTCGATGGATGACTTGTTTAAGGATCAATACTTCATTAATGAATTGTTTTGTTTGGGTCCCATCCACAAGTTTAGACTTCTTTATTGCAACAACACATTTATCTGAAAAAATTTCTTTATACACTACCCCATAACCGCCACGCCCAATAATCCGTTCCTCACAGTAATTGTCAGTTGCTTTTCGAAGCTGTTCTGAGCTAAACATAATCACTGCCTCGCTAGTACCTGGTGCATTTAGCTTTTCTTTCAAAAATACTCCCCCGTTTTCCTCGAAGAACTTTTCTCGTAACTTGATTAGTTTCCTCTTCCTTACACCAAAGAGAATCCTGTACACAGGTTTGTGGCCAACCAGTTTAGGTTTCAAAGTGTGTTTCATGTTTGTGATGATCTGGGTAATTCTTTGTATAAAATGAATGTAACAGTAATGGGTAAAAATGAGAAGTACTAAAACATGATTTGCATTAAGATACTACTAATGTTGTTATATGTTTTCTGATTTAGAAAACATATTTATAAGTTTCTAAACGACACCAATAGACAATTATTCCATCCTTGAACCATTGTGACTTTTGATGGATAACTGCCTGCAACTAACTACCATAACTGCCATCATATGGGCTATTCGGATTAACCAAGTTTGACCCATAAGCAGGCTTACAATTCGACCCATAAACAAATACATAACCATGTCTATAACATAATGTTGGAGCGTATTTCCCAGAACAGGGTAAGATAATCAAGGCCTTGGTTTAAAATTGCGTTTTGCGATCCAATGCGCTCAAGGTCCCAAAGGCCGATGCGTAATACGTGATGCGAATGCGAAGCAATTTAGACGCGATGCGTTTAGTATTAAATAATTAAAATATATATATATATATATATATATATATATATATATATATATATATATATATTATATTTTTACCAAGTACCTTGTAAATGCAACAAACTTATAAATAAATCACTAACATATTCAAAAGTAGAAGATGACAAGATGTTAAAATATATTAAAAGTATACTTACAAGATACAAGTTATATCAGCAGCAAAGAATCATAATTTACTCATAATTAAATCAATATCAAAAGTTAGTATAATAAAGTTTAGTTTTAGTTGAACAATATATGAGTTCTAGCGTTGAATCAAATAAATTAACTCACTTCGTACCTAATAAAATAACATATGTGATTATTATAATCAAAGAAGAACATATGAGTTATACAAATTGAGTCACGCAACAGAAAGAAAAAAATAATCGATTATGCATTAAAGTAAATTAAAGAATTTACTCACTTTGTAGAAGCAGTCGAACCACCAGGAGCTTAAATGAAATAAAAATGGGGTAATTTGGATGTAGGGCAAGAACTATCATTGTCAATATGTATTTTTATGGACTTCATTTATTAAGGTCCTTCTTAAAATAGTTGGGCTTCGTAAATCAGCCTAAATTCCAAATTGCACTAATTGCGACTATTGTTAGCATTACACAAATGCGATAAATTGCGGTCAATTGCAAATGCAATCTGGAATGGCCTCGCATTAGGTGTCATGATGCGAAATTCCAAATGAAATGCAATGATGCGTGCAATTTGCGCAATGATGCGTGCATTTTTAAACCAAGATCAAGGCAGCAACAATACCACTATGTGGTTACCGGATATCACTTGGAATCGTGTGATCACTTTCCAAGGTAAACTATTCGACCCTAATGCCTGGGTTACATGAATATCTACTTGGGATAAGACCAAATGTAGTTATAGAATTATGCACAATTCAATAACCCTTTTGCTTAGAAGTGTTAATCATTTTCTGTGTATTCTTCATGCATAATCAGATATCCTATTTATAGGAGATTACTCTTAGCTAGTCAAATGGAATTATGAGAATTAATCGGCCCATTAATAGCCTCATAATTATCCCAATTATAGCCGTTAGTGGTTACATGACCAATTAAAAGTGGTCATTAAGCAGTTGTAACTGCCATTTAGCAGTACTTTCATAGCACTAGCAGTACTTTCATAACACTAGCAGTACTTTTATAACACTAGCAGTACTTTCCACCAGCAGTACTTTCCACTAAAAGAGTCAGGGTGTTCAGGGACCTTATGGGTGTACACTCCGTACCTCCTGACCCATTACCAGGTGTGAACTAATCCCACAAGTGCACTAAATTTTCCAACAATCCTCCCCAAATTTAGTACACTTCCTTTGCATGAAAAACAAACATTAAACAAAACATGTGCATAAACGAAAATATCCTGAGGATTGAATTTCTATCTTAGTACATTACACGTTCAAATATTCGAGAATCAGGGTGTTCTAAGAATTGAACCCTTCAACCCATTTGAATACCTGAAGATAAAATACACACAAGTTTTCAAACACTTAAAAGCTCCTGACACTATACAAGCCATGTGTCCATATCCTAATTCATAAATGTTGTGAAAGCTAAAGTCCAAAAACTTCCTGAAGTGGCAAAACTTCAACATTCACATAGGTGGTTCCTCTTTATTCATTCTCCTGCCAAGCACTTTTTAAAAGAAAATTCAACCATTAAGAAGTAAAGACTTCATCCTCCTTATCAGCAAGTTCTGAGCACAACCTTGGGATGTAATATAAACATGTGCTCCAGTCAACTGAATGTTCAGCTTTCCACATTGAACTCAGCTCCCAAGTTTCCTTAGGAGGGAGTTGGGTGTCCTAGCATTCAGTGACTAAGTTGGACTTAAACCCATCCCTTTAGCAGACTTTATAACCAAGTCTCTAGCCAAACCCTTCGTCAAGTGATCAGCTAAATTTTGTTGAGATCTAACAAACTCTATAGATACCACCCCATTCATGATAAGTTCACGAATCATGCTATGTCTGACACCTAAGTGTCTAGACTTACCATTGTACATTTGGATATAAGCCTTAGCCAATGTAGCTGCACTATCAAAACGGATAGAAATAGGTGCTATAGGTTTAGGCCACAATGGAATCTCAAGAAGCAAGTTTTCCAACCATTCAGCTTCTTTACCAGCAGCTGCTAAAGCCACAAATTCAGATTCCATTGTTGAGCTGGTGATGCAAGTTTGCTTCTTGGATGCCCAAGAAATTGCACCTCCACCAAGTAGGAATACCCAACCACTAGTAGACGAATTGTCTTCAGTGTTACTGATCCAACTTGCATAAGTGTATCCTTCCAACACTGATGGGTAACTAGTATATGAGAGACTATAATCCATAGTTCTCTTCAAATACTTCAGTACCCTCTGAACTGTTTGCCAGTGATGAGCACTAGGATTACTAGTATATCTGCTCAATTTTCCCACTGCAAAACCAATATCAGGTCTTGTACAAGTCATGGCATACATCAAACATCCAATTACCCTAGAATACTCAAGTTGAGATACAGCTTTGCCATTATTAGGCATCAACTTCTCACAAGTATCCATAGGTGTACTAACAGGAGTACAATCAAAGTAATTGAATTTCCTCAACACCTACTCAATATAATGAGGCTGAGAGATAGAAATTCTTTTATTTTCATGTTTAATCCTTATACCAAGGATAACATCAGCCTCCCCCATGTCCTTCATGGAGAACCTTGATGACAAAAATTCCTTTGTCAGGTCCACCTGATTTTGGTCAGTGCCAAAGATCAACATGTCATCAACATATAGACAAATGATGACTCCTTTACCAGATTCATCAAATTTGCTATATACACATTTGTCAACTTGATTAAGAACATAACCACTAGACAAAACCACTTCATCAAATTTTTGATGCCATTGCTTAGGTGCCTGCTTTAGTCCATAAAGAGACTTAATCAGTTTACACACCTTGTTTTCATTGCCTGGCATGATGAAGCCCTGAGGTTGGTTCATGTAAACCTCCTCATCCAATTCACCATTCAAGAAAGCTGTTTTCACATCCATCTGATGAATAATCAGATTGTGAATAGATGCCAAAGCAATCAGCAGTCTTATGGTACTGATACGAGCCACAGGGGCATAAGTATCAAAGTAGTCTATTCCTGACTTTTGTTTAAAACCCTGAATGACTAGTCTTGCCTTGAACTTTTCAATAGTTCCATCTACCTTCATTTTCCTTTTGAAAATCCATTTGCAACCCAAAGTTTTGCAACCAGGTGGTAGATCAACCAACACCCAAGTGTTGTTGCCCATGATGGAATCCATCTCATCATTGATTGCTTCTTTCCAGAAAGTAATATCCTGGGACTTCATTGCTTCTTCAAATGTCTTGGGATCATCCTCAACAATGAAGCAATAAGAGTATTGGTTAGAGACCTCATCCCTTGTTCCTTTAATTAAATATAGTTGAAACTCAGGTCCAAATGACTTTGGAGTCCTGATCCTTTTGCTCTTTCTAAGCATAAGTTCAGGTTGTTGAACCACAAACTCATCAGGGACCTCTGATGGCACTTCATCAGGGATCTCTGATTCACCAGTGTTAGGAGTTCCATTAGAAATCCTCATACTTGGTCTAGGGACTGATGAGAATCTATTCTCATCAAATTTTGCATCCCTTGATGCAATTATGGTGTTAATTGAAACATATTCATTAGGTTCAATAACATAGAACCTAAAAGCCTTGGAATGCTCAGCATATCCAACAAAGATGCAATCAATGCCTCTTTCACCCAAAGTTTTCAGCTTTGGATCAGGAAGTCTTACAATAGCCCTACAACCCTTAGTCCAGAGTTCATAAGGGGTAACCTTGTTCCTTTTGTTGGGAACCCTATTTAATAAATAGCAAGCTGTTAACATAGCTTCACCCCAGAACCCTTGACTCAGTCCTGAATAGGACAACATAGAATTAACCATCTCCTTCAGCACTCTGTTTTTCCTTTCAGAAATGCCATTTTGCTGAGGAGTATAAGGGGTAGTCGTTTCATGGATTATACCAACAGACTGAAAATATAGAGTATCCATGTACTCACCTCCCCTATCAGTCCTTAATCTTTTGATCAGGGACCCAAGTTGTAATTCAACTTCATTTTTAAAAACTTTGAATTTATCTATTGCTTCATCCTTAGTATGTAAAAGATAGACATAACAAAACCTAGAAGCATCATCAATAAATGTCACAAAGTACTTCTTATTCCCCAAAGATGGAGTGTCATGCAAATCACACAGGTCACTGTGTATTAGCTCCAAGAGCTTAGTCTCATGATTAACACCCTGAAAAGGTTTCTTGGTTATCTTGGTCAACATGCAAGTTTTACACTTTTCAGTGTTCATGTCAAATGCTGGGATTAACCCATCCTTAGACATATCTTGCATCCTTTTGTAGTGTACATGGCCAAGTCTAGCATGCCAAAGGGTAGAGTCAGTCTGGTCAGAGGTGGTCACAAAGGCTGAATTTATACTATCAGTGGCAATATTAAGCCTGAACATTAGATTACACAAATAGCCAAAACCAATAAAAACACCACTTTTAGACACGACAAACTTATCAGACTCAATAACTTGTTTATATCCATGATTATTTAAAACACTACTTGAAACCAAGTTCTTCCTTATATCAGGAACGTGAATAACATTAAACAAAGTTACAATCTTTCTAGAACTAAACTTAAGATCTACACAACCACGACCATGCACCAAGGCTGTTGACTCATTTCCCATGTGAAGAATAGAACCATCATTCAGTGACTCATAAGTCTTGAACCAGCTTCTATCTTTACACACATGAACTGTTTCACCAGAGTCAACCCACCACGCATCATCATCATCCTGCACATAATGAGATTCAGATACATATGTAACATAATAAATCTGAAAAGACTCATTAAACATATTCTGACCTTTCAGTGAGTTGGAAGAACCACCACTCCCTGAACCATTAGTGCCTGATCCATTGGCTTTACCACCAACCTTAACACCTTTGCAATCCCTTTTAATGTGATCAGTTTTGCCACATTTCCAACAAGTAGGTGTTGCCTTCTTGTTAGGATCAACCCTTGTGTTATCATGATGTTTACGTTTGCCTTTGTTGTCATTGTACCTGGTGGAGTTTTTATGCTCCACCATATTGACAACAGATGCACCAGCAGCATTGCTGCTCCTTGGCTTGTCATTATCCTGCACTTTGATAGATTCCTCAATGCGCAGATGACTACCCAACTCAACCAGAGTTAATTCCTCCTTCTTATGTTTCAAGGTATGCATGAAATCTTTCCAAGAATGAGGGAGTTTGTCAATGACACAAGAGACTGAAATAGCCTCATCCATGTGCATTTTGTGTTGTGTAAACCTTCCAAGTATTCCAAGAAGTTCATTGTATTGTTCCATAACTGGTCTTGAATCAGTCATTTTGTAATTTATGAAATTACTAACAAGGAACTTCTTACTTGATGCATCCTCAGCCATATATTTGGCATCCAAGGAATCCCACAGTTCTTTGTAGTCATCATTCTCCCATTTGCTCCTTCTCCTGATCTGCTCAACCGTAGCATCTTCCCCATCATCAGGAATAGGAGTGGTTAGCACATACACCACACTCATGCTTGACAGCAAGAAGTGCATCTTCTTCTGCCATCTCCTAAAGTCCACCTCTTCAAACTTATCCAGCTTAGCAAAGTTTGAAGCCATGTGTTTCATAGCAGCAGCAGCCATTGATTATCACAAAGAATAGTTTACTTTAATTGTTGGAGTGTATTTCCCAAAACAGGGTAAGATAATCAAGGCAACAACAATACCACTATGTGGTTACCGGATATCACTTGGAATCGTGTGATCACTTTTCAAAGTAAACTATTCGACCCTAATGCCTGGGTTACACGAATATCTACTTGGGATAAGACCAAATGTAGTTATAGAATTAGGCACAATTCAATAACCCTTTTGCTTAGAAGTGTTAATCGTTTTCTGTGTATTCTTCATGTATAATCAGATATCCTATTTATAAGAGATTACTCTTAGCTAGTCAAATGGAAATATGAGAATTAATCGGCCCATTAATCGCCTCATAATTATCCCCATTATAGCTGTTAGTGGTTACATGACCAATTAAACGTGGTCATTAAGCAGTTGTAACTGCCATTTAGCAGTACTTTCATAGCACTAGCAGTACTTTCATAACACTAGCAGTACTTTTATAAGACTAGCAGTACTTTCCACTAAAAGAGTCAGGGTGTTTAGGGACCTTATGGGTGTACACTCCGTACCTCCTGACCCATTACCAGATGTAAACTAATCCCACAAGTGCACTAAATTTTCCAACACATAAGTACTTAAGTAAATAATTAAACTAATGTTTCACTTGATTCTTAACACAATTAGAGGCTAACATTCTCCCCCTTAATTGTTTAAGGTCAAGTGTCTTCTGAGTTGATTTCTGTTGACTTTCTTCAAGCAATGACATCAAAGTCATTACTGTCTTGGCTGCTTTCACGTCCTTCTTCATTATCACTGTCTAGTCTAACACCAAACTTTTTTGATCCATCTTCAAGTGCTCCATCCTTTACTGTGCTTTCCTTCTGGCATGGTGGGTTCTTGGCCTCTTTTCTTCTGCTGGTTTCACCCACTTCTTGCTTTTCACCCCAAGGAACTTGTGCAGTTTCATGGTATATCACAATGAGATTAATAAAATTTCTATAACAGACTCTAACTGTATCACCATCCTTGGTGTCTAGACCTTGCAACTGTGCTATCACACCCCATTTTTCTCTTATAGTAACTGAGAAATATCCTCCTAATCCTTCAACAACCTTATGTAAACACAACAAATTCAACTCTACATCTCTGATAACTGGTGGAATGGTATCTAATGCATCATAATTTAAATGCACAAGATAGAACCATTTCACTAATTCTATGAACCTCTTACTGAACACTTCCCAATTCTTGTATAACAACTCATCATTCTTCAATAAATTCATAAATGAAATGTACCTTGAGAAGGAGTTTACTTTCAAAGCATAGAGGGTACCATTGTGCCTGATGTATTCATCATCAATATAGTCCGGTGTCTCATGCTTGTTCCAATCCAATTCTTCTAAGCCTCTTATCAAAGAGCACTCATCTGTAGGATCCATCTTCTCAAACTGATCTTCCAAGAATTGGTTGTGTTCATCCACAACCTCTTTTATCCCAACCTGTATTTCTCCTACTTCTTTGCTTGGTGCATGTTCTTCACCAACTTGATCATGAACCATGTAGTAGATACTACACAGATCATCATTGATCTCTACCCTATACCCTTGTGATTTTAACAATTCTAAACTAAGCATATTGAATGATACTTCAGGGGTATACTGCACATTCCTAATCACTACACTGCCTTCATTTGTCTTAACTGTTATATCACCAATTCCATAGGAAAATATAAATTTCTTTTCATTTTCCTCTTTTCCTATCATCTTAAACTTGTACTCAATCTCATTAAATAGGGCTCTACTAGGACACATATGGAACTTGTAAATTTTGCTTGCATACCAGATTTCATTCCAAGTAGTTGAGTTTGTACCTTTTACCATATAATCTGCAGTAATGTAAACTTTCTCTGGATATTTTGTCTCTTCTGCTATGACCCTTTTTGTAAGATCATTTTCTTGTTCTAATTCCATAGTAACAAGTTTCTTCCTATCTTCACATGCCCAGAATGCATGTCCCTTTTCCTTGCAGATATAGCACTTGGATTTCTTGTCCCTTTTTGTGCCCATAACCTTTCTCTTTAATTTCTTCAAGCCATCTGATTTCTTTGTGGTATTGAATTCTTCATTCTCCAAGACAATTTGTGCCAAGATCTCTTTTCCCTTTGGTGAAATACTTTTCTTTCTTTTTGTGTTCCACTGGTTCAATCTCTTGGGTGTTTCTCTCAAGAGATATCTTCCAGTTTGAAAACCAGATGTTGGCCTTTCCCAAGGATGAGAGCCAGAGCTCTGATACCAATTGTACACAGGTTTGTGGCCAACCAGTTTAGGTTTTAAAGTGTGTTTCATGTTTGTGATGATCTGGGTGATTCTGTGTATAAAATGAATGTAACATTAATGGGTAAAAATGAGAAGTACTAAATCAGGATTTGCATTAAGATACTACTAATGTTGTTATATGTTTTCTGATTTAGAAAACATATTTATAAGTTTCTAAACGACACCAATAGATAGTTATTCCATCCTTGAACCATTGTGACTTTTGATGGATAACTGCCTGTAACTAACTACCATAACTGCCATCATATGGGCTATTTGGATTAACCAAGTTTGACCCATATGCAGGCTTACAATTCGACTCATAAACAAATTCATAACCATGTCTATAACATAAGTACTTAAGTAAATTATTAAACTAATGTCTCACTTGATTCTTAACACAATAAGAGGCTAACAAATCCCGGCCACTCCAGATACTGTTGCTAGCAAGCCAACCACTCGAGCTACGGGAAATAAAAGGAAACTTTATTCAACTAATAGAAGTTATATTTATACACTTGTTATATTGATATTGGTTGTGTTAAAAGAAAATTTCACATATATGATTACTTGACCTATATGCTGAGTTACCTAATGTGAATATCATAACTGGAAATTGTGAACCTTTAGCAACAGGTTGATATCCATATAGTATTTTAGCATTTCCGGTGTATCCTGGCCGGCAAGTGCAATTGTAACTTCCGAGGGTATTAATGCAATTCCCGTAACAACTAAAGTTGCTTTTGTCGTCGCACTCATTGATATCTAGAAAAAATAAATATTAAAAGCAGAAAAGCAAATTAATAGGTTACTTTGAAACATATTTTGTGTACATTACATATAGAAAAAAAAACAAATGATAGTTGTCAGTAGACTCGCTTAAAAAAATAAAATATTTTAATTGTGTAAAATGTGGTTATTAACATGTTTATAGGCTTGTTTGTTTATATTTTTTTGTTAAGTCGTGTTTAAATAAGAGATTACTTAATGACTATTTTATCATTTTATATTTACAGTCATCTTTTTCATTACGTCATAAATAAACAACTTTCACATGGGATTCTGAATTTATTTTTCTTTTTCATATTAAGACAATTAAGTCAAATTCAAACACTATCTAAGTCATGTCTTTGATTACTTAATTACTTGCAATGACTAGAACTGGAAGTTATTTATTTATTTCTAATGTTCAAGTCAATGGGTAACCTAGCTACATATTTGGTCATTCCACATTTATTTGCTAAAAACAAACAATGATATTGATTAAATCAGATGCAAACCTTGGCAGCCTTGATCAAGATAAGGGTTACCCTCGTACCCTTGGTTGCATCTACAACGATATCCACCACTGTCTACATCATAGCAGTGACTCTTACCTTTGCATGCGTTAGCCTCAGAGCAATTTTGGTCTGGTGCTCACCCAATCAACCACAACAAGGACACTGGATTCCACCCTCTGAAATAAGTCTGAAGAATAATATAAATCATCGGCGCCACCAAATCGAAAAGTGTTTTCCTCACCAAGAAAAGCTAAGCCACAGTTATTTATGGACCAAACATCTGTGTGGAGCTGAAAGGAGTCGAGTGTAACATTGTAAAACTGGAGACCTTTAGTTATAGATGTCTGACAACAACCATTTCCTGAGCACTCCCCAGCAGCTACATCGGATAAGTTGCTGCATAATCCAATACAACCACTAGAATAGTGGTCTCCCTCGTAACCCATGATCAAAGCAGTATCATCGCACCCAATGATTGTGAACTTGTTTTTTTCTTAGAAGGTGAATACTCCTAAAATAGTCCACCAATTATATTCATCAGAAACATTCCCATATTGGTCATAGCATCTATAAAACGCGAGTGAATGTGCGGAACTCTAAATCTGAAATGTTGAATACTTCGATGTTGCTTGACGCGAGGAACAACCACTACTACAAAAGGTGCAAAGAGCCCGGATTTGCATGAGGGCACAAAGGGGGAAGGACTCTATGTGAAAAGCAAATAGAGCCCGGTTTTAAAAACGGGCTTTATTACACGTTATAGAGCCCGGTTTTCTATCAAAGGACATGGCTCAATGTGAACAAAAAAAAATTAAAAAAAATTAAAAATAAAAAATAATTCCAGCATGAAATCCAATTCTTTTTGGCCAAGTGAACACTGTATTCACACTGATATTACAACTTACTTTCTATCGATGCATTAAGATTAATATGTTGGGATTTTAGAACTCAGTTAACCATCAACCTCTACGAGTACGCAGCGGATAAGGATCTAGTAATCGCAATTAGGTTAAACACGTAATTAATAAACAATTAATTAATAAAAGGGATAAAAGAAAACCTAACCTTTCGTGGCTATTTGAACGCAAGTGTAATGGACAAGAAAACCATTACGAAACCCCGAGTATCTAAATTAGATACCTCTATGAGTATCACACACAAACACTTAAACCAAGTATGTTCGATAAATGCTAGTCGAGAACATTTAAACCAATCAACCCTTGAATTACTTGAATACCACAAACAAATAAAACCAAGAACACCTTCTATTTATTCTGCCCGAGAGCCACTAGAGCTGTCCGAGAACTGCCCAAGTATTACCCGATATCAGACAAAAAATGTCTGATATTCTTGTACCCTTTTCTATCCGAGAACCAATGAGCATAAGTCTAAACCTCATGTTATTATATCACGTTCAACAAGGAACAATTAACAAGAATTCCAAAACTACAAAACTCTAATACCACTTGGATCAATAAATTAATGCAAGGTTTTGAGTTTGACCAAACCATACTAAAAACCCTATTGGATGAGATAGATCTGATTGGATAATATGGACTGTATTGGTGAATCAGTTTTGCATGTGCATGGGATGATAAAGACATAAGTTAGGGATATGTATAAGTCGTACATTAAAATTGCATGGTGTATTTGTTTTTGTAAGCTTAACCAATCGACCCAGAATATGGGTTCAATTCTTGAGCTACAAGCAAAAACCCAAACACCCCGATCAGTTAAATGGCCAAGCCCAAGGCTTCCAAATCCGACCCACATTCAATAGAACAAGTCCATGAGTCGTAAATAAGATCGGCTTTTCATGCATGCATAAAAAGGGTATAACGTATTCAATATAATAAACGTTCGACACGTACTCTCGTGTTTAACGTGTGTGCCCCCATAGGCTCACACACTTCTAGTCGTTTACGTGTGTTTTTACTCCTACAAACCAACAACTCCCACTTGGGAGTTGGAGTGTCGAATGGCACACAAAACTAATGACGGAAACGCCTAGCAAACGCTCTCACTCTCTTTTTAACTAAAAGTGTATGAGAGAATAGTTTTGTAAAAGTTTCTTAGTAGCATGGTCATTCAATGTCTTGCTTTAATCATCCTTTGTTATAGATACCGTTAAACCATGGATTATGGATCTCAAATCATTCCATATAGTTTAACTATTTAGAATCGCGTTATAGATTTTAATTCAGATATACCAAATGTAATCAAGAATCATCTTGCATTAACCTTTGGGTTTGGCCAAACAATTATTTGATTAAATCTGGAGAGGCGCCATGGTATCTTTTTGCACATA
The DNA here is from genome assembly GCA_910596185.1 of Chrysanthemum makinoi. Classification (NCBI taxonomy): domain Eukaryota; kingdom Viridiplantae; phylum Streptophyta; class Magnoliopsida; order Asterales; family Asteraceae; genus Chrysanthemum; species Chrysanthemum makinoi. The sequence goes on from OU343225.1 coordinate 52,929,068, forward strand.
TCAAGTGGAGTAACAAATCCTTTATTAACTACAAGTGTTGTGGATGCTGCTTCACATCACTCCAAAATATAGCTTTTATAACTACCTTGTTCAGATAGCGTTTTGTGTATACTTACATAAAATGATATCCACACATAAGATAACTTTCTTGCATCTCAAGTCTAAGGAAGAAGATAACAAACCATTTTCAATATTTTACTTATGACAGGGATCCAAAAGTAAATGTTTGAAAGTTGGGGAATCCAATATGCATCTCTGGTGAATACATATGAGTTTGGCGGGAACAATCCACATTCTCATTAGAATATAACCAACACTCACATTTGCCTTACATAACAATATTCCCATATTGTTAACCGACAATGGACATATTTAGAATAATAAAATTATTCAAGAATTAAACATGCAAATATAGGATAACAATTATTATATGAATGAATAACAAATACCAAGCATCTTTATTCATCATAAAGTAAAAATTGTCTATCAATCCCAATTATCCAAATACTAAAACAGATATGCATGAAACTCATTTAGTAAGTTGAACCCTAATGTTTCCAACATTCTTTACCTTTCTTTAAAAGAAAAATTAAATAGTTATCTGAGTAAACTTTCCGAATACTTGTTTCAAAATTTCACATATAGTGAGTGATTTGAAATATAAGATGAGTGTCTTATCTCATATTCTCATACTATTGCAAGAGTTATAGTATGGAGATGTCGCCCTACCTTGCATGAGGTAGTAAAAGTCAACGACATACTGACAGTCATCTTTACAGTTTCTAAAAATGTAAAGTATTCTCCTTCCTTAATTTGTAATGCAACAATGCTCTATGTTGAGCATAACTAGTTAGCAGATTTATCGTAAAAGGTGAAATCCTACTACAACTAGTATTCATAATCCTCTAGCATCATTTGTACTTATACACACTATGCTTTATAGTTAGTAAACATTTATAAAAACAATAATCTAAACACTCTCAATTAGATATTGTTGTTGTCAGCTCATTTTGTTCTTGTACAAAAGCAACAAATAGTCTTATACACAATATAATATATACATGATGAATCCTTAGTTAAAACAACATAAGGTTTCCATCCATGTAATAAATTACTCCAAGTGAAATATATCATCTAAGATTTGCTTGAATAATATATTGCATTTGTGTTAGACTTAATTTTTCGCATTTGTTTATTTCAGATAAACATTTATTCCAAGGTTGTTTGTTTTATTCCCTAAATTCCAAGTGAAGTTTTATTCCAAGCTTAAAGATCAATATCTAGCTTAAATAGAATGATATCTTCAACTTGTTAATTTTAAGGAAAAACACAATGCTCCCACTCAATGTCAGATATACTCAAGAGTTATCTTAATTCAACCAGAATTATATTGAAATTAAATACAAGATCTCAGCTCTTATATGCATGATTTAATCCAAAAATGGATTGCTTAAATTTTGTATACTACATAAAGATAATATAGATTCATAACCCTTTTGATTACACACCGTCCTCGCAAAAGGTAATCATAAAGAAAGTGTTATAAAACCTAATTGTCATATTCAACATACAAATCACATGTATGACAATTAAATATCTTTATATAATTATTGCATGTATATATAAGAAAATTTAATCACAGTCAATTGCTTAAGTATGATTAAAAATTTCTTATAAAATGCCAAACATTAATATGTATACAATTTTATCCTTGTGAGTCATTCTTCAAAAGAAACTCATTCCAACCTCATAGGTTAACTGTTAGGCGAAATAACAATCAATTGTTCTTTCTCAGCAGCATCCAGCAAGCTCCATCTTTTCAGCAACACAGCAACATATGACAATTTGTACATTAATTCAGGTTAAGTTGCATACTATTCTCATCACTTCCAGGTGTGTTAACTCCTGTGAGAGGTGAATCATTGAAAAATTTAATGGATTTAGATCTCTTTACCAAAGCCATTATCTTTGGAGTAGCCAAATGTTTTGGTGTGTAAGACCATGGTACATTGATAACCATATGATTTTTAGCAAATCATCATCTATCAACAGATTTGATTTGTCTTTACCAAAAGTTGTACCCTTCCGGACTAGTTAGTTCTTCTATCTAATGGTGAACTAATTACCAATAATGGTTTTTCCACTGCCTTTACCACAAGCCATTTTCTTGTGGGCTAGCCAACTCTTCACATTACTGATATGGTGAGTTGATTACCATCCAACTTATTAGCAAGTTGCCAACTAAAAACGGATTTGATATATCTTTACCCGAGCCGTTTGCTCATGGATTAGTCAATCCTTTTGTAACCATGGTGGATTGATAACCTATTGATGTTATCATCACAAAAACCATTTATTGAACCTTTAGTTCAAAATATTTATTAATTAGCAAAAGGTTTCTTCTAAAATTCATTTAACTGGGTTATTTTCGTAACAGTACTTTGATTAAAGTCTTGTCTTGACAAGCAGTACTTTGAATAAAAGTACTGATATATCAAAAAGTTTTTATTCAAATAAAATTCATACCAGTTATTGATCATCCTCAGCAATAGTAGTCCAGTTGATAAACAAGTTGATAACCATGCAAGCAGTTTCATTATCCTCTTCCACTTCCAATCCATGCTCTAGCATTCTTCTCATGAGCTCAACTGTGAGAGGGTATCTTCTTTCTGCAAACATGTGTATCATCGTTCCATTTTCCAGCTCTAAAACATGAACTCCAGACTCTTCAAAAAATCTCCAGCAAACAATTTCCCAGCTTTCTTGATTCTTCCAAACATCATCGCTCTCTTCTTCATTTCCCATGCAGTTATGAGATCACCATGTAAAACTAAACCAATCCCTTCTAATGGATTTTGTTCAAAGTAAGCTTTCACCACATGATATAAATAGAATAGATCTACTCTATCTATAATGTGCAGTAAGTCCCATAGCCTTTTGAAAACTTTGAAGCTTTCATCTTCTTTATGAAAAATCATGTAATCTCCTTCCTTGGATTTCACAACTTCAAAAACACTAATCTTTGATATGTTCATCTTCATGTCATTATCTTCTTTTGAATAATCAAAATCTACTATTCTGAGATAATTCCTTAATTCATCACTAGTCTCAGATCTTAATTCAACTTTTTCTTTCTTTGAGAACTGAATATCTGTAACTTCAGTTTTCCTTTTTCTTTTCAAACTCTTCTTTCTTTTAGCTTCAGTCCAGTTAACTTCTTCTCTAAAATCTTTGATACCTGCAACATTCTTCTTATAATCCTCCCTAGCAGCATCATATAATCTTTTCATCTCAAAATAATTAAACTTCTGCAATCCTTTATACCCTTGACTTTTCAGATAAGCCATCATAGCATTTCTGTCTTTAGTTTTATTAAGTCTACGTGGCATAAATCTAACAGGAACAGTGATCTGTAATGGTTCAGCAGACATCGGCATCTAATTCATCTTGTACCTTTTGAGCTGCTTCTATTCGAGCTTCTTGAGCTTCCTGATCTTTTCTATCTTTAGAATTTAACTCTTCTTGAACTTTTCTAGCTGCAGCTTCATTCCTAGCAATTTCAATTTCTCTAAGTTCGCTTAAAAGTTAGTTTCTTTTTCTTAGTTTCAACCAGAACACCTTTTCCTTTATCCTTAGGATCAATTGCAGGTTGAGAAGTTCTTTGTTGTTCTTCTTCTTGTACATCTCTAATAGTAACACCACCTCTAGGTTGTGATAAATCTCCTAAAATCGTAGCAATGAATTCATCATCACTTGCAGAATAAATAGGTTTGAATGTAGCTTCCTCCTCTTCTTGTATAACAGTTGTAGAAGGACCAGCTTCTTCTTCAAAATTCAATACTCTTGGTGTTATTACCTCTTGCGTAAAAGTATCTTGAAAAGCAACACTTTGATGTTCAGTACCTTGATCATCAGTACCTTGAACATCATATCTTGAACTTGAACTTGTTCTTGTTGTTCCTCAAGATTCGAAATAATCTTTTCTTCAGTACCTTCCGGTTCTTTCTTCTTTGTAACATCTTCTTTCAAATTTTCTTTTTCTAAATTCCTCCCCAATTGGACAAAAGATGATTGATGAACCTGTTGGCGTTTGTGTTTCCTAGACTGCTTGTGCGCCTTCTTTTTGTTTTTGACCCATACACGAAATTCTTGAACTAATGGCCACACAAAAATCTTTAGCCTTCGAAACTTCAGTTTTAATTTCTTTATCTTTTTGGCTTGAACTTCAGTAGTCTTTTTTAACTTTACCAGCTCCCTTGTCAAAACATAGTTATCCAATGTGATATCATCAGGAGGGATGGTATGTGAAGCCGCTCCTTGAAAAGGTGAATGTTCCTCTGATTGAGAAGCAGGAACAGATCCTTGTGGAGATGGAGAAGGTGATCTTAAAACTTCTTCTTGAACCTTAGGGCTTGACAAAACAGTACCCTGTAGAGATGCAATACCTTCCTGTGATGCAGTACTTGCAGATGCAGACCTTCATGCTAAACAAGATTCTGCAGGTGCAGTTCCTTCAGATGCAGTACTTTCACTAGCTGCATCAGCTTCATCATCTGCTCTAACAGCTGAACAACATCCATCATGGAAGTTGTTAAAGGAGTATCTTGACCCTTGAATAAAACACTCCTTTTGCCATAAAAGTAAAAATCTTGGATTGTTGAACAATAACAGGCAATAAAGCTGTAGGTTTTGGCACATCAGAAAGTTGCTTGTTTAAGAAAACCTGTATAAACCGTGGGTACATTAGCCAAGTAGACCCATAGGAAATATGCGAGAGCATCCCATCCAGTATTAGCCTTGAGAAGTTAAAAACTCGATCCGTAGCTAACCCAACCATAGCAGATGCTATATTGGACCCGAACTGCTCCCAAGAAGTACTCTTAGCACTTATGCAATGTAGCAACTCATGAACCAAAAATTTCCATTGAGGACAAAACAACTGTTTTCTGAATGTCTGTTCCGTTAAAGAACCTTCATAACCAATATGCCCAAAAGTTTCCCAAATCAATTCCTTGGCAAAACAAATAGCACCATCATTATCATTAAACAAAAATCCTCTCTAATAGATGCTTCATAATCTTCACAAGTCGTCCAACAACTGTAGCCCTAATATAAAATTCTTCATTCTCCATGTTTTCTCTTGCAGTAGCCCAAAATTCTTGAATCCAAGGCTCAATAATATCCGACTCCACTAAAAGAGCATAAGAAATTGGCGACCCAGTAAGATAATCAATAATATCGTGAAACGCCGCATTATCTTCATCTTGTCTAAATTTGCTACCATATTGTGCTTTGAAACAGTAGGTCGATTCGCCATTGGTGATTATGTAAGCACAAATTGGAATTGAATAAGAATGAGAGAAAGATGGAAACGATGCTAATGTAATAATATGAGAGGGAAAATCGAAAAGTAGTTATTTATAGGCGAGATTTGAAAAATCACTGCCCAAAATAAAATAACCGTTAGCATTAATTACCCCTCAATATAACCGTTGGAACAGTACTTTAATACGAAAAACAGTACTTTCCACGTATGCAGTACTTTCCCAAAGCAAGACTTTCCAAGCAGTACTTTCAGGAAAAACAGTACTTTGCCAAATTCCTCCATAGAAACTAAGTATATACAAGCATCCTCCCCTCAAGCAATACACAGGACTATACTAACACCTTATAGTCCTCCCCTCAAACATAGCTTAGTAGCTAAATATACTCCAAAACACCTGACAGAAACTCCTTGTCTCCTGTCATGCTCACAGAGCAACCACTATCAAAAATGATCTTTAAGCTCCTCTTCTGGGTTGCCCTATCTAATAAGATGAAAAAGTTAGTGGCTTTGAGGAACCCAAGCCATTACTGACTTGTGTTCCCCTTGTGGAGTGACATACTCACATTCTTTGAGTACATAATCTCCACTGTTTTCTAAAGCATGATCCAGTATTATCTTGTTATTCAAAACATGTGGATTTTCAAAACTTTCTGGTTTTTCAACACAAATCTCTTTTTCTTGTAGCACAAAAACATCAGATTCACTTTTGGTTGAAAGTACTGTCTGTCCCTCTGTAGTACTTTCCCTCTTAACCCATTCTGTTTTAACACTTGGTTCCTCTGATCTAAATCTCCTATGTGAATTGGAATACCTTCTAGGTTGATAGTGAGATTTCCTAGAATTTCTATACCAAGTATTGTGATCAGTACCTTGTTTTGTCGAGCAGTACTTTGTGAAAGTACTGGGCAGAGTTAACAGTACTTTGGAAAGTACTGTGAGATACTGAAGGTTTTGAAAAAGGTTTTCGCTGATGTGAGTATCTATGATCGGTGAGAAATTTCGTGATTGACCCTATTTGAATTATTCCAAACTGGTTTGTACTCTCTAGGTTTCTGGTTGGCAGTCCTGTTCTTTGGAAATTTTCTAAGGTATTTTGAGTGATTTTCACAATCCTTAATTAGATGAGTAGGACTGAAACACACAAAACAGTTTCGACCCATACTGTCAAAGTGACATCTTCTATGTCTATGCCCAAAATTATTTTGCCTTCTTGGTGAGTGATTAAATCTGTTTTGACCAAAATTATCCCAAAAAGGTTTAGCAAGATCTGTTTTGAAAAGGTTTTGAAGAAGGTACTGCTTGTGGAGCAGTACTTTGAGTTAAAGGTACTGCTTGATTTTGAACATCGTTTTCAACAGGTTCTTTGGGTTTTTCGGACCTAGATTTAGCAACTAGCTTTTTCCTAAACTCTAGACTGTCTACTCCAAAACGAGAAACATCAGGCGTAGGGGGGTTGATGAATGACATGGGATGTGGAACAACATGATAATCATTAGCTTTCTTATATTCAGGAGGTGAGTCACTTATTGAACCATCATTACTAGATGTATCTACATAATTAATGAGTTCTTCATCACTAGTGGTTATATCCTCATACTCACATTCTTCCTGATTACTAGATTGGTTTTCTTCTATCTTACTAAAATCCATTCCAAAACCTAATCCAGTTTTAAGGTAGGCTCTTTGCTGTTTTTGAACATAAGAAACATGTGACAGACCAGCTTCACCACAAATCATCTCTTTCCTTAGTTAATTTCTCAATTTCAGCAATTTTACAGTTTAATTTCCATTCACTAAGCTTTAACTGGTAATCCTGTTGTGCATATTTTTCAGCCCAAGCTACTTCATTAGTTTCATGTGCTAAAATTTTGGCTTCCATAGATTCTAAGGTTATTTGATAACCTGCTACCTCAGACCTAGCCTTAACACAATTATCTCTCTCAATCACATAGCTGCGAAGTAATTTATGATAAAAATCATGACACTTAGAACATACCTCTGTGATAGGAGATACCACTTGTTGGATCGATATACTTTAATCAAACTATCTTAACTAGCTTGTTAAGGTTTAATAACCTCGGATAAATCCTAAGTTATTAACAAAGAAACACTGAGCAATCTTTATTAAGTACGCGGAATTTACTTAACAAAGCTAAGAAGAATAACCTTTTATTATAAACTCTAAATCTGCTTATTATGCAGATACTCTAATACAACTCTAAGATAATCGAACTTTTCTCTAAAACACTAATTAACTTGTGAATTCGTAAACTCTAAAACTCATAGACTCATAAGCAATCGTACATCTAATACCAATCTAGGAGTCCTTTTATAGGCTCAAGGATATCCTAGTCAGTTTACAATTGATAACCTTGTACGACAAGTAATCTAAACATAGAATACAATACTTTCCATAAACGAATAACAGTTCTTTAGTTCTTTGTAGTACTTTGACTTTTAGGTGCAGTACTTTGACTTTGTCTTTAGCAGTACTTTGACTCTTTGACTTTTCCCAGTACTTTGCAGCTTACAGTACTTTCATATCTTCAGTACTTTCATGTCTTCATCACTTTCATATCCCAACACACAAAATATTATATCTTTCAATTAACTCTAGACCACAAAAAGGTAATGAAAGATCATAAATGAGTTCATTGATTTGTAATCCTATCTTGGTTTGTCAACTAAGGAAAAAAGATAGGTATAAGTCTCACTCTTCTTACTAGGAAAAGAGACTAAGTTTGTCTTTCAAAGAAAAACAAATTTGTTTACGAATTATGTTGCAATAACACAATTAATCAGAACATAAAAAGTTCAATTCTAGTATTTTCGATAATTATATTCTTAAAAGAAATAACTACCCAATTAATTACTAATAAGACTAAGATCCATCTTGCAACCCCACTTAATTACCATAGGTCTGACCAGTGTATAAAAAAAATAGGACAAGAGGTAAGCGACGAGCGTTAATTGCATAATGCAACTCTTAGATTTATGAGACTGTTTAAGGCATTAGTATCAAGTAATAATGTCAAAAGCATGTTTAGTTCTCATCTTATGCCTCGGGTTCAAGGTCTAACCAAGCTAACTCGAGATAAGTCGACCAAGTATGAACGTGTAAAAATAACCAGAGGTCTGACCAGTGAGAAATAATTACCATGGGTTGGAAAGGCCCTTAGGTCTGACCAGAGAAGTCAATCCAAATGCACGTGTTCATAGCTGGATGGCATAGACTTAAAATTAACAAATAGGTATGCACATATAAATGTGATAAAAGTCACGTACAAAGAGGCATGCAAAACTACTTTGTAACACTAATTTTAAAAACTTTTGGTAATGACACTGTAGTGATCATCATGGTTCACGGTAGCTCCAATCGAACGCACATGGAGGCAGAGGACCAGGTAAGCGCTGAAGCATAACCTAGACATCCTTTCGGTGCGACTGTGCGCACGTCTTTGAACCCCCTTTTGAGTTTGTTCTAGTGGGTGAGCCGTACATCCCAAGTTTCCATAGCGTCTAGTTTTTAAATTCTTGAAAACGTGTTTCATATATTAGGTCACTTTATTTTACAAAAACGATTTTCCACGAATCAAATAGCAGGTCACAATGAGCATGTTATTTAGGCGTGTAAATAAAGACCAATATTAATGTTATGGTTACGATATGTATTATTCCATATTGCATACAATTAGGTGTCAAAGCAAATAATAATGTACATATAGGAATCACAAACATATAAACATAAACATCAATATATAACCACATATTGTTCCGAGTCCTCTTGCAAGTCTTCCCCAAACGGAGAACCATAAGACCGTCACTAGGATACAATACCTAGATCCCCCTATACATCGCAAAAGCAATTGAGTGGGTCTTGTGGCCGAAAAACACATAAAACATGGCAATCTCAATTAACAAGTAATATCGCAATTTTATGTATTTAATAACCAATATGTAATTCTAATTATCATAATAATTCTAATTAACAATTATTTAATTCTAATTAACATTTAATTCTAATTAGCAAGTAATTCTAATTAACGTGTTATTCTAATTAACATGTAATTCTAAGTAACAATTTAATTCCAATTAACAAAGTATTTCTAATTAACATGTAATTAAAATTAAAAATATAATTCTAATTATCAATATAATTAATTTGTGTGTGACTAGTTATTTTTTATTAAAAATTGACAAGTATTGCATATAGTTGTCAAAACAAAATAAAACGAATAACTAAATTAGGTTTCATGCAGCCTTTTAAACATGTTTATTAATATGAAACGTGTAACCCATAATCGCAAAAATGAGATGACTCGTGATACCGCTGTTGGGATATTAGAACTCAGTTAACCATTAACCTCTACGAGTACGCAGCGGATAAGGATCTAGTAATCGCAATTAGGTTAAACAATTAATTAATAAAATGGATAAAAGAAAACCTAACCTTTCGTGGCTATTTGAACGCAAGTGTAACGAACAAGAAATCCATTACTAAACCCCGAGTATCTAAATTAGATACCTCTATGAGCATCACACACAAACACTTAAACCAAGTACGTTCGATAAATGCTAGTCGAGAACGTTTAAATCAATCAACCCTTGAATTACTTGAATACCACGAACAAATAAAACCAAGAACACCTTCTATTTATTTTGCCCGAGAGCCACTAGTGTTGTCCGAGAACTGCCCAAGTATTACCCGATATCGGACAAAACATGTCCGATATTCTTGTACCCTTTTCTATTCGGGAACCAATGAGCATAAGTCTAAACCTCTTGTTATTATATCACGTTCAACTAGGAACAAATAACAAGAATTCCAAAACTACAAAACTCTAATACCACTTGGATCAATAAATTAATGCAAGGTTTTGAGTTTGACCAAACCATACTAAAAACCCTATTGGATGAGATAGATCCGATTGGATAATATGGACTGTATTGGTGAATCAGTTTTGCATGTGCATGTGATGATAAAGACATAAGTTCGAGATATGTATAAGTCGTACATTAAAATTGCATGGTGTATTTGTTTTTATAAGCTTAACCAATCGACCCAGAATATGGGTTCAATTCTTGAGCTACAAGCAAAAACCCAAACACCCCGATCAGTTAAATGGCCAAGCCCAAGGCTTCCAAATCCAACCCACATTCAATAGAACAAGTCCATAAGTCGTAAATAAGATCGGGTTTTCATGCATGCATAAAACGGGTATAACGTATTCAATATAATAAACGTTCGACACGTACTCTCGTGTTTAACGTGTGTGCCCCCATAGGCTCACACACTTCTAGTCGTTTACGTGTGTTTTAACTCCCACAAACCAACATAATCTTGTGACTACATTTGATAAAGAAAATTGGCTCAAATATTTGTCAAAGAGCCCGGTTTTGTAAAAGGAAACATGGCTCTATATCTATACTAATATATAAAGCATTTAAGTTGTGGGCTCTACAAAAAATTAAGATAAGGAGCTCCAATCATTGAGTGACATGTGTCACTTCTCTAACTAAAAAATAACAAAAAGGGAGGAGCTCTAACAAACTAAAATAAAGAGCTCCAATAATGGGGTGACACATGTCACTTCTTAACTAATTAATCAGCTTTATTTTTAAATTTAAATATCCTTTAATTCGTTTATTTTTTTATGATCTAATTTCATCATATTTTTTAAAATTTTGTGCTCTTTAATTCAACATCCATTTTGATATAGTTTTATGAGTTTTTAGTTTTTACATTTTTAGTAGGTTTATTTTATTTTGATTCAAATTTTTATAATTTTAACCTTTATTTCAATCAATACAAACTTTATTTATCAAAATCATTTACTTTTGGGAAAGTGTTTGACGGGAAAGAGATTGTGAAGGTCTTTTTATATGCGGGAATAATGATGTCACGGGAAAGATACGGAAAACCCAAACAAACACATACAACTAACACATATACATTTGGAGTGTTGTGAAATAAATTCACTAAGCGGGTAGGAAATTGCGAGGAGAGTTGGGTTAGCAATTCATTTACTATATTTATTATATAACTATATTTATCGCCGCCGCTGTGCGCGGGTATCCAACTAGTCTTTTTTTAAAACATGGAATCTTCATAAAGCCCGTTTTTAATTAAAACCGGGCTCTATTAAGGGGGCTCTATTTCAAAATCTCTAGTAGTGAACTTTGTGGTTTCATTTGTAGAGTTGCAAGTCAAGTAAAACGAGTCGTCTAGGGAACAACCCGTGTCTTTTCCAATACCGAAAGGGTATGGAACAGTAATATTCCCGCAAGCGGTTTGGCAACCAGGTTTGGCTATGTTGTTGGAACCTTGAAGAGTTCCCAGGGCCATTGGTAAATGGAAACTTAAAAAGACACAAGATAAAATAATGAAACATGCTTCTACTTAATTTGTTTCTCTCTTTTATAAACCTTTTTGTTCGTGTTTTGTAGCAGTTTATAGCTAGCTGGAAGGAAATGTTAACTACTTCTGAATGAATATACAATATTTAATGTGATATGATGTCATTTTAATTAATAGTGGTACCACTTGACAATTTGACATGTTAGGCTTTTGTGCAATTAACTTGTGATAAAGAGTGATCTTAAATAATTGGCTTAGAAGTTAATGATCGCCAACTCACGTGGCCCTTATGACTACAACCAAACATACAAAGAGTTGACGCTATATTTTATTTTTTGTTCAGTTCATTTTTTATAGAAAGTTTTTCACACCTTTATTTTTTATTTTTTACTCTCTCTCTCTCTCTCTAAATATCAAATATGCAATAATACCATCAATCGAAAGATTGAAAATATTCTACATATCGGGATTTTTTGATATTGGTTCAGAAATCATACATATGACCCAATTTACAGACGCGATGACCCAATTTACTAGTTGGTCCAAACCTATCGAAGCCCATACCCAATTTACAAACACTTTGCAGTAAGTTTTTACAAATGAAAATGTTTAAGTTTTACTGTAACCATTTGAATTCACTTCTCTACTTGCTGTCTTCTTCATTTCATTTTCATTTCAACCATAAATGTTTAACCATATTATGATTATTACTAGCTGAGTTTGAACAATGAGCAAAAGTCCCGGAATTGAATCATTGTGCACACACATCATATAGTTACAAATACAGGTACAATACAGATGTTAAAAAGAATCAGTATGAAGAATCACAAAAGACCAACAATTTTTTGACGACCCATATTCTCACAATTTTTTAGTGCACTACAAGAAAAAGTGTTTTTGGTGACGAACAATTTTTTGACGACACGTATTCTCGTCACTAATCGAACCATTTAGTGACGATGTAAATTATCCTCGCAAATGTTTCGTCACAAACTAAAAACTAGTGACGAAACTCATATATCGTCATCAGCTTGTCACAAAATTATGTGATAGATATTTATGGATTGAAATTAGTTATGTGATAGATATTTATGGATTGAAATTAGTGGCGAAAATGTTCTTCAAAACAAGTGATTCTTATTTATTACTCCGTATGTCTCAGTTATTAATCTACTTTTAAGTTGCAAGTAATTATTTTTTTTTTTACTAAATACACTTTTTACTGATTAGATATTATCTCACCACAAAATGAAAAGATGGATTAATGAATCGGGGACCAAAAAGAGTATTTATCCTACCATTCTTCTTCCCTCATTTTTATTTCAATCTAACACTTTCTTCTTTTATAAATCCAATTGAACCACACACCACCACCACTGCCGCCGCGGCGCATCACCACCACAACCACTCACTGCACACCGCGCTAATGCCGCCGCCGTAGTCGTGCATCACCACCGCCGTGGCGCCACCATAATTGCTAATTAGATGTTACAATTTTGTTGAGTTTCGGTATCTTGTGCATGATAAAGGATTGGGTTAATGGTCTAGAAAACATACAAACTTTCCACTTTTTACTATTGTGACGATAAACTTTTTTTTTCCTATTAAAACAAAACAACTTCTTAATGACTACTATTGTAACCAAATATGCCACGTGGCACAGTTAATTATCACAGTTAATTACCACTTAATGACTACTATTTGGTTACAATAGTAGTCATTAAGAAGTTGTTTTGTTTTAATAGGAAAAAAAAAAGTTTATTGTCACAATAGTAAAAAGTGGAAAGTTTGTATGTTTTCTAGACCATTAACCCTAAAGGATTCACCTATTTGTCAAACCAAATTGAAGACAAGGTATTTGATGAAATGCTTAAGTGATATATAACAAACATATTCGACTTATATATTTGCACATTGCATTTGAAGCGTTCGATAAAATGTCTACGAGAAATAAGACATATTTGTACGTTGCATACTAAGTGTTCGATAATAGTCTAAAAAAACTACAAAGAAGTCACATGGATCTTAATGGTCTGTAGAGATCAAATGAGTTGTAGACTGATGTAATCATATTATGTACGTAATAACGATTTATTTTTATTACATGATTTTTATGAACACATATGCGTTTAATAACCTACCTTTTTGTTCTTGGTACACGGTTTTGATTTGTTATATTGCAACATTAGATTCTACGAAGAACCTTGAAAAACCTTTTACTTTGTTATTAATTTTTGGGTACAAGAGTGTAAGTTTAGATGTTTAAAATGTCTCATTTAATTGAATTAACAATGGTCGTAAGGATAAATAAAGAGCAGTCTTCTAATTGCGGCATGAATTGTCCCCTAGTGCATGTTTGCTTCCTACAAGACTAAACGGATAATCTTTCGACTAAAGGTCATCTCAGTTATTACGATTTGTTAATGGTTGATTAACAAATAGTACAATAAAAGGCTTTGACTACTCAAGTAACTAGATGTAATTGGATATGTTTACTCCTATTAGGCATATAGTTCAGATGCCTAATATGAGTACTTGGTGCAATGGTGCTTCAGTAGGAACAACCTAAAAGTACTATCATGTAATTATGCCCTACTTGAACGCAATATTATTGAATACAAACAATAGAGCTAAATGTATGCTTTGAGCCAAGGCCATGGAATGTGATGGAACAGTTTCTTAAAAGCTAGAATTCAGAGATCAAACCTTTTTACAAAGGACCATAGAATAGTTGAAGTAAGTTGCGTGTGCAATTTTTTTTACAAATATTTTGATTAAGAAAAGTATGAAAAGGTGATTGATGGCATGTTTTAGATTGCAACATTATATACCATAACAACCATTTTATTCAACTAGTGATTTGCATATAATGAAAGAAAGGTCACATGTTTACTTATTTCTCACTTGAGTATGAAATAATAAACTACTCCACATGTTTAAAACCATTATGCACAAGACCTTAATATAAACAGCCAATTTATTATCTATGGGCTAAATAGTAAGAAAGACGTACATGATAGAATGTAACGAAAGGAATATACCAGCTAGAAAAAATGTACTATAGAGATAATGGTGTGAAAGGCTAATCACTCTTTTGGACTATGAAATTGATTCTACTCTGTTAGAATTGCATATATTCCTCTGTGTTATTTCATGTACTCAAACAACTAGCTCATTTCACTGGTTTGCAAATGGTCCATTGGGTGATAAACCGGTGGACCTCAGAGAAGTAAGTTAATTGAACTTCATCAGATATTCATTGTATTTTTTGTTTGTCTATCTGAATCAAAGTCTGTTACATCGTAGTGTTTTTCTTGGTCAACATTTTAACTTGCATTGGTGGATCAAATAATTGGTTTAAACCCATATGCTCGAAAATTCAATTTCACGCACGTTGGTTTACATCTTTTTCCTATGTTGGTATTGATGTTTCTGTGTATGCATGTGACTTGTTATATGAATTTCTTTTTCATTTTAAAAAGGTTTTATGCACAGGTTTTTGTTGAAATTTGTTTATGAAAGCCATACTAGGACGTATGAATAGTGTGGTTTTCCATACCGAGTTAGCTTGTGGAATTTGTGGTATGAAAATTCCTTATGCTTATCCCATTTATGCTCTGTTTCTACTCATTTAAATTGTTACCAAACATTGTATGTTTTCTCTGCTAATTGTGGTTACTTGCAGGCGAATTTGGTTTTTCTCCTTGGGACTAAAAATGATCTGGGCAATTGGCTTGTTCGCCACAACTTTTTTATGCAGGGACGACACCACATGTGCAATCGTTTATGTTGTGGTAACATGGATTCTTAATTTTGTCAATGATGTCCATTTAGTATTCTTCCTGCACAGCCTCCAGTGCAGAAAAAATCTGTAAGTCTTCCCACACCTCTTTTAGGTTCTAATTGGGTGACAAAGTTGTTTGAGTGGTTTCCAAAGTTAAGTTAAGCTGCTGTTGGTAATAAATTTTTGTTTTTTACTTTGCAGTGATTAGTCATTTTATGGCTTAAAGGGGAAGTATGATAACAGGACATGGGAAACGGACGGAGCATATATACTTTCTTTTATCTAAAATACTTTATGAAAAGATTAAATGTAATGTTCTACTTGCAAATGCAACTCCCACTTAGGTTTATGATCTTTGTGATTTACTATGAAGAATTTATGATGTGAACGTTACATATTTCATGTAATTCATAGTTCATTCATTTGTTTTAAAATAGCGTTATGTGCCTGCAAAACGTTGTTATGTGTCTACAGAACGTTGTTCTGTGTCTGCAGAATATTATACTACATATGTAGCCAAATAATCAGTAGGCTTGATTTTTTTTATTTATTTTTTTTATTTATCCTCTAATTGGTGACGACTATTTCATCACTGTTGATATTGCATTTGTGACGACCTTTTATGGTCAATTGGACCAAAATTATTGACGACTTACAGCCATTAGTGACAAATTTTGTGACGAAAGATGTCGTGAAAAATATCAGTGACAACTCTAATTTTGTCACATATTATTGACGACCTTTTGCATTTTCGCCGCTAAAAAAAATTAGTGACGGACATATTGTGACGACTAGTGACGACCTCGGTTTTCGTCACCAAGTAGGATTTATGACGACTTTTTGGTGTTAGTGACGAAATATCCCTTGTCACTAAATGCAGTTTTTCTTGTACTGAAGAGTTCCCTGGGCCATTGTAAATGGAAATGTAAAAAGACACAAGATAAAATAAACCAACATGCTCTACTTAATTTGTTTCTCTCTTTTACTGTATGTTGTTATAAACCTTTCTTGTGGATGTTTTTATGTGGTGGATGAGGACCTACCGTGTGGTACGTGTGACTCTTGCCCAAAAAATGAAAGTCACCGTTAAAAAAAAAAAAAAAAAAGCTAGCTGGAAGGAAATGTTAACTACTTCTGAATGAATATACAATATTTAATGTGATATGATGTCATTTTAATTAATAGTGGTACCACTTGACAATTTGACATGTTAGGCTTTTGTGCAATTAACTCGTGATAAAGAGTGATCTTAAATAATTGGCTTAGAAGTTAATGATCGCCAACTCACGTGGCCCTTATGACTACAACCAAACATACAAACTTACAAAGAGTTGATGCTATTTTTTATTTTTTGTTCAGTTCATTTTCCACACACTTTTTTTTTCCCTCCTCTCTCTCTAAATATCAAATATGCAATAATACCATCAATCGAAAGATTGAAAATATTCTATATATCGGGATTTTTTGATATTGGTTCAGAAATCATACATATGATCAATTTACAGACGCGATGACCCAATTTTTTTTTTTTTTTTTTTTGGTAAAAGGTCAAGATGACCCAGCAAATATTATTACTCCAAAAAACATTTAAGTACAAAGGATATGAGTGTCATCTCATATCTCAGCCCATTACATGAGAAAACTTACATAATGCACTTCCAAATTTCAAAATAAAACAATAAACCACAACTCACAGGAGATATACTACCAATATACGAACACCAAGACTACTTTTTACCACGCCCTTTGAGCTTAAAGTCATTTAATTAATGTGGGAGATCGT
The DNA here is from genome assembly GCA_910596185.1 of Chrysanthemum makinoi. NCBI lineage: Eukaryota > Viridiplantae > Streptophyta > Magnoliopsida > Asterales > Asteraceae > Chrysanthemum > Chrysanthemum makinoi. The sequence continues at coordinate 52,946,319 of OU343225.1, forward strand.
AGACGTGGCTCGTATAATCATCATAATCCTCTTCATCTTCATGTTCATATCCACCACCTCCAGAGGCAAGAAAATTCGCCATCGGGTTATCCTCTGGAAGTACTTGGTCATCATCACTGTCAGAAGCAACAATTTCTCCCACTTTAGAGAACGGATTAGTCCTTTTTAGAGGGAGAAGTAGAAGTGGAAGAAGAAGGCTGACCCACTTCCTGTTGCACACTAGAACCCACCATTGGCTCCTTCATTTTATCATCCACCACAATCGGAGCTTGTGGTAAACTACCAGTCTGTTGAAGCCATTGAAGGACTAGGCTTAGGCGGAGTCCCTTCTTCTGTAATAACATTAGTAGGCACAGTATTATCAGTATCAACCGTATTAAGAACTGCAAACGCATTAGTGGTAGTAATTCCACTAGTGTTGGCTACATCTACCACCTTTTTACGTGTACCATCCACCTTCTTAGTCACTGTAGGAGCCTTTGGTTGATACCGAACCTTAGGCCCAACATTCAGCTTAGTAAAACCAACTTTGCCTGGAGCATTTTGACTACCCTTCTTACCCGTCTGCTTACCTTTAACAGCCTGAAATCCATCATCAGTCTTATGTGAAGGTTGTACAGTATGAGGAACATATTTAGGACAAGTGCCCCCAATATGCCCAAAAATCTTGCAAGTATCACACCGAGGTGGTTTCAACTGATATTCATCCCGAATCATTTCAATAGAAAATCCCTGAGTATCAAGTAATGGAATGGCCACCGTAAGACTCTCTTTGAGAGCCTCATCGGCCTTAACTTCAATTAGACAGCGAGCAAAGCTACTACGGCCCCAAGATTCCAAGCACATTTGGCTAGTATAAGAGTCTAACATGTTAGGCGTACCAATCAATGTAGCTAGGAGACTAAGACCATCTTCGGAAAACATAGCAATGGGAACCTCATGGAATTTAACCCACACCGGAATGTTGGTCAGATCCTCTTTAAGCAAATTGGTGTTGACAGTCCAATTTTTAAGAATAATAGGAACATTACGGATCATCCACGGACCATTTTCAAGAACATCATCGACACTTTTCCTAGTAGCAAACTTAAATAAAAAGAACCCCTTAGCATTCATCATGACCTTTTGAAGACCATACTTACCCCAAGCATTACGTACATAATAGTCCAACGCCGGGAAGGCAACCCGTTTACCTAGAAAGTAACCATACAAGGTATTATCAAAACGAGAATTTACCTCTTCAATAACTTTCTTACGGACAGTAAGATCCACTCCATCCGTCTTATTACTACATTCCAACCGACGAAAATTAGCTTTTGTCTTGATAGAAGCATTAGCCGTAGCATTGACATAAGACATTGGACCACTTTGGGGTAGATTGGTATCATCCATAAACACACTTAGATTCACTTTATCCACCAGATCAGATTATTGAGATTGACCCACATCACTAGTAGACGGTTTATTAGAACAATCAGCATTCATACCAGACTTATCATGACCACCCGGTTGTTGATGTTGATAACCAATATTCTTAAGCATATCCTCCAACTCCTTCTGAGACTGCGGCACCATTGGATAACCAAGTGTAGTAGTCCCAATGGAAGTTGTCGACTCCCCTATCCCAGCTGGTTTTAATGGTATCCCGTCCTCACCCACTAAAACAAGCTTCCCCTCTAATTTTTTTTTTCAATGGCACGAATCTTCGATAAAGTATCATGACTAGGGCTAGAAACAAGTGGAATCGGCTCCAAAACAGTAACCTTCTCTCCCGAATTAAGTTCACTCGGATTAAGTTCACTCATATCGAAAGTATCGTCCAAAATAGTAACCTATGCTCCCGAATTAGACATCATATCATCAAGCACTCTACCAACAATCAGATCACTCCAAAAGAACCAGAAGAAGAACGCTTCAAATCTTCAAACAAAAATGGATAAAACCCTAGTTTTGCAACTAGGGTTTATAAGCATGAAATTGCAGCTATAATTACATGATAATAATGGTGTCTAGTCGGTTTAATGATTGTAACAATGATAAGTTGTAAATACAATATAAACCGACTAATAAAAAACCCTAACAAGCGATTCACATAAAACCCTAAAAAATAGACCTAAACCGATCAAGTAACTACCAAGGACAAATTAGAACTAAAATTGATGGAACAATACTTAAGCAGAATCGCAATGGAAGAACATGATCGAATTAGGAAAACAATAAGGGTTGTTTGGTATACGTAGGTGATGGCGTCCCAAGTCGCCAAACAGGAATCGGTTTAGGGTTTGGGAGAGTCTACGCGATGACCCAATTTACTAGTTGGTCCAAACCTATCGAAGCCCATACCCAATTTATAAACACTTTGCAGTAAGTTTTTACAAATGAAAGTGTCTAAGTTTTACTATAACCATTTGAATTCACTTCTCTACTTGATGTCTTCTTCATTTCATTTTCATTTCAACCATAATGTTTAACCGACCGTATTATTATTATTACTAGCTGAGTTTGAACCATGAGCAAAAGGCCCGGAAATGAATAATTGTGCACACACATCAATCAGATACAAATACAGGTACGATACAGATATTAAAAAGAATCAGTATGAAAAATCACAAAGACCAACTTAAGAACTAAAGATTTTTAACTCTGAAGAACAAAAATAATGCCATCCACATAGACATAGCTCCAATCCGGCTTATTCTACAATGTTAATACAAAATAAACAGTAGATTCATTTTATTTAGTGACTTGATCTTATTCCCTCCAACTCCGTTGCAACTTCTTTCATAGTTGGCCTCATGTTTCCATTCAAACTTAAGCATCTTTTTGCAAGCTTAGCAACCACTAGCAGTTGCTCTTCTGGTCCATCCAGCACTCGGTTATCAACGTTTTCCATTAGCAGTCCTTCATCGGTTGACAGAATCAATGTTGCCAAGCTTCTCGATTCCCTTGGTCCTTGTAACACCCCAATTTTTACAATAATGGTTTATTATTATTTTAAAGGCTTCCTAAATAGTTTTATTGTTATTATAAACTCTTTGTTAGTGCAAAGGATCTCCCATGAAATCAGTTTTAAAGAAAATAGGACCTTCATTGTAATAATTCTACTACCAAGGACTAAAGTTGCCAATTGCTAAAACTTAAAATGATAACAGTATATCCTTACTTCAAGACCAGGAAAGCTTTATTTCCCTCCTTTCCTTATCCACTCACGTCATACAGACATATCACAGGCACAAATTCTAGGGTTTGATGATAATTCAATTTTGGTCATGATTTAGGAAAGAAATCACTATATTGGAGCTTGGAAACATGTAAACTAGCATTCCCACAAACCAATTCGAGGTAAAAATCATACCTTGTTCTTTAATTCGTGTTTTTGAGCTACCCATTAGTGGGTAATGCTTAAAGATTATATCTTGATGCCATATATGGGGTTTCATAGAATTTTACATGATTATGTTAAGTTTTGATTTTTGAGAAATCACCAAGATTGCTAGTAATCATGTATAATTGTTTAGAAAAGTGAGGGTACCTTGTTAAGGTGATATAACACCATTTTGTGGTGTAAATTTTCAGGAAATATGCTTATGCTGTTATATAAGCCACGACCCAAACACCCCCTTATGGCCTAGTATACTTATAAAGCTTGTTTATGACAAATTAAGCGTTATATAAGTAAGCTCTATGTTATTTACGGGTTCCTAGGTTGTAAAGGTTAGCCGGGGACGTTTATGGGAGCTCGCGATAGATTACAAGCCATATCAAGGTGAGTAACGTATATAAGATTAGAAACGGGACTAAAAGAGCCCGTTAGATATACCAAATGTGTTATGGTACTTACGTTCGTGTTTTGTTATATGTTTATGTATTACACTTGTGCTACGAGTTTATGATAAGTAAGCAAATAATTATGTTGAAGTATATATATCATAAGTAGAAATGGATCTCGCGATATGAGATTATATTGGAAATAATTTAGACGGGTCAAAATAGCCCGTAACGACCCATGTGGTCTTAGTAACAAGTTTTTAGCATAAATGATGTATTATTGCTCATTTTAACGGGTCTTTAGTAGCTCGTTATAAGTGTCGCATATTTCGCGATACTTATATCTAAGTTCTATTGTATGTTTATGTGTTATATTCGCGTTATGAATTTATATTGCTTATTATGAGTTTAATGAATTGAACGGTATAATTGTATTTGTGAAATAAAGTGAACGGGTCAAAACAGCCCGTAATGACCCATGTGGTCCTAGTAAAGTGATTTTAGCCAATATTATCTATTTTCACTTGTTTAGCGTCCTAAGTGGACGACATGACTTTAAGAGTCATACATGTGTTCCAGACAAAGTTGGAACTAAATATCCTTAGTGGGTGACTTGCATAATTATATGCATTATGACCCAAGATGGGATTAGACGTCCTAAGTGGACGACATGTGCTATTATGTGATCGCATACAGTTGTTCCAGACAAAGTTGCAACTTAGACCTCCTTAGTGGAGAATCGAGCCTCAGAATAGCAAAAGTTCCAAAAATGGAACACAGACATCCTAAGTGGATGATTAGTATGTTTATATGGCTCGTTAGCTATGAAAAGCACAACTAAATATGAAAAGTCTCAAAAGCGGGACTTGACGTCCTAAGTGGACAACTAGAGTATATATTGCTATATTGAACCAAATGCGGGTTCACTAGGTCCTAAGTGGACAACTACTATATTCAAGCTTTCTAGCATTATGATGAAGTATCTAGCCCCCAAGTACATGTTACGATGCAAGAATATATTCCCGTGAGGAATTAGCAGTGTTATAAGCACCAAGATAGCTACGCGGGGGAAAGTTCTTATGAAGCAACATCTATTAGCATTGACATGTTTATTTTCAGATTTATATATGTTATCTCACTAAGCTTTATGCTTACGTTGCTTCATTTATGTTTTTCTTATAGGTGAGATCAAGTCTAAGGCATAAGGTCGCGGTTTAGCTATCGGTGGAGCTCATGGGTAATTGAGCTTATCCTAAACCCTCTCTAATACCACGAAACGCCTAGGACAAATGTTTTAATATCATGTTTCATATAAACGCAAAATTAGTGAAGTTTATAACTAGTTATCTCATGTTTTACAAACTAAAATGGTGTTTGGCATAGTGCCATTCTTACCCGTTTTTGACCCGTTTGACACATATATCCGGGTGTAGTCATGTTGTATAATATATGCACAGTTTTAGTTTAGTAATGATATGTGTTTTCAGTTTTGGCTAAGAAAAATTGGTTTACAAAGTGGTGATGTGCAGAAAACTAGTGCAGAAATGTGCAGGTGGACCATACGGCCGTATGGTATAAGTCCATACAGCCGTATGATCAAAAAAATGCATTTTAGGTAGTTTCTGTAAAAGAAGACCATACGGCCGTATGCAATTTTTGCATACAGCCGTATGCTATATGAAGAAAACCATACAGCCATATACTATTTTAGCATACAGCCGTATGCTCAAAAAAAAAATCTTAGTATGGGCGTTTCAGTCCGATTGTGTATATTGGCTTTTTTCCAGTCAAAAGCTCAACGACAACAATCCCAAAGCTATAAAGATAACTTTTTTCAGTGAATTGGTTTGAATAAAAGTACTTGGGATCTAAGTACCCAAATGTACCCTTGACTAATGTGCTTAAGTGAGTTTGATCCCCTAATACGGACTTGGATATTCCAAAATCTGATAACTTTGCCCTAAATTTTGCATCCAAAAGTATCTTGGAAGACTTAATGTCTCAATGATATATAGGAACAGAAGTTGCATAATGCATATAAGTAAGAGCCTCTGCTACCTCTGTAGCAATTTGTAGTCGTATACTCCAAAAAGTAGGAAACTCATAATTCTCGTCATGTATGAATTGGCAAAGATCTCCATTTGACACAAATTCATACAAAAGAATCGGAACTTCCATTTCTAAACAACATCCAAGCAACCTCACCACATTTCTATGGCTAATTTGGGAGAGTAAAAATACCTCGTTGATAAATGATTCGACTTGGTTTTCATCTACCAACATGGATTTCTTTACTGCTACTATCTTTCCATCTGGTAACATTCCTTTGTACACAGTTCCTTGGCCTACTCGACCTAATATTCTATTTCCATTGTATTGGTCGGTTGCTTTTTCTAGTTCTGTTGCACTAAACATTCTTGTTTTCTATGTCTAAAATCGAAAACCCTAATACGAAACTCTCTAGGGGCGATTTGCGATACCCTAAAGTCTAACTTTTTCGATCGAACTTTTTAATTCTAGGATCGTTATTTATTAGGGTTTAGCAATTGTTCCCTTGTCCTTTACTGCATGCATGGTATTAATTATTGAGTCCTAATTGGTTAATTTTATTAAATTACTTGATAGTGGGTCGGTGAATAATTCTTGTGATCAATAATTTATAATTGTTGATCATTACCTTTGATGTAGGCCATATTATCACATGCATGGGTTAAATCAAATTCATTGTGCTATAAACCCTAAGCAATCATTAAAATGCTGGTAACCCTAAGCGATTAGGGTTTTTTTGTTTGTGATCTTGGCGTTGGTCTGTATGCGGTTTTGAGGGTCTTAATGATGTGATTTATTCATGATGGGGGTTACGAGAGAGAGGGATAAAGGTGGGGGAACGGTGGAACATGATTTTGGTGGTGCTGATAACTACTCATCACTGAATGAGACTACTCCGGATAAGGCTCCAGGTGTCGTTACTCCTGGAGTTGAGAGTCTTAGCCCTAGTTCTCTTAATCGCACCTATGATCGTACTACTTTGGTTAGTAATCTTGATGATACGGCTGGAAGTAAATCCTTTAAAACTTCTATGCCAAAGGTAACTTTGTTTGGTAATCCGAATGTGACTAAGGAGGGGCATGAGCAGGTCAACGATGGATTGAAAGCTCCTACATTTGCAAGTAAGGTGGGATCTACTTCTGCTACCCGAAAAGTTAATTTCGCGTTCTCGATACAGGCAAGCCTCTTAATGAGAAGGCCGAGGTAAAAATTCCTTTGTCATCTGTCTTGAAAGCTAATTATAAGTTTGTGAGAAGGTTTTAAAATGTACCTTTTTGAGGGGTCGTTTAAGCCCTTATTTGATCACTTTTGTATCCGTTATTACTTAATATCGTTCCTTTTCACTTTTTATGTCTCTTGAATATTTGGACGAAAAGGCGCGGATATACGAAGAAAATGGCCAAAGTCAAGAATCGAGACACTCAAGCTGCTGAAATACAAGGGGACGGCGTCAGGTGCTATCTGTGACGCTGTCGGAGAACTTTTGTGACGGCCCAGAGACCAAATTGCCTATTTACAAGTGACGGTGTCAGGCTTTAAAAGAGTAGGTCGTCGCAACTCAGCCGGCCTAGATTTGATCCAGACGGCGTCAGAGACTGAAGAAAAGGAAGTTCCTTTGACCCCGAACGACGCGTGTAGCGTTATCAAGTTTTTGGCGCCGCTGCCGGGGAATAGAATAGCTAGTTAGTAGTCCACCTCGTTTAGGTTTCTTTGCTTGATTCCTATCAAGTAAATTTTTCTCATTTTTAGCTTTCTCGAAGTCTATCCCCCTTCTTCGTGACCTTTGTTCGTAATCCCATCACTTTTCATCATGGAAGGTGATAACCAACCACCATTCATCAACCTACCACCAAATGACCCGCCAAGAGCCCGTACTCTTGGTGAATACTCGAGACCAAGCCACCTAGGCTATAGGAACACCATTGAGCTTCCCGAACAAGACCAAACTACGGCCCTGCGATCCGACACCATCCGGTTGGTGCAAAACGGATGTGCATTCCATGGACTTCGTTCCTAAGATCCTAATCAGCATCTTAAGGATTTCCTTAAAATTGTCGATTCCATTGACCTTGATGCTACTACTCGGGATACCACGCGTCTGCGTCTCTTCCAATTCTCTCTACAGGACCAAACTAGTAATTGGCTTGAGCGACTTCCCGCCGGCTCCATCTCAAGTTGGGATGATCTCACCTCTCGCTTCCTTGCTCAATTTTTCCCACCGGGGAGAACCACTAAGCTTAGGAATGACATCTTGATGTTCCAACAACGTCAAGGTGAATCTCTCTATGAAGCATGGACTCGATTCAAGGACTTGCTCCATAAAGTCCCTCATCACGGCATTGATCTTTGGCTCCAAGTCCAAATCTTTTATGATCATGTCAACTTCCCCACTAAGCTATCCATTGACCAAGCGGCCGGTGGAAAACTTAGTGATCTCACCGCAGAAGAATCATGGGGTACAATAGAGGACCTTGCTCTCTATGACAACGAAAGTTGGAATGACCCCCGTGAGCTGTCCAAAACCGTTAAGGCAATCTCCTTGCCTCCCATTGACTCACAATCTTCTGACCGTAGGATGATCGAGCTTGAAGATCAAGTAAAATTCCTAATGAGCTCCTATGAAAATCCTAAGTCTTCACGCTGTGTGAACAAAGTCTCTTCCTCGTGTGAGCCGTGTAGTGATCCTCATAACACGTGCACTTGCACCCGATTCCCCGAACATGCTTCCGTTGACTACGCATCTTCGCGTATTAATGGAGCGGGAGGAAGATTCCCTACAACACCCGGACCTAGGAATTTCAATGAAACCTGAGAAGCATGGAAGGGCAAGCCCGACTTCTATTGGGCACAAACCAAAGAATTCACTTCCAATGATTTCTCATGGCCCCCATCTCATGGCCCTAACCAACAAAACATTGAGGGGATGTTGCAACACCTAGTCGCATCCCAAGAAGCTCAAATAACTAAGCTCTCGGACTGTTTTAACCAACAACAAGCCGAGATGGATAGGAAGATAGATAACCTCTTGAAAGCCATGACCAATAGTGATAGGAAGTTTAATGCTATCTCAACTCCCGAGTCTTCCGGTGTAGAGATTAAGGACCCAAGTAAGTTAGCTAAACACGTCCAATTCGTCAATATCATCACCTTAGAGAAACCTAATAGAACAAATGACGAAGAGGACCATATACTTGAGGATAATGAAACAACCAAGGAAGTAGATGAAGTAGACAATGACTATTTCAATAAATTTCCTACGGAAGAAGAGCTATCTTGCCACCCTTACTTAGTGCGTGACCTCCGTCACATGTATGTTAGGAAAAGCCCTAGAATCAAGTTTGGGAACCCTTGGAATCTTAACATACCATGTTGCATGGGACACCTTTTCGTGGCAAAGGCGTACATTGACCGCAAATCACCAATAAACATAATGACTAGCACCTACTACAATTGGGTGATGAAGAAGCCTATCCCAACTAGGCAAGATCCCGATAATCCTAGGGTTAGTTGCAATTTTCTTGGAAGAGTTAAGGGATTGCCCGTTTATGTAGGTAGTTTCACGTTTCCTACGGACTTCATAATTGTGGATGATATTAGCACGGCCATAGATCCTAGCTTGTCCCACGTTATTCTAGGAAAACCTTTCATGGAAAACACCGGGATGACTTATGATCCCTCATTAGGAATAGTGCGATTCAAGGATGAGACCGATGATGTAGCTTACTAAATGCCGTTTAAGATTGAGAAGTTTTCATCACTCTCCAATGATGAAAAGGAACTTAAACTTTCGGTCTATTATAGGAATAATGAGGATATCGAAAAAGGGGTAGATTATGTTATGGCCAAAATTTTCGGATTCTATAAGGATTGCTTGAATTTAGGACCGGAATATAGAAATGAGTGGGGAGAGGACGAACTCTTAGAGAGGTGTTTCATACGGCACTTCTACAACATGGAACCAACTACTAGAGACCGTCATGAGGAAGGAGATTACGGTAATGAAGTAACGTAGGAGCACGACTACGAGTCTAGCTACAAGACTCATAAATAAAGAAAAGCGCTTCGTGGGAGGCAACCCATGCTTAATTGTTTGCTTTTTAGTGTCAAATATCTTTTATTGATTGCTTATTCTCATGTTTAAATTTATAAAAATGCTTTATTTTGTTTTTAACCTCGTCTTAATTGCATATAAAGGTATTTTACATAAAGGATAAGTGTAGGGAAGATTACACACGTTTTCATAAGAAACGTAAACATAAGAATAAAAATTAATTAAAAGATATATATGTGTGTTTGTTCGAGTCAAATGCTTGTATCGAGTCATAATGGATGTTTTGCAGAAACTTTTCCAGATTCTAAAGATGTAAATTTTCCATAATTTTTTCCAGAAAATCGCAGACCAGTTTTTTTCAGGATAACCTGACGGCGTCAGGATCGCAACCTGACGGCGTCAGGAAGGAGTAAAAACAACAGATTATTTTTTTCTCGTTTTCTGAGCTACTTATAAATTTTTGGAATTTTCCAGGTCTTAATTTTCCAGAAATTCTGTAAACATCCATTCCACAAGCATTATATCCTAGTTTAGTAGTCTTATATATATTATTACCGCCGATTTTACGCGAAGGTTTCGTTTGTTTTTTTCAAGTGTGCAGGTTTTATTTATCAAGAAGAAGAAACAAAATATTGGAATGAGCTTTTCACGCATACATTCTTCTTGGGAAAGGATTTAACCACCACTTTACACGGATCCTACCGAACTAATCAGGGGAGTATTAGTTTCTTTCATTTTCCATTACCTTCTATTATCATAACTTTGATACTTTCGGAGAACATTGGGAACAATGTTCAGTTTAAGTGTAGGGAGGGAAAATAAAACGGGAACTTTGAAACTATGCTTATCCTTGATTATTTGCTTTGTCCAATTGTATTTGTGTAATAAACCATGAGAAAATGTCGGTTAGGGTAATTTTGGCACCAAATTTAAAATTTTTCATGACATATAGGAGTGGGCCATTAGTCTTAACAAAAGCGTCTCACATATAGGAAGTTATATGACTAGCACAAAAACCCTTTACCACTTAAATTCCACCCAAAATGTGAGGATCGCCCTTAGATTAGTAGGAATTAAAGCATTCATCTTTAATGCTTAGTGTGTGAACCGGTAGTATATTAGATTCTAGAACTTGTTTTGTGATGCATCCCGAGATCGCTAGTAAGACTACACTTGTGTAGTTAGGTATAACTAAATGATAAGAGGCATTAGGATAACCCTTGTTTGATACCCGTAATATAATTACTTCTTCCACATCGGTTGAGTAATTTCCCCCACACCCTTTGCGTTGTACTCATCTTTAGTACACGATACCCCTAGTTAACCCCTCAGAGCCTATCCTTTTCGCGGTTCTCATGATGTTTCGGTTTTTCCGGAATATCAATGAAGAGCATTGTTTACAGCCCACCCCCAAATGTACACCCAAATCGCCTTAGCCTACCCTGTATGCACTCACTTTTAGTGCATTATTGTTATCACACTAAACCCTTAGTTCAATTATCTAGTTTCTTGCATAAGTTGCTAAGTCGAGTCATAACCTTTGTACACAGTTTTGGGACGATTGGGACTCATGGGAAAAGTTAAAGTTTATGAAATGACTGGAAGGGAACGTTAATTCAAATTCCATTTATTTGCGTAATAATGTACTCCAAGTGTTTTGATCTTTTCAATTCGGGTCAAATTTATGTTTGTGTGTTTCAGTTATCTAGAGTTTAGAGTGTCGAGTCTTGGCTTAGCAACGCCATTCTTCGTATGCTTGTAACATAAAGATTTTTGACTTGCCACCACTAAATAGCCTATCCCACCAAACCCTTTGTTTCCCTACCGTAAGCCTAACATTACAACCCTTTAAAGACCTCTTTGATAGTCTTTCCTAGGTGCTTACGCCAAAGCGATGGAGGTTTGATCTATTCTCAAGCCTATGGTAATCTATGTACTAGGACCGGTTAATGAGTGTTCAAAAAAAAAAAAAAAAAAAACGGGCTACCATCCTACATCTATCTTTAAATTTATGTTTGTGTGTTTCAGTTATCTAGAGTTTAGAGTGTCGAGTCTTGGCTTAGCAACGCCATTCTTCGTATGCTTGTAACATAAAGATTTTTGACTTGCCACCACTAAATAGCCTATCCCACCAAACCCTTTGTTTCCCTACCGTAAGCCTAACATTACAACCCTTTAAAGACCTCTTTGATAGTCTTTCCTAGGTGCTTACGCCAAAGCGATGGAGGTTTGATCTATTCTCAAGCCTATGGTAATCTATGTACTAGGACCGGTTAATGAGTGTTTATCTTCCATTTCCAACTTGTTATATTTCATATACACCCGAGAGAGATGTGAGTATCCAAACACCCCATACGAGGTGCTAGTATGTAATTTCCGTGCTTGTTATGACTTTTGCGGGGCTTATATGTGTTGTGTATTGTTCTAAACCAATGCTTCATGACCCCTAACTTATAAATTAATTGGCTAAAAGCACATTTGCTTGAGGACAAGCAAATACCAAGTGTAGGGATATTTGATAAGGTTTTAAAATGTACCTTTTTGAGAGGTCGTTTAAGCCCTTATTTGATCACTTTTGTATCCGTTATTACTTAATATCGTTCCTTTTCACTTTTTAGGTCTCTTGAAGGCAAATTGCTGGAATGACACTTATTTGGACGAAAAGGCGCGGATATACGAAGAAAATGGCCAAAGTCAAAAATCGAGACACTCAAGCTGCTGAAATACAAGGGGACGGCGTCAGGTGCTATCTGTGACGCCGTCGGAGCACTTTCGTGAGGGCTCAGAGACCAAATTGCCTATTTACAAGTGACGGTGTCAGGCTTTAAAAGAGTAGGTCGTCGCAACTCAGACGGCCTAGATTTGATCCTGACGGCGTCTGATGAGTATGCAAATACTCATCATTTTTGTACCTTTTAGACTGCCAAAAACACCCGTCAAAGCATCAAAATGATAAAAATATCACAAATAAGTGTTTTATGTGTTTCAAATGCAAAAATACCAAAAGTAGGTGAAAAACGTATCAAGTTTGCATAATTGGAAGTTTTAGTCCCCCAAGTTTAAAAATTGTCAAAAAGAGTTGAAACAGTTTGATTCTGCTGAATCAACGGTTTCTGCTGAAGGCATACGTTTCAGCAGATACTTCCACTAAATAATATCTGGTCCTTAAATAATATATGGTCAATACCAGTCAAACCAAACTTCCTGTTTTCCCTCACCCTCACCTGCAAACCCAAAACCAGTGGTATTCTGTACCACCTCATCACCCCAGCTGTCTAAACCACTCATCACCACCCCCTTCCACCTATATACCAGCCCACAAAGCATTTAATGCTTCCCCACCAATCTACACTCCATCCTTACTCACAACCCCTGTTTTGCTTTACACCTTAACCCCCAGCCCATACCTACTATCTAAATTGTCCCCTACACATCCACACGCTTCCACAATTCTTTAATTGCCTCAAAATCCACTAGTACTGCTCTGTGACTTTTTGGCGCCAAAAAGTGAATTCAAAGGCTGTGATCATCTCTGCTCATCCAATGGCCAAGATTTCAAGTGGGATATATTCAGAAGCATGTGGGGAATCTCAAAAAGCTATAAAGAAGGAAGGAGAAGCAGAGGAAAAAAATATCTAGAGTAATTTTTATTATCTTATGTCGTTTTAATTAATTTGTAATTTCCAGTGTATCTTAAAGCTTTCAAGTACTTTGTTAAGTTATTTTTTAGTGTATTGTAAACCTTTTTCAGTAATCAATTTCAAGTTTCAAGTACGAATTCAGTTTATGCCATTTTCAAGCTTAAATTCTCAATAAATTTGAATGTTGTTATTAGTTGTTGTTTTGGACTCATAATCTCATGTAAGCTCCTCATATAGCTTGTGTAAGCTATTAGAAACTTTAAAATCAGTTGTAGGTATAAAATTTAAAAATACAAAAGTGATACAATAAACGAATGAAAAATCAAAGATGAAGAATACCATGATCAAAAAGCTGGAGCAGGGTGAATTATGGATTGCCCTGGGTTAGAGGCTTAGTGGTAAGCCTATAGGAGTGGTTCTTGTTCCTTGGTTCTGTATTTTCAACTGGATTTCATTTTTAAGCATATTTCTAAGTTTTTGGCATTTTACTGTGGGTAATTTAGATTTCTATTTATCTTTGATCTTTATGCTTATTATGTGTACTTAAGTTATTTTAGTACTTAAGATTGCTAGGTCGTTCATTGGAATTGGTTGTTGTTTAAAGTTCAGTTTCACAGGTAAAATAGCATATTGATCATTTCTGCTGATGTTCGGTCATTTCTGCTGAAGCTATTTATGTTGTTGTTCTGTGTTCTTATGATCTTGTTGAATGATAACATGAAGGTCAAAATCAGTGTTAAAAGTTGAAAAAGGGAATTGCTTTGAAAATCTTGAATTAGCCTTGATAAAGGCTAATTTGGATCAAGCCGTTTATCTTAGTTGCACTGAGTTATTGTTGTTGTTTGTGGTTGTCATCTGTTAGACTAAGTCCTATTAGACCTTTTAAGTCATTAAATACAGTCCTTATTAGTGTAATAGTCAAAATAGCTTTTAATTTTCAATAAGTTGTTGTCTGTTAGGATTTATAGGTTCAAACTCATCATATTAGTGTATAAGTTGTTTATCTTGCTTAATTTAGTTTCACATAAGCTTATTATAGCCTATTCAGTAGATTAGAAAGGATCAAAGTTCATATAAGTCAACTTGTTAGTGTAACTTAAAAAGTCAAATTTATCATTTGTAGTTTTTGAATAAACTTTAGAATTTTCGTGTGATCTTATTATTAGGTTTTAGCTTGTAATCTTTTGGAATATTAATATTTTATTGCTCAAATTGATTAGGTTATTTTTATTATTTTTATTTCACTTAGTAAAACTGCTTATTTCTTAGCTTCTTTTAAGCAATTTTCTGAAAAAGTGCCCTGTGCACAGTTTTGAGAGCACTTTCATAAGCCCCTCATAAACTCATTAAGTGAATCCCACTTTGAGAACTTTGGCTTATTGAAAAGCCTTTCTGGCTAGCTTGCTACTGCAGTGCTTATTTTGTGCTTTTCAGCTTATTTCATAAACTTATAGGCTTCAGCAGAACCCTTCAGTGCATTATAGCTTCGGCAGAAACCATTTTGATTCTGCTGATTTGCTTATTGTAGCTTATTAGTATGTTTCTTTACATATTTTAGCTTATTTCCAATATACCAAAATCCTTACTGATCATTATCCTTAGTGATCATTCGACATCTGAATGTTTTGAAACACCATTAATCCTCCGTGGGACTTAACGACCCGGGAATCCACTATATTCGAAGGGAAATTGCATTGGTTTTAGACTGTTTGAATTTTATTACGGTTGACCATTCACAAGTGGTTGACTTGTGTGATAAACTTGACGGTTTGCCACCGATCAAATTTTGGCGCCGCTGCCGGGGAGGCTGTAAGCGTGTTTTAAACATTCTCAGACCCATTCTTGCACATATACCACCTTTTGTAAACAGTTTTTTTGTAAAGTTATCAAAAATCAAAAAGTTCATTAACACTTTTCCTAAAGTGTTAACAACACCAAAAAAATATATAACAACAAAACAATCGTAACGTTTTCTATCTTGTATTTTCTTTAAGGTGATTCTTAAAGAGGTACGATTTGGTTAAACGAGACGATACCAAAAATATTGTCCAAAATTTTTTAAACCCTTTAGCACAAATCCATACCTACGTCTTTTTAGTGGTACTTAATAAATACATAAAAATCAACCACCGCAAATCAAGGCAGTACACCTACCAACTGGGGGTGTGAACATTAATAAGTTCCCAATCTTACAGATCAAAACTTGCCTTTGTGTCCTTGTGATTTGGTGTACCTTTTTCAAAGAAGCCATTTCATTTGTGATTATTGGTTTAAGTTCACTTGTCGTTTTGCCTCGCATTTGTTTTTGAAAACTGATTTTTAAACTTAGTGCATGCGCACTCGTTCTTCCAGCTCCACAAGTCCACTTTCAGAGCTTGCAAATATTCCGCGTAGACGTAGAGGACGTTCTGCTCCTTCAGTCGTGACTGAGGAAAGTCTAACACCACCACCCCCTGTCGTAATGGCAGAAGACAAACCGATGAATGAGCTTCTCCAAGCACCCATCGAGGGTTACGGAGATGCCATTATTGTCCCAGCCATCGTGGCTGATACCTTTGAGCTCAAAACCGGGTTGCTTAATCTTGTAACCCAAAGCCAATTTTATGGTTTTGAGCGGGATGATCCTCATGCACATATTCGATGGTTTAACAAGATTGCATCTACCATCAAATACAAGAATGTCCCACATGAAGCAATTAAGCTTCTTCTGTTCCCATTCTCTCTAGAGGGACAAGCCCGGAATTGGCTTGAGAAACAACCCCCTCGTTCCATTGAGACATGGGAAGATCTAGTCACTAAGTTTGTTAACGAATTCTATCCTCCATCCCGAACTACAAGTCTTAAGAATGAGATAATGAAATTCTCTCAAAGATTTGATGAATCATTCGGTGAGGCATGGGATCATTACAAAGAGTTGCTCCGAAAGTGTCCACATCATGGTTTTACCGAGTTAATGCAAATGGATACTTTCTACAATAGTCTGAACCAGACTAATCAAGACTCTTTAAATGCCTCCACGGGAGGTAATTTCCTGAGCAAGACCACAAAAGGAGCCTTACAAATCATTGAAAACAAGTCCCAGGTCCGCCCTTTCCGAGCAAAGACATATCAGTTTCAGTCTAATGCAGGACCTTCTACTTCATCTCCCGTGAGTACATCTAGCACCGATGCTAAGATTGACAAACTCACGGATATTGTTCAGGCTTTGGTTCTTGCTAACCAAAAGAAAGTCACTTTTACACAGACACCATCACATGGTGAAGTGAAGAAAGTCGAGGTCTGTGTCACTTGTGGTGGCCCTCATGCATACTACAACTGTACTGCCACTGATGGTAGTCCGTTTGAAGCCAATGTTATAGCCGGTACTTCACATTAGGGAGGTAATCAATACCGTCCTCAAAATGAACCAAACTACCGTGCTAATACTTATCAGGGACCACCCGGTTTTAACCAGAATCCTAACATGCAAAACCGGAATCAGAACCAACCTAGAATGAACCAAGGTAATTTCTATCCCGGACCAAATCAAGGTTTCCAACATCAAGGAAACCTTAATCAAAACAATTTTAATCGAGGGAATCAATTTCATGGGAATATGAATCCTAATCAATGAAATTTTCAAAATCAAGGCCCTAATCCAAACAATAGAGGCCAGAATTTTCCTAATCAAACTCAAGCCATTGTTCCAACTGGACCATCATCTGATGAGTTATTGAAACAATTCATGAAATCCCAAGATGAAATGAACAGGTTGTTGGTCAGTCAGATCGCTGATCTAAAGAAGTCTTTAAATGATCAACCCTCGGGCTCAGAAAACTTCCGAGCAACACGATCGCTAACCCGAGGGGCGATGCAAAGGCGATCACAACCAGAAGTGGTGTTTCATACAATGGACTCGCTATTCCTACTACCTCTTCTTCTTCTCTCCCGAAGGTAGTGGAAGTGAACCTGAGGCTACAAAAGACAAGGAACTTCCTACTAATAACGGAGGTACCAACGATGTCCAACCTCAAGTTGTCCAGAAACCCAAATCCAATCCAGGAGTTGTTTTTGAACCTCCAGTAGCTCCCGTTGAAAACCCCAAATCCAAATCTTCTATTCCTTACCCATCACGTTTGAATGAGCAAAAGCTCCGCGAAAAATCCAGTCATCAAATGGACAAATTTTTTTAAATTTTCCAAGAACTACATTTTGACATAAGCTTTGCGAATGCTATCATGCTGATGCCCAAGTTTGCATCAACTCTCAAACACATGTTAAGCAACAAGGAAAAGCTGTTTGAAATCGCTAAAACTCCTCTGAACGAGAACTGCTCTGCAGTTATCTTGAAAAAGCTTCCCGAAAAGCTTGGAGATCCTGGAAAATTTCTCTTACCTTGTGTATTTCCAGGGATGGTTGAATGCTTTGCCTTAGCCGATCTTGGTGCAAGCATCAATCTGATGCCTCATTCAGTATGGAGGAAACTTTCTCTTCCGGACCTTACTCCTACATGCATGACTCTCGAGCTTGCAAATCGTACAATATCCCGTCCACTTGGCATTGCTGAGGACGTATTCGTGAAAGTAGGAAAGTTCCATTTTCCAGCTGACTTTGTAGTTGTTGATTTCGATGCTGATCCACGGGTTCCTCTCATTGTTGGACGAGGATTCCTGAGAACGGGCCGTGCTCTCATTGATGTATTTGAGCAAGAAATCACATTACGTGTGGGTAATGAAGCTGTCACATTTAACCTTGATCAAACTTTGAGGTACTCCGCAAACTATGATTCTGAGTCGGTTAACCGAATAGATATCATTGATGTTGCTTCTGAAGAGTACTCTCAAGAAGTTCTTGGTTATGTTCATAATTCTTCGAGTGATAATCTCACTCATTCATTTCAACCCATCATTGCCAATTCTACTCCTTCTCTCACTCCCTTTGAGGAAAGTGACTTCATCTTGGAAGAGATTGAAGCATACTTGTCTAGTGATTCAGTTCCATGGGAAATTGATCACGCTCCAATTGACATCGAGGGAGATATACTTCTCATTAAGAAGTTGCTTAATGATGATCCATCATCACTCCCTCCCGTCGAGCTTCATAACAAGGAAGTCAATTCAGTTGAGAAAACTGAAGAATTTCCTGAAGTCGAACTTAAGGACTTACCACCTCATCTCGAGTATGCATTTCTTGAAGGTGATGATAAATTACCCGTCATTATTGCTCGAGATTTGAGTAAAGATGAAAAGACTGCTCTCGTAAAGGTCTTGAAATCGCACAAGCAAGCAATTGCTAGGAAACTCTCCGACATTGAGGGTATCAACCCTGAGTTTTGTACTCACAAAATCTTGATGGAGGATGACTTCAAACCAGCAGTTCAACATCAGAGAAGAGTAAATCCAAAAATCCATGATGTTATTAAACAAGAAGTTCTCAAACTTCTTGATGCAGGATTAATTTACCCGATCTCAGATAGTCCTTGGGTTAGCCCAATTCATTGTGTTCCTAAAAAGGGTGGCATAACTGTTGTCACAAATGAAAATAACGAGTTAATTCCAACTCGGCTGGTAACGGGATGACGTGTTTGCATTGACTATCGTAAGTTGAATGACGCCGCCCGAAAAGACCATTTTCCTCTACCCTTCATGGACCAAATGCTTGAGAGATTAGCAGGGAACGAATACTATTGTTTCCTTGATGGTTTATCAGGTTATTTTCAGATCCCCATTGATCCACAGGATCAAGAAAAGACCACATTCACTTGCCCATACGGAACTTTTGCCTACAGACGTATGCCTTTTGGCCTATGTAATGCTCCTGGCACGTTCCAACGATGTATGATGGCCATATTCCACGACGTGATCGGGGAAACAATGGAGGTGTTTATGGATGATTTCTCGGTCATTGGGGACTCATTTCAAACATGTCTCCCCCATTTAGAAAAAATTCTAAAACGGTGTGAAGACACCAATCTTTGTCTAAATTAGGAGAAGAGCCACTTTATGGTCAAAGAAGGCATAGTCCTTGGCCATAAGATATCAAAAAACGGGATTGAGGTTGATAGAGCAAAAATCGATGTTATTGCTAAATTACCTCATCCTACTACCGTCAAAGGTATTAGGAGTTTTTTAGGTCATGCCGGTTTTTATCGCAGATTCATACAAGATTTTTCTAAAATCGCCCGGCCTATGACCCATCTTCTTGAAAAATATGCTCCTTTTATTTTCTCACCTGAGTGCATCAAAGCTTTTGAAACATTAAAGAAAAAGCTTACGGAAGCACCCATTCTCGTTGCTCCCGACTGGGACTTGCCTTTTGAGCCTATCCACTACGCGAAACAAGCATTTTCAGCCTATCCACTACGCGATTAGGACTATGACTGAAGCTCATCATATTAGTTGTTTATCTTGCTTAATTTAGTTTCACATAAGCTTATTATAGCCTATTCAGTAGATTAGAAAGGATCAAAGTTCATATAAGTCAACTTGTTAGTGTAACTTAAAAAGTCAAATTTATCATTTGTAGTTTTTGAATAAACTTTAGAATTTTCGTGTGATCTTATTATTAGGTTTTAGCTTGTAATCTTTTGGAATATTAATATTTTATTGCTCAACTTGATTAGGTTATTTTTTTATTTTTATTTCACTTAGTAAAACTGCTTATTTCTTAGCTTTTTTTAAGCAATTTTCTGAAAAAGTGCTCTGTGCACAGTTTTGAGAGCACTTTCATAAGCCCCTCATAAGCTCATTAAGTGAATCCCACTTTGAGAACTTTGGCTTATTGAAAAGCCTTTCTGGCTAGCTTGCTACTGCAGTGCTTATTTTGTGCTTTTCAGCTTATTTCATAAACTTATAGGCTTCAGCAGAACCCTTCAGAGCATTATAGCTTCGGCAGAAACCATTTTGATTCTGCTGATTTGCTTATTGTAGCTTATTAGTATGTTTCTTTACATATTTTAGCTTATTTCCAGTATACCAAAATCCTTACTGATCATTATCCTTAGTGATCATTCGACATCTGAATGTTTTGAAACACCATTAATCCTCCGTGGGACTTAACGACCCGGGAATCCACTATATTCCAAGGGAAATTGCATTGGTTTTAGACTGTTTGAATTTTATTACGGTTGACCATTCACAAGTGGTTGACTTGTGTGATAAACTTGACGGTTTGCCACCGATCAGCGTCAGAGACTGAAGGGGACGGCGTCACAAGCATAAGGTGACGCCGTCGCAAGACTAACGTGGCCAAGATGAAACCCTAATGACGGCGACCCGACGGCGTCACAAATCATAAGGTGACGCCGTCGCGATTGTAATCTTATATATAGAATCCGAATTTTTCAGTTTTAGTGTGTAGTCTTTTGGAGTAAAAACCTAAACCGAACCAAGGCTGTCTTGTACAATATTTTAGGGTTCCAAACCCTATCTTACATCAAGATAAGTGTTTTACTTCATTAATTCAATTATATCTTCAATTACTTATGTGTATGCTTGCATGTTCTCCATGTCCGGCTAATTTACTTGTGTGTTTGCTTAAGGAATATGAAACTTAATTATTGAATATTGATTGGTTGTCTCTTATCTTAATTGTTAATGATCTAGTAATGCGATAGGTCATTCGTTGTGTAGTTAATGCTTGATTAATCTTTGTGAACCTTAGACTATAACACCTAGAGTAGTTGTAGGCTAAACCATCCAAAGAGTACCTTAGAGTTAGAGTTTATAATTCCTAGAGATTTTTTAGACGAGACCCTTTGGTAGTTTCAAAGAGTTAGGGACAAACGCATACCCTACGACTTTAGACACACAACGCAATTAAGAATAAGGACGTGACAATTCAACCATCAATAGGAGATAATTAAGGAGTAATAAAACCTAAGTAAACACATCTTTAAACAATCATACGAGCACACAATAATTAGACATAGACTACATACACCTTAGATTAGATAAGTAGACAAGTAGAGTAATCGGTAGAAATACCAACCCCCAAATCCGAACCCCGAGATTCGTACCTTTCCTTTCCTTAAAAATATAAAAAGATAAAAAATAATCTTCTTCAACCCCAACCTTATCGTAGTAACTTCTCACTAGCATTCCTATTCCCCTAGAGAACGATATCAATACCCGTGGCTTACCCTAATACTACACTACAATGATTAGGTTCACTGCCTAGGGTGTTATAAAACTTGCTCAAAGAAAAGGAAGTTCCTTTGACCCCGAACGACGCGTGTAGCGTTATCAGTTTTATAATACTCTTTTTGGGTATTTTATTGGCAAGAGGGTTGCATTTCCCGTGTTGATAACTACGTAAAGAATGCATGGAAGAAGTTTGGTGTGGTACGTTCTATGATGAATTCTAAGGGTTTATTTTTCTTCAAATTTGCCTCTATTGAGGGATTAAATGGAGTGTTAGAGAATGGACCTTGGTTTACTCGATCCGTTCCTATTATTTTGAAGAAGTGGACCCCCAGGACGAGTTTTATTAAAGAGGACTTGGGTTCGATTCCTGTCTGGGTGAAATTACATGATATTCCTATTGTTGCTTTTACTGAAGATGGATTGAGGGCCATGGCTACCAAACTAGGTACCCCTATTATGCTTGATGCATACACGAGCTCTATGTGTTTGCAGTCCTGGGGGCGTTTTGATTATGCTCGAGCTTTGATTGACATCAAGGCGGATCGGGAGCTTAAGGGGACAATGGTTATTGTTGTACCAAGATGGGATGGTGAAGGGGAGGTATTGCATACTGTCATAGTGTAATATGAGTGGAAACCACCTCGTTGTGATGTTTGTATGGTTTTTGGCCATGATGAGACCCAATGTCCCAAACGTGTGCCTGTTGACCTTAAACATCAAGCACAAAAGAATGATGGGTTCCAAATGCCTCAAAGGAAGGCGTTTCGTGGTATTGAGGTGGGAAAAGGGGCTAAATTTAGCCCTTCTAAACATAAGAAGCAGGTGTATCAGCCTGTGTCGAAGAGGCCGGATGTTACAAAAAAAGAAGATTATTGAAGTGGCTAGTACAAGTGGGACGAATATTGCTACATCAAATCCGTTGAATGCTCTTAATATGGTTGATACTGATGAGGCTGATATTCCTAGTGATACTGTTGACTTGACCAAAGATGGTAGCTCTGCTAAGGGTGGAAATGGTAGCACTAGTACTACTCCTATTGTTGGAAAAATTGAGGAGCTTGAAAACCTAATTATTGAGGGGAAAGTTACTCTTGTGGATGATGATAGTAAACCTCTTAAAAAGGTTGATTTGAAAGAAAAGGCGCATGATACGGCTACTAAGCCTAGTTCTTCTTCCTCTCCGTATTCTATGGTGGGTAACCTATTCTATAAAGTGGGGGATGTGATTGTTTCTGACAGTGATGATGAGGAGGTGCTTGATCTGGATAATCCTATGGTTAAATTTCTCGCATCAACAGGCGGCGGTCATGAGCTTGAAGATTATTATGATGATTATGTGGATCAGGTCTATGATTTACCAGGGCAATTGGATGCTTTTTCTGACATGTATGACATCAAGCTCCAAGGTCGTGGTAGTAAGCAATTAAGACGTTAGGTTATGCTTGGTTTTGTGTCAAATGTAATATAGTGAGTAGTTGTTTTACTGTTTTAACGATAGGAAGTGTCTTGTTATGTTAGCTTTACTGCCTATGTAACGGGCTGAGATATGAGACTTCGCTCATATCCTTTGTACTTAAATGTTTTTTGGAGTAATATATTTACCGGGGAAACCCCTTATCTAAAAAAAACATTCTTGTTGTCTGAGTTGCATGTTCACCATTTGATGTTGGTTGCTGTAACAACAAACCGACATTTCTTTTGAAGAATATCTCTTTGCGTATCTTATCCTTTCTCTTTTGGATTAGTTTGTACACACCAATAGATAAAATTAGTATCCCTATACCCAATACAACACCAGCTGCACAAACACATGTTTTATATTTGCATCAAAGCATGACAACATGATTCCATGATACCCACCAAACTAAAAATGCTTAGTCTTTAATTGTCACATGCGTTAGCAAAGAAGAATTTTTTTTTGGTAAAGGGTTTTCGATACCCGGTGAATAGAAAAAATGAATAAAGAGGATTTTTTTGTAAAGAAGAATTTTATCTATAAAAAAGTATTGTAGGTTGGATAAAAACTAAGAAAAAGCTATAAATTCATAACGTACTTTACAAAAAAACTCATTATGCTCTATCTACTTCACTTATTGTCATAATACATAACCGTTTTCATTTTATTCGGTTATTTTCTGTCCGTTTTTATCCGTTTTCGTAAATCGTCCATTTTTATCCGTTTTCATTTTAATCTGTCCGGATAAAAATAGATAAAAACCGGTTTTATTATCCACGTCAAAACGGTTTTTATCCGTTTTTATCTGTTTTTATCTGGACATATTAAAATGAAAACGGATAAAAATAGACGATTTACGAAAACGGATAAAAACGGACAGGAAATAACCGAATAAAATGAAAACGGTTATGTATTATGACAATAAGTGAAGTGGATAGAGCATAATGAGTTTTTTTGTAAAGTACATTATGAATTAATTGTTTTTTTCCTAAAAACTAACGGAAGAGAAATTCTTCCAATTTATCGTGTAATCCTTTTATTTAATTCACATTTATCTTTCTTTAATCATTTCGTTCAATATATTAGTGATCGAAAGGAGGAACGGGTTACGGGTCACACTTGCATTAATCAAAGAATTACCTAAAATAAATATGATCGTTGTAAATTTTGAATATCCAGCAGAACGTCTGCAATCATTTTGTATTTTTGCATTTCCATTGTATCCACGGCGGCACATGCAATAGTAACTCCCAGGAGTATTAACGCAAACACCATGGCAGGGGTACTTATCTGGATTCTCACACTCGTTGATGTTGTCTGAAAAGAAAATGGAAATCAAATAGGCGGGATAAAATAGAACAAATCCAAATACTTTAATAACTTAAAGATTAAGAGTTTTGGGATATTTTCGCGTACACTTCGAGTTCCATATTAAAGTAATCTAGACTTCTCAACAAGTCAACTATTCATGTAACAAAAGAAAACACGTTTTGTGTGACAATTAATAATTTGGAGAAAATTAACCAATCATAGGACACAATTTTCCCACGCCAACAATATTGAGAAGTTTGATCAATCCAATAATATAAATGAAACTTAGGCATGCGTTGGGCTGATCCTTGTTTCCTACTAGGCACATCACATTCTCCCTCACCACAATTTCCCATTTCCTATACAAAGCGTACATCTTGGAGAGCTTCATTTGGAAAGGATCCCTATAGATCACTTTCGAATTCCTAGTGACCCTTGATGGGGATGCTCTTTGCATGAACACAGTGTCCTTCACCGTGGTTGCCTTCGGGATTAACATGTGGTAGATTTCATGATGATCAACCATAGTGTGTATCTCTTCCAAAGACCACTCATTGGAGAACATGCAAACACCTTGATATGGAACCCCTACTATTCTTCAAAACTCCACAAGCGAAAGGGTGTACTCATGCTTATTTATGATGAAGACAATTGATATGGACACATCATCATTTCTGACTATCCTCATTGTCTTGTAGAATTCGAGTACGAAAGCCGGGAAAATTTGTTCGTTTATGTCCAATAAACAATCAAAGCCAATGCTCCCAAAAACTTGTCGCATGTCGGTGTTGGTAATAATGATCGTTATACTACTCGACCTTCGTGAAAAAGTATCTTTTCGAGCATTTTGAAAAATTTCCTATCTTCCGGGCTAAGTCCATCTTGTCTATGGTACATTGGGATATAATGGGCGGTATCTTGATAGTCTTGTTGTCGGTTTTTTGGCATGATTATTCCTAAACAATATAACCACAATGTGGTGTTAATTGTGAATAGTAGCCTAAAAGGGTTTGATCACAATTTTGCTCTCATCATCTTTATTGAATTCAAGAAATGTATTTAATTTGTATTAACAATGTTAATTCTTTTATTTATATTATCTTAGAAAACAATGTGGTAACAAATTATGACAAACCCATTTGAACAAAACTTCTAAAGATGAAGAAATTGTAATCCTAGAAATCAATGAATTAAATTAACAATGTAGTGAGGATTATACTTACACAAGAGATTGTTATGCTTGAAGGAAATGATCAAATTGCTCCTGTGAACAGTAATTGGGTTTATTTTTGTGAGTCTTTGAAGGGAAAGTGGTTGTGGAACTTCCACATTGATCATTTCTAACTTATGTTATCTTCTGTTGCACGGATCCCCCGGATCCCTCTCATTTGGGATCCGGCTAGTTCAAGCTCAGGGATCCGGCATGACAGCAAAAATCAGCTTAAGCATTCTTTGATAACTTTGGTTTGGGAGTTCTAAAATGCCTAGTGTTTGATGTTTAAGCTCTAAAACTAGTGATTTGAGGTTTGACGGTTTGATACTAATCCTATTTGACATGATCCCTTTTTATGAAATAGTCACAACTCTTATAAGGATTATCAAATATTATGACAAAATCCCATTTTATCATAATATAAGAAATTTAACATGGATATTCATTGACATAGATGGAGTGTCAATAATACTTTTGTGATGAATAATGATTGCGGCTATCGAATAACCGAGATATCATTTTTGTATATTAGTAGTGTAGCCTATACATATCAATCGAAGAATACTATTCTTGATGATGACTTTAATTTAGATAACTGATTAAGCAATTACTAATAGAGATTAATTATACAGCTAAGATTTTGACAATGATAAACAAATGTAAATTATTAACGACCATACCTTTGCTAAATATTCTTTTTAAGGAAAGAGATATTTAGAGAAAATGATTTTTGATCTTCTTAGAATCTTCAGATCCATGTGTGAGGAAGATAATGCTAAACATTATTTTCATGAAAGGAAATATTTAGATAGTTTCTTCATGATCTTCTTAGTATGCCCAAATCTAAGTGTGAAGAATTCTTGACAAGGAAAATATTGGAACAATCTATCATTGTCCAATAATAATCACTATAATGATTTTTAAAATATAACTTGAAAAATCCTTCTTTGTAGTTTTCAAACATACACGGATCGTATCAAGTTTTTAAAGTACAACATACTCTAAAAAACCTTGGTAACGAAGCTCTGATGCCAATTGTGAAAAAAGAGAATGGGGCGTTGAATAGTTTTACCAATTAAAACTTCATTTTAAAACATTTAGATCAACTTATGTTAATCTATTTAGATGAGTATGTTGGACATTGATAGATATATATATAAAGGATGTAATGAAATATAAAGAGTAAGAAGCACACAACCACGACACGAGTATTTATAGTGGTTTGGCTACAAGGACATCTTCCTTTCCCTACTCCACTCCCCGAGTCACCCACTCGAGAGTTCGTAATCACTACACGACACCAACTCCTTATGGCGGAAAAGCCTTCACAACGTCGCCTACTCTTTTTCCGGTACTAGGCTAACCACCGGGTTCTTTACACCAAGGTGAACCACACCTACCACAACGTCGCCTACCCTTTATCAGGTACTAGGCTAACCACCGTGTTCTTTACACGAAGGTGAACCACACCTATCACAACGTCGCCTACCCTTTATCCGGTACTAGGCTAACGACCGGGTTCTTTACACCAAGGTGAACCACACCTATCACAACGTCGCCTACCCTTTATCAGGTACTAGGCTAAGTACCTAGTTCCAGTACAATGGAGGAACTACTACCCCACACTACACAACACCTAATCCAAAGGATACCCACTCCTTATTACAACACCATCAAGGATATCACCATCCTGGGAAACACACTAACACTATATGTATAACAATGCACCTCATCGATTATACGACCTTGGCATTCTTCACTAATGCCACTTGATTTGATTTCTAGGCATCTTTCACCAATGCCCTTAACACAACACTTGGCACCTTTCACTAATGCCTTCGTCTTGACACCTTTATCATTCTTCACTAATACTTTTGACACGAACGCTAAGCACCTTTTTGAATAATGCTTTCGCCTTGACTCTTTCGGCACCCTTCACTAATGCCTTCAACACAACACATCTACGGAGGAAGAAAGAACTATCAACAAGAGAACCTCAGTAGTATTGATGATGACGAAGCATGGCAACTCATGGACTTGAGCTTGCTCGACTTCAAGAAGTGGTGATCTCGCCTTTAAGAGGTACGTAGAGAATCACAAAAAAACAAAAGAAAAACTACATAGATAGATCTCTTAGGATCAGTGGTTAGAGAGTTACAATACTTGGGGAAAGTATGTGTGAGAGTGGCAGACTAAGAGGAAGAAATGGCTCACTATTTATAGAGAAAAATGTCTACTGTTCCCCGGATCCCACCCTCAAGGGATCCGTCTAGTGCAAACCCAGGGATCCGTGGGACGCTCCTCTTTACCCATGGGTATTTTGGTTATGGGTTATAGGTCATAGGTTATGGGTTGATCCATGGGTATTATATTAGATACAATGTACCTAATGGGTGCAATGCACCTAGTCAAATGGGTATGGGTCAATACCATGGGTTGTAGTTTTTACTCATTTGTAATACATACTAGTTATGTATATTATGTATATATTTGCCCAATATGTAAACACTAGTTGTTGTACATATGTATTACTAAATCATAAAATCACTTATACTTGTTTTAGTGTTTTATGTGAAAACGTAAGTGTGTTAGAAAACTATTGGCTCAAACCATTTACGTATTTTATTTGTTTCGTTAAAATGATTTTACGTTTGTTATTAAAAAAATATTAGAAGATCGTAAAATATTAATAAACGTTTTTACGGCTTATTTGTATTAACAATCTCCCCCTTTTTGTTGATGACAAAACATAAAATTATTTTAAGGAAAAACTAAAATTCGTTAAAGTTTGAATTGTAGTTTTTACTCACTTTTCCCCTTTTTGTCGAAACAAAAAGAGCGTCAAAAAGAAACTAACACGTTGTTTTAAGAAAAACATGTAAAAGAAAAAATGTAAAGAGAGCATGTGATGGGAATAGTTCTCGTCTTAACTCCTCCTTGACGAGTCCATCCCTTTGTGAGGGCGTCAAGTGAATAAAAATGAGTAAGCTAGTGTATTGCAAATGGTTTCGTCCTTGTGACGAAAGTGCTCCCCCTTGAAGATTTCAATATTGCAATGGGGTGTCATGAGGTGTACTCCAAATAAGGATTATGTTGCAAATGGTTTTGTATTGTATGGTTTGACACAAAGCTCCACCTAGCTTAGGGTGTCAAAATCTTCATGTGTACTTTGAAAATCTAGAAAATAAAGGTTTGAAAACAAGAGTATAGTGCATAACTTCCTGCAAATAAGAATGTTAGTAGAGAATTTGCTTTCTGTTACCCGGTTCCCTCTATGGAGGGATCCGTCTGGGCATTTTCTAGGGATCCGTCTATCTGGTGACAGGTTTTCAGCAATGGTGATATGCCAAACAATGCCAATAAGAAAGTGAGATATGTATACAACTAACAAACATATACTCAAAGCAATATGGCAAATAAGTTATCATTCAATAAAACAAATAGATAATCAACAAATCTCTAAAACTAAGAGAATGATCTAGCCATACATATTATACTAATATTAATAAGTTGCTAAAACTTAAAACGCAACAATGTGCTTGAGTCTAGGGATGAGATGAATTGTTGATTTGATCCAATCTTTCAACAAGATGATTAAACATTAAATGCAACTCATTTCGTGCTTCTTGAACAAGTCCTTGGGTAATTAGACAATTTGGGCAATTATTGTCTTGATTGGGAACCGGAGAAAAATGGATATTTTGAGGAGGTTCTATGAATGGTTGTGGGGTTTCATTTTGAGATGTGGGATGTGGTTCTCCTAAGAATGAGGGTAGTGGCAATGGAAATTCCTTCATATGATCAAGTCCTTGGTGGTTCCTCGTTTCCCATGATGGACTTGTCGGTGTTGTAGGTGGTTCCCTATTTAACGAGAAATTTGGTGAGTGGGAGGTTCTCGGTGGTGAATGATCTAATGAATAGAGGTTTGGGTGAGGAAGAGGCTCGTTAAATAAGTGTAGTCCATGCTCAAGGAATGATGGCTTAGATGGCTTACTAGAACTAGCTATGTTTGGTTTTGAACTAGATGACCCTTTTTCTAGCCCAAAAGGTTTGTTGCTTATTCTTGCGGTTCTCTTAGTAATTATTGGATGGGTTTGTTGAGGTGGGATTATAGCATTGTTATCTCTTACGGGAGATGATTCGGTGGATGAAATTTCATGGATCATATGACCCTTTCTTTTGGATGAGCCTTTGGTTGAAGAGTTGTTGCTAAGAGCTTTGGTCATGATGATGGTAAGGATGCAAAATGAGCTTCTAACTACTGATTTTGGATAGCTAGGTGAGGGTGATGACTTAACCTTAAGAGTGTTTGGTTTATAAAGGATAATTTTGAATTAGAGAATTAAAGTCTTGGCAACTAAGAGGATTAAGCATGCACTTAGGATATTGATCAGCTCTAGGAAGATATTAAATGATAGCTAAAAGTGGTTAGATAACCAAAAGGTGGCTTAAAATTGAAGAGGGAAGCTGATTAAAGCTTTCTGCAGACACGGATCCCACAGATCCCTCTCACCAGGGATCCGTCTGGTTATAAACCAGAGATCCGTTTGTCAGACAGATTCTTGATGAAATGATTATGCTTTTTCTAAGGTATAGTACCTATGTATCTCTAGGTTTTGACTTTATTTTGATGTCTTGAGTGGTGGATGTCTTAAATGCTCAACCATATAGGGTTAGGGTGCTTAATGATGGTTTTGGGTAAGAAAGTGTACTTTAGATAGTCTTAATTAAGTGCTTGAGAAGAGTATTATTTGATATGAGATGGAAGAGTGGTGGTAATTAGTCCTAGAAGTCACATGATGCCTCTAGAAAAATTTAGTAAAATCTTAAAAAATAAAGAGAAATGGAAAACTAGTTTCATGCTTATTTTTTAGTTAATGGTGACTACAATCAATTTGCTAAAATTGATGGATATATCAAACTAAGTGTTTATGAGATGTGAGAAATAATGTGTAAGCGTTTGAGCGAAAATATGGTGAGTTGACAAGTCAAAATCATTTTGAAATAGATCCTAGGTAAGAGTGTGAAGCTTTCAAATGTTTGAGGAAGACTTAGTTGGTTCTAATGTCTTATGTTTGACTAATGTAAGGTGATCTAGTGAGCTATTTTTGATGTAATCAAGTCTGTATTGCTCATCTGCAGTCACGGATCCACGGTTCCCTTCTGGGAGGGATCCGGCTAGTTATAACACTGGGATCCACCTACTGCAGATCAAAAGGCTTCCAGTAAATGTGCAATTTTGTACTCTTAAGCAAATGCTTCTCCTATTTGTTTCTACATGGACAAAATGCAAGAACACATTAAGTATAACGCATAGCAAATGTGGGGAAACTAAAGGTAGCTAAAAGATGAGTGACGACGACTGCACGTTCCTAAGTTAAGGTTGTTCAATGCCACATTATGGCAAAACCTACATACTACATCCTACTCTACATAATAATTGTTTAGATGTTTACAACCCATTGTTTAAAACTGTTTCCACAAATTAAGGTCCTATGACCTTACCTTTACTTCTCCACTACTCCCCATCTTCATCATACCATCTCTACTTCTTTTTTCTTCAAGAAGATGGCGAAGCACTTGAAGATCCCCTTGGTTTGTTGCCATTCCGGTGATCGGTTGGAGATGTTTGGCAATTGGTTGATGTAGTCCAAAGGGTCAAGATCGGTGTTTCCGAGTGGGTTGCTACTACCTTCACCTTCTCCTTGCCTCTCCCATTCATCCAAGGAATCCGTGGGTGGATGAGGCCATTTGCCTTCCACCATAAACCTTGTAGTTCTACCCTCGGTCAATGACACCATAACTTTGTTGCAAAAGCTATGATCATAGGATTGTGGAGAAGGATCTAATGCAAAGACGAATTTTGCAAGACGGGTTAGGAGCATTGCGTATGGAAGCACCATTTTGTCCATTCTTTTAGGGTGAAAGCTAAAGGTACGCAACGTACTTTTTCAAAAATACACATCTACGCAATGTACTTTCAAAAAAACACATCTAGCTAACATACTTTCAAAAATTTTTCGTTCTAGCTAATATGACCTGTTGGTAGTAGGTTACCAGGTCACCTTGGCGAAAAATTTGCGCAGTTAGTCCTTGATTCGTCCCGAACCATCAAGTTTTCTCACACAAGCTAGCCACTTGTGAATGGCTAACCATAAGAAACTTAAAACAGTTCAGACACAAAATGCAATGAAGATCAGAGGAATATAGTGGATTCCCAGGTCGTTAAGTCCCACGGAGACTCAATGGTGTATCAAAACTTATCAGATGATAGAATGATCACTAAGGATAGTGATCAGTAAGGATATGGATTGATAACTACACCTATGATTGATTGGAATGTATTTGGACACAGAATTGATAAGCATAACAATCAGATGAAACAAACGTAAAACGTCGTTTAAAAAAACTACGTAACGTACAAATTAAAAATTGAGATCTAAGAAATAAAAGACCTACAAATATGAAAATGAAATTTTTGAAAACCTAAAAAATAAAGAAATTATTAGAAAAAGAAAATTATTTTATAACTATTTATTTAATTATTATTAATTAAAAACTATTTTAAACTATTTAATAATAACCTAAAATAAAAGAAAATATGAAATAAGGCTAGAAAAATAAAATTATGATTCAGAAAAAATCTAAAATATTATAAAACTTATTTTAAAACTAAAAATATATTTTTTACACTTTTTATCTATTTATTACTAATTAATTACTATTTAAAATACACTTAAATACAAGAAATTACAAAATTAACCTGGAAAAATAAAATTTTAACTTAGAAAAATCTAGAATATTATAAAACTAATTTTAAAACTGAAAAGATATTTTTTATGCTTTTTTAATTATTTATTACTAATTATTTAATACTTTTGACTATTTAAAATTCTAATAAATATTAAGCAGATTAGGAAAATTATGAAACTTTTTCTAAAAATAACTTAAGGTGACAGAAAACTAAGAAAAATATAAAAACTAGATTTGCTTAATAATAAGCTGAAAAGAAAAATCAAAAAAGCTAATTAATATTAAATAAACGCTATCACTATATTTAAAATGATGTTTTTGTGGATTTTCTTTTTGAAAACTATTATACTACTGATAATAAGAAACTTTAATAAACACAAAAATTTTACAAACTAAAAATGAGTTGTTTGATAAGCTTATGAGCTTAACAGATTTGCTTATGAGCTTATTTTGGAGAAATAAGCTCAAACAAGCTCACAAGCTGAAACAAAAGCTAAAATAGGATGCTAATAAGCTAGAGCAACTCAAATGAAGCTAGAAGACACAAAGAAGCAAACTGATAAGCTAGAATAAGCAGATAAGCACTTATGACTATTGTGTTGAAAGACAGAAATGGGACAAAGTGAAGGCTTATTGCAGCCCTACCAAACAAGCTTCAAAATAAAAACTTAAGCTTGGGACCTCAAGATGGCTAGGTCAGCTTCCCAAAGAACCAAGAATCACAAGCTATGACCAACTAATAAGCTCTGTGTGAGCTTATCAAGTTGGACTACCCAACTGTGCACAGGGCACCATTATCAGACAAAGGTCCAAAAGAAACTAGAAAATAAGCACTTTATAAGCTGATTAAAATGAACTAGTATTTTTCTAATTAAGTTAAGCAACTAAACTTTAATACCCCAAAAGATTTTAAGCTAAAACTCAATATTAAACACACACTAAAATTGTCTATTTAATTCAAAAACGACCAAATGTAAATTTGACTTTTTAAGAAAACCAATTGAGTTGACTAATATGAACTTGTGATCAATACTACTTACTAAATATGTTGTAATAAGCTAAGATAAGATAAATTAAG
The DNA here is from genome assembly GCA_910596185.1 of Chrysanthemum makinoi. Lineage (NCBI taxonomy): Eukaryota > Viridiplantae > Streptophyta > Magnoliopsida > Asterales > Asteraceae > Chrysanthemum > Chrysanthemum makinoi. The sequence goes on from OU343225.1 coordinate 52,979,762, forward strand.
CTAGGTTAACAGATTTTAAGCTACTATGATGAATTTGATAATCTAACTTCTAACAGTTAACTAACAAGTGATATTTAAAGATGATTTTGACTTTTTCACTAAATGACCACTAGTTTTTCTTGTTGATTTGAGATATTAGATACTAAAGTGACACAGAACAAGCAATAATACTGTCTTAAACACTCTTTAGCACAGTTAACAAACTAAAACCAAACACTACTTATTGAGACTGATTTGAAGATTTTCAAAGCAAATGAGTAATTTAGACCATGCTACTTATTAAAAACCTTATAATATCATTTATTAGAACTAAATAAGCATCAAACAACAGTTATAACAACATAAAACTCACTAATGATCTTTATGATATTTAAACTGTTAAAATGAAATTTTTATAAACTACAAATTAAAAGGAACAAGTGACTGCTTTTATTGATTAATTGTACTTAACTATGACTAATAAACATAAAAACTCCAAGATTCAAACTAATTAACAACTTAACAGTGAAATTCCAAAATGGATTAAAAGGGCTTACAACTTGGATTCTATCACAAAATGAGAACTGAGGACTTGTAAACACTTCCTAAAGCTTCCCAATAAGCTCTATACCAAGGCCATCCAATATAAACCCTGCTCCAGCATTCTTGTATCTTTCACTATGGATTTTTTTATTTTTCAACTATTTATTTGTATTCTTGGTGATTTTTTTGCTTTTTGCTTCTAAACCGACTTTTAATGTTTCTAAAAGCTTGAATAAGCTTTATAGGAGCTTACATGTGCTCATTCAGTCCTTGAAAACATCTAAAAACAACATTGGAACATACATGAGATTTTTGAATTAGGAAAAGTTGCATAAAATGAAAACTTGACTTAAAGCTGAAATTGATGGTTACAAAAGTTTTATTGTACAAGGAAAACTTGAAATACAAAGCTTTAAAGATAAAACATACACTGAAAATCAAAATTAAACTAAAACGACATTGAAATTTAAAAATTACACTCGATATCTCTCATCCTTGCTTCTCTTCCCTTTATAATCAACTTTTTGGACTTCTTGTCGACCTCTGATAGAATCCCACTCATTTCCAGCCATTGGATTGGCCAAAATCATCATATTCGTCCAAGTGTCATTTTGGCGCCAAAAGTCTCTTAGCAGGTTTGAGCAGGTTTTAGTCAATAAATGAAGTTTGGGTGTTAGTGGAAGTAGAGGGGACAAGGTAAGGTAGTATACAAGTGGTGTGTTGAAAAAGATGAAATACCAGCTCTGGTTTTTGGATTTCAGGCGTTGAGAGGGAGATGAACATGGCTCGCTTATTTTGGCGCGTTTTGACTTCTTTGACCGAGGAGTTAGTTATACTAACGGGGGGTTCACAATTGGATATGGCAGGGGCCAAAATGGATATTGGCCTGGCTCAAGGGTCAAGAGCTCAAGGGTCAAGGGCTCAAGTTGGGTTTGGGCTAAGGATTGGATTGGGCTTGTGTTTGATATTAGAAGGTGTCCGTTTGGTTTGATAGATATTACAAGGACCATATTTGCAATTTCTGAAACTTTGGGGACTGAACTTGACACTTTTCCAAAGATATCAAAAGGACCAAACTTGACAAACTTTGATAGTACAAGGACCACTTTTGCATAAAATTCCATTTTTGGATATCCAAGGACTAATTTTGACATTTTTCAAAGTTTAGGGACCTTTTCTGCCATTTGACCAAAGAATTATTCAAGGACCATTTTTAACAACTTAGAATATTTCAGGGACCTTGAATGATATTTTATTGATTTTTGAATTCCAGGGACTAGATTTGACAACTTTTGAAACTTGGGGGACTAAAACTGCCAATTTTGCAAACTTGATACGTTTTTCATCTGATTTTGATATTTTTGCATTTAAAACACATAAAACACAATTTTGGGATATTTTCAGCATTTTGATGCATTACTGAGTGTTTTCAGATGGTTTTGCAGTTTAGATTGTACAAAAATGATGAGTATTTAGACACTCATCAATCCCCCACACTAAGATATTGCTAGTCCCTAGCAATGATTTAGATCTTTTAATGGATTTTAAAAACTCTTTACCAAAATCCATCACTTCTGGAGTAGCCAATTGTTTTGGTTCAAGTAAGAACCTTGGTACAATGATAACCAAATGATTTTGAGCAAATCATAAGCTGTAAACGGATTTGATTTGTCTTTACCAGAAGCCGTTTGCTTCTGGACTAGCCAACTCTTAGATAAATTATCAGTATTATCTTCGGTGAGCTGAATATCAATTATGGTTTTTCCACTGCCTTTACCACAAGCCATAAACTTGCGGGCTAGCCAACTCTTCACTTTTTAGGATATGGTGAGTTGAATACCATACAATTTTGGGAAAATTGCAAGCCATAAACGGATTTGAGAAATCTTTACCAAGAGCCGTTTGCTCCTGGATTAGCCAATCCTTTTGTTTATTAGACATGGTGGACTGATAACCATATGCTGAGTAAGTGTAAAACACTTACTCCAAAAAAAAAATTTTTTTTTTTTTTTTTTTTTTTGACCAAAAACGGGGGAATTGGGTAGATAATACATGATAAAATTCGCGAGAATTCCCCCCCACACTTAGAAATGAATATTGCCCTCAATATTCAAAGTACCGGCGGTTATGCCGAAACAAAGAACGTAAAAGGGAAATACAACGGCCATTATTTTATTTTTGATATATACACATTTTTTTTTTTTTTTTTTTTTTTAGAGAAGAAAACTTATATACAACAGCGGGGGGCAACTCCCCCACACTAGGGTGGTAAAATAGGGTAAGAAGACAGAAACATGGGTGAAAACCCATATGGTGTGTGCTACTGTTTTTGATTATCGAGTCGCTAGCTTGACTCGATCCCCGCATTCATTGGTTCATGGGAAAAGTTTGTAGATCTGGGACAACCACAGGAGGAATGTCCTCTCCAAAATAATGCTTCAACCGATGACCATTCACTTTAAAATTTGGACCATCGGGCTGAGATAACTCAATGGTACCATAAGGATAAACCTTAGCAATAGTGAATGGACCAGACCAACGGGACTTGAGCTTTCCCGAGAATATCTTCAATCTTGAATTGAAAAGAAGGACTCGATCACCAACGTTGAAAACGCGGTTCTTGATTTTAGAGTCATGAATCTTCTTTGTCTTTTGTTTGTAGATCAAAGAGTTCTCGTATGCTTGATCACGGAGTTCATTTAGTTCATTCGTTTGAACTTTTCTATGATCACCAACTGTCTGAATATCGAAGTTTGCATGTTTCAAGGCCCAGTATGCCTTGTGCTCAAGCTCAATCAGAGATGACATGCTTTTTCCGTACACTAGCTTGTATGGAGTACACCGATGGGTGTTTTATAAGCTGTACGGAAGGCCCAGAGTGCGTCATCCAGTTTATCCGACCAGGATGCACGTTTTCGCCTACTGTCCTTTCAAGAATTCTTTTAATACCACGGTTGGAAACTTCCACTTGCCCACTTGTTTGAGGGTGGTATGCAGTAGAAAGACGGTGGGTTACACCATACTTTTGCATGACACGATCAAATTGGTCATTGCAGAAATGTGTACCACGATCACTGATTATAGCACGTGGAGTTCCAAACCTAGCAAAAAGAGATTTCAAAAATTTTACAACTACTCGGGCATCATTGGTAGGTAAAGCTTTCGCTTCAACCCATTTTGACAAATAGTCAACAGCCACGAGTATGTATTTGTTTCCTCGAGATGATGGAAATGGCCCCATAAAGTCAATGCCCCATATGTCAAAGATCTCACAAACTTGAATGGCATTTTGCGGCATTTCATTTCTTTGAGATATATTTCCGTGACGTTGACAAGCGTCACAGGTTTTGACAAAATCGTGGGCATCCTTATAAATCGTGGGCCAATAAAACCCGGTATCAAACACCTTTTTGGCGGTGTAGTTTGGACTATGATGGCCCCCGGTGGGTCCAGCATGGCAAGCTGTGAGTATGTCAAGAGCTTCTGTCCATAAAACACCGTCGGATGACTGATCGCACAGATTTTGAATAAGTAGGGGTCATCCCAGAAGTAATGTTTAACATCCTTGAAGAATTTGTTCTTCTGTTGGGTCGACATCCCTTTCACTATGAAGTTACCCGCATGGTAATTTGCGAAGTCAGCTAACCATGGGGTGGTAGTTTCCCGAAAAGAAACCGATTGAGTGTCTCGAGAGGAAATGTTTCATTTATTTTCTTTTTCTCGAAAACATCTTGGTGAGGGTTTTCTAGACGGGACAGATGATCAGCAGCCAGGTTCTAGGCTCCTTTTTTATCACGTATAATGATATCAAATTCTTGCAGGAGGAGAACCCAACGGAGCAATCTCGGCTTTGCATCTTGTTTTGCAAAGAGATATTTGAGAGCCGAGTGATCCGTATACACCACGCATTTGGTCAAGATTAAGTACGGCCGAAACTTCTCAAATGCATACACAACGGCTAATAGCTCTTTTTCTGTGGTGGTGTAATGAGTTTGAGCTTCAGTCATAGTTTTGCTTGCGTAGTGGATGGGCTGAAAATGCTTGCTTTCGTTGCCCTAGGACTGCACCGATAGCAAAATCACTTGCATCGCACATGAGCTCAAAAGGCAAGTCCCAGTCGGGAGCAACGAGAATGGGTGCTTCAGTAAGCTTTTTCTTTAATGTTTCAAAAGCTTTGATGCACTCGGGTGAGAAGATAAAAGGAGCATCTTTTTCTAGAAGATGGGTCATAGGCCGAGCGATTTTAGAAAAATCTTGTATGAATCTGCGATAAAAACCGGCATGACCTAAAAAACTCCTAATACCTTTGACGGTAGTAGGATGAGGCAGTTTAGCAATAACATCAACTTTTGCTCTATCAACCTCAATCCCGTTTTTTGAAATCTTATGGCCAAGGACTATGCCTTCTTTGACCATAAAGTGGCTCTTCTCCCAATTTAGACAAAGATTGGTGTCTTCACACCTTTGAAGCATTTTTTCTAAATGGGAGAGACATGTTTGAAAAGAATCCCCAATGACCGAGAAGTCATCCATAAACACCTCCATTGTTTCCCCGATCATGTCGTGGAATATGGCAATCATACATCGTTGGAACGTGCCAGGAGCATTACATAAGCCAAAAGGCATACGTTTGTAGGCAAAAGTTCCGTATGGGCAGGTGAATGTAGTCTTCTCTTGATCCTGTGGATCAATGGGAATCTGAAAATAACCCGAGAAACCATCAAGGAAACAATAGTATTCATTCCCTGCTAATCTCTCAAGCATTTGGTCCATGAAGGGTAGAGGAAAATGGTCTTTACGAGTGGCGTCATTCAACTTACGATAGTCAATGCAAACACGCCATCCCGTTACCAATCGAGTTGGAATTAACTCGTTTTCTTCATTTGTGACAACAGTTATGCCACCCTTTTTAGGAACACAGTGAATTGGGCTAACCCAAGGACTATCTGAGATCGGGTAAATTAATCCTGCATCAAGAAGTTTGATAACCTCCTGTTTGATAACATCATGGATTTTGGATTTACTCTTCTCTGATGTTGAACTGCTGGTTTGAAGTCATCCTCCATTAAGATTTTGTGAGTACAAAATTCAGGGTTGATACCCTTAATGTCGGAGAGTTTCCAAGCAATTGCTTGCTTGTGTGACTTCAAGATCTTTATGAGAGCAGACTTTTCATCTTTACTCAAATCTCGAGCAATAATGACGGGTAATTTATCATCACCCTCAAGAAATGCATACTCGAGATGAGGTGGTAAGTCCTTAAGTTCGACTTCAGGAAATTCTTCAGTTTTCTCAACTGACTTGACTTCCTTGTTATGAAGCTCGACGGGAGGGAGGGGAGGAGAAGTGTCTTGATTTAACAACTTCAAGAATTCAAGAAGAATATCTCCCTCCAGATTAATCTCATTTGGAATTGAATCACTAGTGTGAGGGTTTGATGATGGATCATCATTAAGCAACTTCTCAATGAGAAGTATGTCCCCCTCAATGTCAATTGGAGCGTGATCAATTTCCCATGGAACAGAATCACTAGCCAAGTATGCTTCAATCTCTTCCAAGATGAAGTCTCTTCCCTCAAAAGGAGTGATAGAAGGAGTGGAATTGGCTATGATAGGTTGAGAAGATGTGGTGGGATCCCCACTCACAGAATTATGAGAATAACCAAGAACTTCTTGAGAGTACTCTTCAGAAATAACATCAATGATATCTATTCGGTTAACCGACTCAGAATCATAGTTTGCGGAGTACCTCGAAGTTTGATCAAGGTTAAAGGTGACAGCTTCATTACCAACGCGTAATGTGATTTCTTGCTCAAATACATCAATGAGAGCTCGGCCCGTTCTCAGGAATCCTCGACCAACAATGAGAGGAACCCGTTGATCAGCATCGAAATCAACAACCACGAAGTCAGCTGGAAAATGGAACTTTCCTACTTTCACAAATACGTCCTCGGCAATGCCAAGTGGACGGGATATGGAACGATCTGCAAGCTCGAGAGTCATGCATGTAGGAGTGAGTTCTGGAAGAGAAAGTTTCTTCCATACTGAATAAGGCATCAGATTGATGCTTGCACCAAGATCTGCTAAGGCAAAGCATTCAACCATTCCTGGAAATACACAAGGTAAGAGAAATTTTCCAGGATCTCCAAGCTTTTCAGGAAGCTTCTTCAGGATAACTGCAGAGCAGTTCTCGTTCAGAGGAGTTTTAGCCATTTCAAACAGCTTTTCCTTGTTGCTTAACATGTGTTTGAGAGTTGATGCAAACTTGGGCATCAGCATGATAGCATCCGCAAAGCTTATGTCAAAATGTAATTCTTGGAAAATTTGAAAAAATTTGTCCATTTGATGACTGGCTTTTTCGCGGAGCTTTTGCTCATTCAAACGTGATGGGTAAGGAATAGAAGTTTTGGATTTGGGGTTTTCAACAGGAGCTACAGGAGGTTCAAAAACAACTCCTGGATTTGATTTGGGTTTCTGGACAACTTGAGGTTGGACTACCGAAGGTGGGACGTGTGCGGTACTTCGTGGGCTTGAAAAATGCACCTTGTCCGTTGTATCCTTGGTAACTTGACTCATTGCTCCTAGTGGAGGAGGCATTGGAGTCAAAGGTCCATTGTGTGTCTTAGGTTCACTTTCCACTACCTTCGGGAGAGAAGAAGAAGAAGAGGTAGTAGGAATAGCAGGTCCATCATATGAAACACCACTTCTGGTTGTGATCGCCTTAGCATCGCCCCTCGGGATTAGCGATCGTGTTGCGATCGTGTTTCTCGTTCTTTTCCTGAGCCCGAGGGTTGATCATTTAAAGATTCTTTCGATCGCTACTGACACAATCTGACCAACCAACCGTTCATTTCATCTTGGGATTTCATGAATTGTTTCAATAGCTCATCAGATGATGGTCCAGTTGGAACAATGGCTTGAGTTTGATTAGGAAAATTCTGGCCTCTATTGTTAGGAATAGGGCCTTGATGTTGAAAATTTCCTTGATTAGGATTCATATTCCCATGAAATTGATTCCCTCCATTGAAATTGTTTTGATTAAGGTTTCCTTGATGTTGGAAACCTTGATTTGGTCCGGAATAGAAATTACCTTGGTTTTGATAACCTTGGTTCATTCTAGGTTGGTTTTGATTCCGGTTTTGCATGTTATGATTCTGGTTAAAACCGGGTGGTGCCTGATTAGTGTTAGCACGGTAGTGTGGTTCATTTTGAGGACGGTATTGATTACCTCCCTGATGTGAAGTACCGGCTAGAGCATTGGCTTCAAATGGACTACCATCGGTGGCAGTACAGTTGTAGTATGCATGAGGGCCACCACAAGTAACACAACTCTTGACTTTCTTCACTTCACCATGCGATGGTGTCTGTGTGAAGGTGACTTTCTTTTGGTTAGCAAGAACCAAAGCCTGAACAATATCCGTGAGTTTGTCAATCTTAGCATCGGTGCTAGATATACTCACGGGAGATGAAGAAGAAGGTCCAGCATTAGACTGAGACTGGTATGTCTTTGCTCGGAAAGGGCGGACCTGGGACTTGTTCTCAATGATTTGCAAGGCTTCTTTGGTGGTCTTGCTCAAGAAATTACCTCCCGCGGAGGCATTCAAAGAGTCTTGATTGGTCTGGTTCAGACCATTGTAGAAAGTATCCATTTGCATTAACTCGGTAAAACCATGATGCGGACACTTGCGAAGCAACTCTTTGTAACGATCCCATGCCTCCCCGAATGATTCATCAAATCTCTGAGAAAATTTCATTATCTCATTCTTAAGACTTGTAGTTCGGGATGGAGGATAGAATTCGTTAACAAACTTGGTAACTAGATCCTCCCATGTCTCAATGGAACGAGGGGGTTGTTTCTCAAGCCAATTCCGGGCTTGTCCCTCTAGAGAGAATGGGAACAGAAGAAGCTTGATAGCTTCATGTGGGACATTCTTGTATTTGATGGTAGATGCAATCTTGTTAAACCATCGAATGTGTGCATGAGGATCATCCCGCTCAAAACCATAGAATTGGCTTTGGGTTACCAGATTAAGCAACCCGGTTTTGAGCTCAAAGGTATCAGCCACGATGGCTGGGACAACAATAGCATCTCCGTAACCCTCGATGGGTGCTTGGAGAAGCTCATTCATGGGCTTATCTTCTGCCATTACGACAGGTGGTGGTGGTGGTAGACGTTCCTCAGTCACGGCTGAAGGAGCAGAACGTCCTCTACGTCTACGAGGAATATTTGCAAGCTCAGAAAGTGGACTTGTAGAACTGGAAGAACGAGTGCGCATGCACTAAGTATAAAAATCAGTTTTCAAAACAAATACGAGGCAAAACGACAAGTGAACTTAACCAATAATCACAAATGAAATGGCTTCTTTGAAAAAGGTACACCAAATCACAAGGACACAAAGGAAAGTTTTAAATATGTTGTTCGGGAACTTATTATGGTCACACCCCCAGTTGGTAGGTGTACTGCCTTGATTTGCGGTGGTTGATTTTTATGTATATATTAAGTACCACTAAAAAGACGTAGGTATGGATTTGTGCTGATGGGTTGAAAAACTTTTGGACAATATTTTTGGTATCGTCTCGTTTAACCAAATCGTATCTCTTTAAGAATCACCTCAAAGAAAATACAAGATAGAAAACGTTACGATTGTTTTGTTGTTTTATATTTTTTTGGTGTTGTTAACACTTTAGGAAAAGTGTTAATGAACTTTTTGATTTATGATAACTTTACAAAAAAACTTTTTACAAAAGATGGTATAAGTGCAAGAATGGGTCTGAAAAAGGTTTAACACACGCTAAAGCCTCCCCGGCAGCGGCGCCAAAATTTGATTCGTCCCGAACCGTCAAGTTTTCTCACACAAGCTAGCCACTTGTGAATGGCTAACCGTAAGAAACTTAAAACAGTTCAGACACAAAATGCAATGAAGATCAGAGGAATATAGTGGATTCCCAGGTCGTTAAGTCCCACGGAGACTCAATGGTGTATCAAAACTTATCAGATGATAGAATGATCACTAAGGATAGTGATCCGTAAGGATTTGGATTGATAACTACACTACTGATTGATTGGAATGTATTTGGACACAGAATTGATAAGCACAACAATCAGATGAAACAAACGTAAAACGTACGTTTAAAAACTACGTAAACGTACAAAATTAAAAATTGAGATCTAAGAAATAAAAGACCTACAAATATGAAAATGACATTTTTGAAAACCTAAAAATAAAATAAAATTATTAGAAAAAGAAAATTATTTTTATAACTATTTATTTAATTATTATTAATTAAAAACTATTTTAAACTATTTAATAATAACCTAAAATAAAAGAAAATATGAAATAAGGCTAGAAAAATAAAATTATGATTCAGAAAAAATCTAAAATATTATAAAACTTATTTTAAAACTAAAAATATACTTTTTTACACTTTTTATCTATTTATTACTAATTAATTACTATTTAAAATACACTTAAATACAAGAAATTACAAAATTAACCTGGAAAAATAAAATTTTAACTTAGAAAAATCTAGAAAATTATAAAACTAATTTTAAAACTGAAAAGATATTTTTTATGCTTTTTTAATTATTTATTACTAATTATTTAATACTTTTGACTATTTAAAATTCTAATAAATATTAAGCAGATTAGGAAAATTATGAAACTTTTTCTAAAAATAACTTAAGGTGACAGAAAACTAAGAAAAATATAAAAACTAGATTTGCTTAATAATAAGCTGAAAAGAAAAATCAAAAAAGCTAATTAATATTAAATAAACGCTATCACTATATTTAAAATGATGTTTTTGTGGATTTTATTTTTGAAAACTATTATACTACTGATAATAAGAAACTTTAATAAACACAAAAATTTTACAAACTAAAAATGAGTTGTTTGATAAGCTTATGAGCTTAACAGATTTGCTTATGAGCTTATTTTGGAGAAATAAGCTCAAACAAGCTCACAAGCTGAAACAAAAGCTAAAATAGGATGCTAATAAGCTAGAGCAACTCAAATGAAGCTAGAAGACACAAAGAAGCAAACTGATAAGCTAGAATAAGCAGATAAGCACTTATGACTCTTGTGTTGAAAGACAGAAATGGGACAAAGTGAAGGCTTATTGCAGCCCTACCAAACAAGCTTCAAAATAAAAACTTAAGCTTGGGACCTCAAGATGGCTAGGTCAGCTTCCCAAAGAACCAAGAATCACAAGCTATGACCAACTAATAAGCTCTGTGTGAGCTTATCAAGTTGGACTACCCAACTGTGCACAGGGCACCATTATCAGACAAGGGTCCAAAAGAAACTAGAAAATAAGCACTTTATAAGCTGATTAAAATGAACTAGTATTTTTCTAATTAAGTTAAGCAACTAAACTTTAATACCCCAAAAGATTTTAAGCTAAAACTCAATATTAAACACACACTAAAATTGTCTATTTAATTCAAAAACGACCAAATGCAAATTTGACTTTTTAAGAAAACCAATTGAGTTGACTAATATGAACTTGTGATCAATACTACTTACTAAATATGTTGTAATAAGCTAAGATAAGATAAATTAAGCTAGGTTAACAGATTTTAAGCTACTATGATGAATTTGATAATCTAACTTCTAACAGTTAACTAACAAGTGATATTTAAAGATGATTTTGACTTTTTCACTAAATGACCACTGGTTTTTCTTGTTGATTTGAGATATTAGATACTAAAGTGACACAGAACAAGCAATAATACTGTCTTAAACACTCTTTAGCACAGTTAACAAACTAAAACCAAACACTACTTATTGAGACTGATTTGAAGATTTTCAAAGCAAATGAGTAATTTAGACCATGCTACTTATTACAAACCTTATAATATCATTTATTAGAACTAAATAAGCATCAAACAACAGTCATAACAACATAAAACTCACTAATGATCTTTATGATATTTAAACTGTTAAAATGAAATTTTTATAAACTACAAATTAAAAGGAACAAGTGACTGCTTTTATTGATTAATTGTACTTAACTATGACTAATAAACATAAAAACTCCAAGATTCAAACTAATTAACAACTTAACAGTGAAATTCCAAAATGGATTAAAAGGGCTTACAACTTGGATTCTATCACAAAATGAGAACTGAGGACTTGTAAACACTTCCTAAAGCTTCCCAATAAGCTCTATACCAAGGCCATCCAATATAAACCCTGCTCCAGCATTCTTGTATCTTTCACTATGGATTTTTTTATTTTTCAACTATTTATTTGTATTCTTGGTGATTTTTTTGCTTTTTGCTTTTAAACTGACTTTTAATGTTTCTAAAAGCTTGAATAAGCTTTATAGGAGCTTACATGTGCTCATTCAGTCCTTGAAAACATCTAAAAACAACATTGGAACATACATGAGATTTTTGAATTAGGAAAAGTTGCATAAACTGAAAACTTGACTTAAAGCTGAAATTGATGGTTACAAAAGTTTTATTGTACAAGGAAAACTTGAAATACAAAGCTTTAAAGATAAAACATACACTGAAAATCAAAATTAAACTAAAACGACATTGAAATTTAAAAATTACACTCGATATCTCTCATCCTTGCTTCTCTTCCCTTTATAATCAACTTTTTGGACTTCTTGTCGACCTCTGATAGAATCCCACTCATTTCCAGCCATTGGATTGGCCAAAATCATCATATTCGTCCAAGTGTCATTTTGGCGCCAAAAGTCTCTTAGCAGGTTTGAGCAGGTTTTAGTCAATAAATGAAGTTTGGGTGTTAGTGGAAGTAGAGGGGGACAAGGTAAGGTAGTATACAAGTGGTGTGTTGAAAAAGATGAAATACCAGCTCTGGTTTTTGGATTTCAGGCATTGAGAGGGAGATGAACAGTGGCTCGTTTATTTTGGCGCGTGTTTGACTTCTTTGACCGAGGAGTTAGTTATACTAACGGGGGTTCACAATTGGATATGGCAGGGGCCAAAATGGATATTGGCCTGGCTCAAGGGTCAAGAGCTCAAGGGTCAAGGGCTCAAGTTGGGTTTGGGCTAAGGATTGGATTGGGCTTGTGTTTGATATTAGAAGGTGTCCGTTTGGTTTGATAGATATTACAAGGACCATATTTGCAATTTTTGAAACTTTGAGGACTGAACTTGACACTTTTCCAAAGATATCAAAATGACCAAACTTGACAAACTTTGATAGTACAAGGACCACTTTTGCATAAAATTCCATTTTTGGATATCCAAGGACTAATTTTGACATTTTTCAAAGTTTAGGGACCTTTTCTGTCATTTGACCAAAGAATTATTCAAGGACCATTTTTAACAACTTAGAATATTTCAGGGACCTTGAATGATATTTTTCTTGATTTTTTGAATTCCAGGGACTAGATTTGACAACTTTTGAAACTTGGGGGACTAAAACTGCCAATTTTGCAAACTTGATACGTTTTTCATCTGGTTTTGATATTTTTGCATTTAAAACACATAAAACACAATTTTGGGATATTTTCAGCATTTTGATGCATTACTGAGTGTTTTCAGATGGTTTTGCAGTTTAGATTGTACAAAAATGATGAGTATTTAGACACTTATCAGTCCTCTAGGACTAACGACCGTTAAAAAAAAAAAAAAAAAAAAAAAACTTTTAAAATGAATTTTACGTTTTTAAAAAAAAAAAAAAAAAAAAAAAAAAAAAAAAAAAAAAAAAATTAAAAAAAAAAACGTAAATTTTTTAAAAAAAAAAAAAACATAAAATTTATTTAAAAAAACGTAAATTTAAAAAAAAAAAAAAAGTAAATTTTAAAAATTTTTTTTTTTTAAATTTTAAATTTTTTTTTTTAAAACTTAAATTTTTTTTAAAAAAAACGTAAAAATTTTTAAATTTTTTTTTTTAAATTTAAAAAAAAAAAACGTAAAATTTTTTGAAAAAAAAAACGTAAAATTTTTTTTAAAAGTTTTTTTTTTTTTTTTTTTTTTTTTTTTTTTTTTAACGGTCGTTATCATCTAGCTAACGGTCGTTAGTCCTAGAGGACTAACTGCGCAAATTTTTCGCCAAGGTGACCTGGTAACCTACTACCAACAGGTCATATTAGCTAGATCGAAAAAAATTTGAAAGTATGTTAGCTAGATGTGTTTTTTTGAAAGTACATTGCGTAGATGTGTATTTTTGAAAAAGTACGTTGCGTACTATTAGCTTTCACCCTTCTTTTTACACTTGCCATTCTCTTAATCATGTAGTAAGCAAGGTTGAAGCGAGTCTCGGTTACTAGGCAATAGATCTTGAAACTGAGGAATGCGTTGGGGTGATCCTTGTTTCCTACTAGGCACAACACATTCTCCATTACCACAATTTCCCATTTCCTATACAAAGCGTACATCTCGGAGTGACCCTTGATGGGGATGCTCTTGGCATGAACACGGTGTCCCTCACCGTGGTTGCTTCCGGGATTAACATGTGGTAGATTTCATGATCATCAACCATAGTGTGTATCTCTTCCAAAGACCACTCATTGGAGAACATGCAAACACCTTGATATGGAACCCCTACTATTCTTCCAAACTCCACAAGCGAAAGGGAGTACTCATGCTCATTTATGATGAAGACAATTGATATGGACCCATCATCATTTCTAACTATCCTCATTGTCTTGTAGAATTCGAGTACGAAGCCGGGCAAATTTGTTCGTTTATGTCCAATAAACAATCAAAGCCAATGCTCCCAAAAACTTGTCTCTTGTCGGTGTTGGCAAGAAATGATCGTTCTACTACTCGACCTTCGTGAAAAGCCTCTTTTCGAGCATTTTGAAATCTTTCCTATCTTCTAGGCTAGGTCCATATTTTCTATGGTACATTGGGATGTAATGGGCGGTATCTTGATAGTCTAGTTGTCGGTTGCTTGGCATGATTATTCCTAAACAATATAACCACAATGTGGTGTTAATTGTGAATAGTAGCCTAAAAGGGTTTGATCACAATTTTGCTCTCATCATCTTTATTGAATTCAAGAAATGTGTTTAATTTGTATTAACAATGTTAATTCTTTGATTTATATTATCTTAGAAAACAATGTGGTAACAAATTATGATAAACCCATTTGAACCCAACTTCTAAAGATGAAGAAATTGTAATCCTAGAAATCAAGGAATTAAATTAACAATGTAGTGAGGATTATACTTACACAAGAGATTGTTATGCTTGAAGGAAATGATCAAATTTCTCCTGTGAACAGTAATTGGGTTTTTGTTCGTGAGTCTTTGAAGGGAAAGTGGTTGTGGAACTTCCACAGTGATCATTTCTAACTTATGTTGTCTTCTGTTGCACGGATCCCCCGGATCCCTCTCATTTGGGATCAGGCTAGTTCAAGCTCAGGGATCCGGCATGACAACAAAAATCAGCTTAAGCATTCTTTGATAACTTTGGTTTGGTTGTTCTAAAATGCCTAGTTTTTGATGTTTAAGCACTAAAACTAGTGATTTGAGGTTTTGACGGTTTGATACTAATCCTATTTAACGTGATCCCTTTTTATGAATTAGTCACAACTCTTAGAAGGATTATCAAAGATTATGATAAAATCCCATTTTATCATAATATAAGAAATTTCACATGGATATTAATTGACATAGATGAAGTGTCAATAATCCTTTTGTGATGAATAATGATTGCAGCTATCGAATAACCGAGATATCATTATTGTAGATTAGTAGTGTAGCCTATACAAATCAATCAAGGAATACTCTTCTTGATGATGACTTTAATATAGATAACTATTCAAGCAATTACTAATAGAGATTAATTATATAGCTAAGATTTTAACAATAATAAAAAAATGTAAATTATTAACGACCATATCTTTGCTAAATATTCTTTTTAAGGAAAGATATATTTAGAGAAAATGCTTTGTGATCTTCTTAAAATCTTCAGATCCATGTGTGAGGAAGATAATGTTAAACATTCTTTTCATGAAAGGAAATATTTAGATTTTTTCTTCATGATCATCTTGGTATGCCCAGATCTAAGTGTGAAGAATTCTTGACAATGAAAATATTAGAACAATCTATCATTGTCCAACAATAATCACTATAATGATTTTTAAAGTATGACTTGAAAAATCCTTCTTTGTAGTTTTCAAACATACACGGACCGTATCAAGTTTTTAAAGTACATCATACTCTAAAAAACCTTGGTAATGAAGCTTTGATGCCAATTGTGGAAAACTAGAAGGGGGTTGAATAGTTTTACCAATTAAAACTGCATTTTAAAACATTTAGATCAACTTATGTTAATCTATTTAGATGTGTATGTTGGACGTTGATAGATAGATATATAAAGGATGTAATGAAAGATAAAGAGTAAGAAGCACAAAACCATGACACGAGTATTTATAGTGGTTCGGCTAGAAGGACACCTTCCTTGCCCTACTCCACTCTCCGAGTCACCTACTCGAGAGTTCGTAATCACTACACGACACCAAGTCCTTATGGCGGAGAAGCCTTCACAACGTCGCCTACTCTTTTTCCGGTACTAGGCTAACCACCGGGTTCTTTATACCAAGGTGAACCACACCTACCACAACGTGGCCTACCCTTTATCCGGTACTAGGCTAACCACCGGGTTCTTTATACCAAGGTGAACCACACCTATCACAATGTCGCCTACCCTTTATCCGGTACTAGGCTAACCACACACCTAGGTGAACCACACCGATCACAACGTCGCCTACCCTTTATCAGGTACTAGGCTAAGTACCTAGTTCCATTACATTGGAGGAACTACTACCCAACACTACACAACTCCTAATCCAAAGGAGACCCATTTCTTATTACAAAACCATCAAGGATATCACCATCCTTGGAAACACACTAACACTATATGTATAACAATGCACCTCATTGATTATACGACCTTGGCATTCTTCACTAATGCCACTTGATTTGATTTCTAGGCATCTCTCACCAATGCCCTTAATACAACGCTTGGCACCTTTCACTAATGCCTTCGTCTTGACACCTTTAGCATTCTTTACTAATGCTTTTGACATGGACGCTAAGCACCTTTCAATAATGCTTTCGTCTTGACTCTTTCGGCACCCTTCACTAATGCCTTCAACACAACACATCTACTGAGGAAGAAAGAACTATCAACAAGAGAACCTCAGTTGTCTTGATGATGACGAAGCATGGCAACTCATGGACTTGAGCTTGCTCGACTTCAAGAAGTGGTGATCTCGCCTTTAAGAGGTACCTAGAGAATCACACAAAAACAAAAGACAAACTACATAGAGAGATCCCTTAGGATCAGTGGTTAAAGAGTTACAATACTTGGGGAAAGTATGTGTGAGAGTGGCAGACTAAGAGGAAGAAATGGCTCACTATTTATAGAGGAAAATGTCTACTGTTCCCCGGATCCCACCCTCAAGGGATCCGTCTAGTGCAAACACAGGGATCCGTGGGACACTCCTCTTTTCCCTTGGGTATTTTGGTTATGGGTTATGGGTCATGGGTTATGGGTTGATCCATGGGTATTATATTAGATATAATGTACCTAATGGGTGCAATGCACCTAGTCAAATGGGTATGGGTCAATACCATGGGTTGTAGTTTTTACCCATTTATAATACATACTAGTTATGTATATATTTGCCTAATATGTAAATACTAGTTGTTGTACATATGTATTACTAAATAATAAAATCACTTATACTTGTTTTAGTGTTTTATGTGAAAACGTAAGTGTGTTAGAAAACTATTGGCTCAAACCATTTATGTATTTTATTTGTTTCATTAAATTGATTTTACGTTTGTTATTGACAAAACATTAGAAGTTCGTAAAATATAAATAAACGTTTTTACGACTTATTTGTATTAACACAAACTATTATTCAAAATGTACAAAGACATCTAATGCTACTAATCCCTATTTATAGCCAAAACTAACAGTCATAGATTAGTTACCAAATTACAAACAAACTTGTAGCACAAGTCGAACAAATTACCAAATAGCCCCTTAAGTTTAAGTCACTTTTCTAACAATCTCCATCGTGATTAGAACTCCTCCACCGGCTTCAAATCAAATTCAAAGTTCCAAACGCTAGTGATACCAGCCAAATTCAAATCAAAAGATTAATTCCCAAAAACTATCCAAAACAAAGTTGATCCAAAGCAAATGCCGATAACTTCAAAACGAACAATCAAATGTTAACCGACAAATTCAAACTCGGTTAACCAAACAAACAAATCGGCTCAAATGATCTTCAACAAAGATTATCAAATTAAGGCAACCATCTTTAAAAGCCCGATAAACGAAGATCCAAAATTTCAAACTAAAAAATTTCCATTGATCGAACAAAATTCAAACGACTTGAACCAACTCTTCAAACTGCAAACCGATCTTCAAATTCCAAATACCAAATTTCAAATTCAAATTCTAATGACCCACTTATTTAATAAGTATTACTTCCCAACTTCAAATTTATTATCCAAGTATCAAACAAATTCATGTTTATAAATAACTTGACGAACGGGCTCTAATAATTCAAACGCCCCAAATATGATACGGATAATAATTCTAACAACCCACTTATTAATAAGGATTACGGTCCAAATTCAAAACAAACAAATAAAATTCAAAACATACTAATACCAAAAACTAAACTAATCTTCAAATATCTTGTCTTCTTGAGATCAACCAAAATATCAAACAAAACAATACTATCAAACAACGATTCCAAAAGACACAACCAAAAACTAAAAGCTAATTACTACTACCCCAAAAGTTTCCAATTCCAAATACGAATTACCATATTGCAACACACCAAAAAATGATGTGCGATCCCAATTACCAAATGTGAAGAACACCAACGTCAGGAAGTGATTTCCAACCAAGAATATTCAAAAAAAAAAAAAAAAAACCAACACAAAGAGTAAGGCCCAAATTATAACATGAGTTCAATAACCAAGCAAATCCAACAAAACCTTATTATATTCAAAGTGACAAAGATCAATCGTATCCTAAAATTTTCGTACTAAACTTAATTTTTATTTGGTAAAAGGTCAAAGACCCGGTAAATATATTGCTCCAAAAAACGTTTAAGTACAAAAGATATGGGTGAATCCCATATCTCAGCCCGTTACATAGGCGGAAAGCTTACATAACAAGATACTTCTTATTCTCTATATAAGAAAACAAACCACTACTCAGAAGGTAACATTAGACTCTTATGAAAACAAAATTACTTCCTACCAAGGCCTTGAAGCTTGATACCATACGTATCATAATAAGCATCCAAATTTCCTGGAAGATCGTAAACCTGATCCGCATAGCCATCATAATCATATTCATCATAATCATCTTCATGATCATGAAAACCACCAAAGAGGTTCGTTGACTCATCAAACGTATTCACAACCTCCTCATCATCACTATCGGAGACAACAATCTCTCCCACCTTAGAGAATGGGTTAACCTTCTTAATAGATGAAGTAGACGGAAAATCCTTATTACCTGGATAATCAACCTTTTTAATAGGATTACCAGCATCATCAACAAGAGTAGCTTTCCCATCAATAAGACGCTTTTCAAGCTCCCTAATTTTCTCAACAATAGGGGTAGGGCCAACCTCATTAGCTTCAATTGAATCACTCACAAGCGGTTCTTGTGATACATTCCCGGTCTTAAGAGCCCCAACCTCCTTAGCTTCCATTGAACAACCAGAATCCACTACATCAGTAGGAGTACCACATTCATCAGTATCGATCATATTAAGTGCATCAAACGGGTTAGATGTAACAATCGTCGTCCCACTTGTACTAGCCATTTCAGTGGCTTTCTTCTTAGAATTATCCACCTGCTTGGGGTTAGGGGGAGGCGCTTTAGATTGATATCGGAACTTAGGCCCCACACCAAGTTTAGTAAAACCTACCTTACCAGGAACACTTGGACCACCATTCCTACCCTTATTCTTGTTATTGACAGTTTAGAAACCATCAATACCACTCTGTTTAGGCTGGGTAGGCGATGGAACAGATTTAGGACAGTCAAGCAACGTATGACCAAACCGTTTACACGTATCACACCTAGGCGGTTTCCATTCATATTCAACCCGGATCTTTTCAATAGTAGAACCCGATCCATCCAATAAGGGTATCTCAACAGTGAGGCTTTCTCGAAGAGCCTTATCCGCACGAACTTCAATCAAGCACCTAGCAAAACTACTACGGCCCCAGGAATCCAAGCACATTTGACTAGTGTAAGAATCTAGCATTTTTGGAGTACCAATCAATGTAGCAAGAAGACTGAGACCATCATCATAGAACATAGCAAGAGGAACATCATGAAATTTTACCCACACCAAAATGTTAGTCAAATCCTCTTTAAGCAGATTAGTATTCAATGTCCAAGTTTTAAGAATAATTGGCACATTCCTAATCATCCACGATCCGTTTTCAAGAACATCATCAACACCTTTACGAGTGGAAAACTTAAAGAAAAAGAAACCATTAGCATTCATCATAACCTTTTGAATACCATACTTAGCCCCCGTATTACGAACATAATAATCAACGACCGAAAAAGCAATACGTTTAGCAAGAAAATAACCATAAAATGTATTCTCAAATTTAGAGTTTACCTCCTCCACTACTTTCATAGGAACGGAGAGATCCACCTCAGTAGACTTGTTACATTCCAATCTACAAAAATTAGGCTTGTGCTTCGTAGAATCATTGGACGTAGCACCCGCATATGAAACCGGCTTCGCAATTTGAACCTTGGGAGACGATTTAGTAGCATTCTTCGAATTCATTAATTTAACACCACACATAGCCTCTTCAAAATTCTTAAACGCCACCAAAACAACTGGATCAAGACTTGGCTCAGCTTCATTCTCACTATTACCTGGATATTCATCAGAACTTGTTCCAAAATTTTGTGATTGACAAGCAACATTGAAGCTCGAAACTTGTGGAACCGTCTCCATATGATGTTCAGTTGAAGACTCATTCGGAGGACCAGGTTCATGGACATTGTTCAGTTGAATCGGCTCCACTTGTGCATTGGTGCAAAAAACATCAACATCCCCACTACTTTCACCATTCAGTTTAGGAGAGGTGTTATGTGGAACTTCACTCAAAAAACTCTCAATACATACAGAAAAAACCACCCTAAAAGAAAAAGAAGAAAAACAAATTGTTGCAAGTCAAGAACAGGTCCACGTTATCACAAACGTATGATAAAACCCTAGTAAAAAACTAGGGTTTATAATACTATGATGAACAGCTCAACCCATGAAGAAACCTGGTACACGACAGATTATATATAGAGACTGAAATCAGGTCGATGTAAGGACGAACCAATAAGCAGCGATCAAAACAATAAAAAACTGATTAAGATAATACCACTCAATATTAAGAGAACATGCAGCGCAGACTTATCAAGGTAAATCAACAAACTAAACTTAATTTTTTCTTTTATTCTTTTTCTTCTTCATGGCTAAACGAACCTTGCTCTGATACCACTTGTTGGTAATTCAAACAAACGAAACAAACAAACAAACAAAGCCAAACAAACGAAGCGAAAGCTTTATTCAAATAACCAAACCAAATACAAAACCGAATTTGAAGGTACCACCAATACAAAATTCTAATTCAAAGGGTACCAAACTATTATTCAAAAGGTAAAAAAGAAATCTAGTGCTAATAATCCCTATTTATAGCCAAAACTAACCGTCATAGATTAGTTACCAAATTACAAACAAACTTGTAGCACAAGTTGAACAAATTACCAAATAACCCCTAAAGTTTATGTCACTTTTCTAACAGAAAACATTTGAAATACTGGCCACATAAGGACAAGGAATTTCATGGCTTCCTTTTGTGAATTTATGGTTCCCGAGTGATGTAGTTGTTAAGGGGTTCTCACACTAATTTTATATAGGCTACAAGACATGCTTTCATAGACTTAGGGGCTGTTTGATTGCTACTTAACTGACCAAATCAGAGCCTACCTCTTATTCGGTTTGCTACTGAACGATTTTGCTTGTGTGGAGTCTCTAAACCATACAACACCTAAAATTTTACCCGTGCATCCTTTTATTTTATTTTTACATAGTCACATTCAACTACTTAAAATTGTATTATTTATCGATATTTATACGACATATAAAGGGTTTACACCCATTTCTTAAATCTTGAAAAATTAAAAAAACTATTTATAAAAACACAAGATTTGAATACCTATTAATATCCATTGAATTTTATCTATAATTTCCTAAAAGTGGACCACATTTGAAAATGAAGAATGATTCAAATACGATCAATGCAGTGCAATTAATTTTGTATGAACTATTTTCAACAAATACAAGAACAACAAAAGTTAGGCATTCTTATATCTATAATATATATATGTTCATATAGGGTTTTTTTCTTTAAATATTTGGTTTGTTATGTACGCTTAGATCATATCAATGATTTTCGTTTAGACTTCTGTCTTAAAGGCTATAAACAATTCATTATTAAATAAAAGTTATGGCAAGAACAAATTAAAAAAAAACGTTCTTCTTTTGCTCTCTTGCGTATTCACAAACGCATTCTCTCACGCATTTTCATTCAATCGGGTTTCCGTCAAATGAAAATATAAGAAGAACAAAAGAATTCTTAAAACATTTTTAAGTTTCAAATGTTGTACTTACTATTATTATTTAACTATTGTTCAAGCTATCTTCATTAAGCTTAAGGATGGTTATATATTGTTTAAAAGAACTTGAACTTAACAAAATTACATGAACCTAAAGTAATTGAGTCATGACCTAAAATTACACAAATTTTTGTGTAAAAATGATCAAGAGGACACAACAAATCACAGTTACACCCAGCCAACCACCCCTTCGTGTATTTTTTATTATAACAATGTAAGAAGATAAGTCCCTAACTGGATGCTTATCAGTACAAATACAAAGAAACCAAATTGATCTCTTCTAGAAAGACACCAGCAAACTCACTACAAATATCACTCAACACTCAGACTAAACAAGATCAAATAAAGATATTGATCTTGATACAAAATACTAACAGATATCAAGATTGATATCAAAGACTAAAACAACTGTGTGAAATATCAGAGAGAGACTAAATCGATTGAATGAGAAGAGATAGAAAACCCTAAGCTGGAAGAGAGATTATATACTCAGCCATTTTCCACTTAAGCCCTTGCACTTCTCTTTTCTACACTTTAGACACAAACTTCCTTTAAGACTTTCATACATGACAACATCAGTCCTCCATATTATTTAACACCCCTCCTCAAGGTGACAAGTCTTCACCTTGTAAACTGCTTCCACCATTAACTTGACTGCCACTCTTATCACAATTGTTAACACCTGCAAACAAATCAAACATACCAAGACATTTTCAAAACAAAGTATGTTGTCTTTGACCAAGACACTTAGTAAAAATGTCTGCCACTTGCATATCTGTATGAATCTTAACTGTTTTGATTACTCCAGCAGAAACCTTTTCTCTAACCAAATACACATCTAACTCAAAGTGCTTAGTTTTCTCATGAAAAACAGGATTGGCTGCAATCTGAATTGCAGCACTATTGTCACAGAAAATATCTACAGGTAACAACCCTTTAAGACCAAGACTGTGCAACAGATTACCTAACCATATCACTTCACAAGTAGTAGAAGCCATGCTTCTGTATTCAGCCTCAGCTGAACTTCTAGATAAGGTAGCTTGTTTCTTTCTTTTCCATGAGATAAGAGAATTACCAAAGAAAACACAAAATCGAGTAACAGATTTCCTAGTTAAAGGACATTTAGCCCAGTCAGAGTCTGCATAAGCTTTTAGCTTAAGATTAGACTCCTTATCAAATTGTAACCCAGAACCTGGAGACCCTTTCAAATATTTCAAAACTCTCAAAGCAGCCTTAAGATGAGATTGTAAAGGCTTATGCATGTGTTGATTTAAACAGTGAACAGCATAACTAATATCAGGCCTGGTATTAGTTAAGTATATTAACTTACCAACCAGCTTTTGATAGTTATTAATTTTGTTCAACACTTTATCAGTTTTATTTTCAATACAACTCAGAATAGAATTTTCAGGCAAGGGTGTATCAACAGGCTTAGCAGCAAGTAATCCATACTCATGTAATAATTCCAAACAATACTTTCTTTGTGTCATACAAATACCATTATCATTTTTCAACACTTCAATACCAAGAAAATATTTCAACTCCCCCAAATCTTTAATCATAAACTTAGAACTCAAAAACTTTTTAAAGTTTTTTCTACTTCATCATTACCAGTAATAACAATATCATCAACATACACAAGCAAAGCCACAAACACAGAATAATCCAGTTTACTTTGCTCAAAACCATGTTCAACCAGAGCAGTAGTGAGTTTAGCATTCCATTGTCTAGGTGCTTGCTTAAGTCCATATAAAGACTTGTTAAGCTTACACACTTTCGAATCATCACCACCATTAAAACCTTTAGGTAATTGCATATAGACATCTTCATCAAGATCACCATATAAAAAAGCATTATTAACATCTAACTGATACAAAGGCCAATTTTTACTAATAGCAATGCTTATCAAACATCTAATAATCACCATTTTCACAACAGGACTAAAGGTTTCATCATAATCAAAACCTTCTCTTTGATTAAAACCCTTAGCAACTAATCTGGATTTATATCTATCAATTTCACCTGTAGACTTATATTTGATTTTCCATATCTATTTATACCCAATAGCTTGTCTACCAACAGGTAACTCACATCCAGTCCAGGTATTGTTTCTATTTAAAGCTTCAATTTCATTGTTCATAGCCTCAGACCAATTAGGACTTTTAACAGCTTCTTCATAGTTCTTAGGCTCAACAGGCTTATTTAATGTAGAAGCAAAACACATATTAGTCCTACTCAGACTAGCATAACTCACGTATTTTTCAATACCATATCTGACTTTAGAGTGCATCACATAATCATTAAATCTAATAGGGGTTTTAGACTCTCTACTAGACCTTCTTAATACAGGTGTCTGCACATCTTCATTTACATTATCAGATTGATTAAAAACTAAACCAGTATTTTCAAAATTAGGACTGCCCTCAGACCAGTGTTGGTCACCAAAGTGGGTTGCAGATTGCCCATCTTCATGATGCATATAAGTAGTATCTGACTCATTATCACTAGCATCATGTGTAGATGGCATACTACCATCCTCAACTGGTGCATCTTCCCCTTCATCATTTGGACTTTGAGACTTTGGACTATCGAAAAATCTCAAGTGTTCAACCTCTTTTACACTGTTTGTATCAGTTGATTCACATATTTTCATTTTCAAAGGAAACACATTTTCATATAACTTTACATCTCTTTCAAAAAAAACATTCCTTGTATCCAAACTCAAAATTTTATATGCTTTCTTAGTAGAAGAAAAACTAACAAGAACACATTTTTCAGACCTATAAGACAACTTATCATGATTGTTTAAAATGGTAGCAAAACATAGAAAGCCAAAAGACCTCAAATGGGAAAAATTTGGTTTAGTTTTATACAACAACTCATAGGGACATTTAACATTTAGAACAGAAGATGGCAGCCTGTTTATAAGATATACAGCAGTTAGAACACAATCAGACCAAATCTTAAAGGAATCCCCCTTGAAACATAAGACTCCTAGCCACATTGAGTAGGTGTCTATGTTTCCTTTTAGCAATCCCATTTTGCTGAGGTGTATGAGCACAAGATGTTTGAAGTATTATACCAAGATCAGAAAACATTTCACTCATTTTCTTGTTTACAAACTCAGTACCATTATCAGATCTAACAGTTTTAATTTTAATACCAAATTGATTAGAAATTAAGTGAATAAAAGAGCAGAATACATCAAACACCTCATCTTCACACAGCTCTAGAATAATCATCAACAACAGTCAGAAAATACTTGTATCCTTCTCTGCTTGTTACTCTGTAAGGACCCCATAAGTCAAGGTTAATAAGATCACCAAGATTCTTAGACTTATGATTAGACATAGGGAAAGGTTCCCTTGTCTGTTTGGCCCTATGACAGATCTCACAAACAGAAATAGAGGAATTCTTGGAAATACCAAGATCATTTTGAAGAATAGACAAGACTGGATCAGCAGGGTGACCCAATCTGTTATGCCAAACAAGTTTAGACACATTATAAGACATGACCAAATTGCACTTACCCAAAGTATTACTAGACTGCGTATCAAACAAATGTAAGCCATCAGACTGACTACCAGTCCCCAGAACATTCTCCCTTTTCAAATCCTGAATATAACAAGTATCTTCATTAAAACCAACAAACATTTTGCTATCTCTAACCAGTTTATTACCAGATAATAAGCTCACACAGTAACCAGGAACCACTAAAACATCATAGAGAGTAACATTATTTGTCAATTTCAAGTTTCCAACATGACTTATAGTAGCAAGAGTACCATTGGGATGTCCAACAGTAATCTTAAGACAGACTAGAATTCCCAAAGAAATACTTAGAAAAATTGATATTAAACCAAACATTTCCATTAAAGAAAGAAGCTCTACCTGCCATATTAGCATGTATGCTTCCAGAAGAGTTATCATTGATCAAAGACAAGAGTTTCTTCATCTGCTCAGAAGTAAAACCAGAAGATGTACTAGCAGATGAAGTAGAAGATTGTTTTTCAGACAGTTTTTCTCAACATTAACATTATAGTTTTTCCTAAAACCATTTTGTTTAGCGGGATTATTAATTTTAACAAAGCCAGGTGGAAAACCAATGATTTCATAACATCTTTCAATAGTATGTTCAATCTTACCACAATTTTTACAATTAAGATTAGGATTAGGACCTCTGTTAGCAGTATTAGCAGTAGAATTAGTTCCTCTAGTGTTATTATTAGCATTATTAAACACCCTTCTATTATTGTTAAAAGATTTAGCAACAAAAGAAGAAGCATTAAGTTTAGTCTCAGTAACACTAGAGGATTCAGGAATCCCTCTGCGAGATTTCTCTCTTGAAACAATGATATAAGCATCCTTAACTTCAGGGAGAGGATCCCTGGTTAAGAGAGTTGTTCTCACAGGCTGATAACAATCATCAAGGCCCATGAGAAACTGCATCAACTTCATGAGTTGTTTATGCAGACCAAGCTCTTTACTAGCATCACAAGAACACTTAACTTCACACACACAAACAGGCAATTTATTTAAAACATCAAATTCTCTCCACAAGGAGTTAAGCCTATGATAATAATCAGCAACAGAAGTACCACCTTGCTTAACACAATTAATTTTCTATAAAAGATTATAAACTACAGAACCATCAACTTTATCATATGTTTCTTTTAATTCTTTCCACACACATGCAGCATTATCAGAATAAACAAGACCCATATAAACATCTTGAGAAACAGAATTCATCAGCCATGTTAAAACAATAGCCTTACATCTGTCCCATTGGGCAGCAAGAACATTACTAGTATTATAAGATTCTTTAACACAAGAACCATCAACAAAACTGAACTTATTCCTAGCTTGTAAAGCCAATTTCATTGCACCAGACCATATTCTATAATTTTCAGTTCCAACAAGTTTAAAAGGAATAAGAGCAGTACCACTATTATCATTAGTTTGAATATAAAGAGGATTACCAACATCAAGATTACTAATTAAGACTTCAGAATTACTACCACTAGGATCACTACCAATAGCCATAATAACAAAGAGATAAGCAAATAACAAGAACAAACAAATAGCAGAACAAGAACCAAACAAGAAAATAAACCACAATAAATAACCAACAGAAACAACAACTACAACTACCTCAACACAACTTCTCAATCCCAAATCCTATCCTCCTTCGACCTAGACACAGTAAACTAAACACACACCCAAGATTAACAAGATACCAGCCAAGAAGACTGAGAATGGCCAGAGCAGATTTCCGTACCACTCACGGTGGCAGGTCAAGGTGTTAACCACTCTGTTTCCACCTTCTTGACTAAGTAAATATTATCTTAAGAGAGAAGAACACACTTATAGTGAGATACCAGCGGAATGAAGTACAAACTCACTAGATTCACTTAGTCTAGTGAGATTGTAACCAAGAACGGGCCCAAAAACATCAAGAAACCACCAGGGATATAAACCCCAAATTTCCAAACTAGGGTTTCAAAAAACCATAACCAAGAAACCCACAAAATCACCAGATCTAATCGCAAACAGATCAAATCTACCACGACCGATAAGATAACAACCTCAATTAACCAATAAAACATTCAATTGCAAGAAACCCCAAAAAACCTTCGAAACCCTAGAAACCCTAGAATCTCAAAACCACCAGATCAGAACCGTGCGCTCTGATACCATGTAAAAATGATCAATAGCACACAACAAGTCACAGTTACACCCAGCCAAGAACCTGTTGGTGTATTTTTTATTATAACATTGTAAGAAGATAAGTCCTCAACTGGATGCTTATCAGTACAAATACAAAGAAACCAAACTGATCTCTTCTAGGAAGACACCAGCAAACTCACTACAAATATCACTCAACACTCAAACTTAACAAGATAAAATAAAGATATTGATCTTGATACAAAGTACTAACAGATGTCAAGATTGATATCAAAGACTAAAACAACTGTGTGAAATATCAGAGAGAGACTAAATCGATTGAAAGAGAAGAGATAGAAAACCCTAAGCTGGAAGAGAGATTATATACTCAGCCATTTTCCACTTAAGCCCTTGCACTTCTCTTTTCTACACTTTAGACACAAACTTCCTTTAAGACTTTCAAACTTGACAACATCAGTCCTCCATATTATTTAACATTTGGATTGACCCTTAAAGTAATTGATTCATCTAATTAAAAAAAATGAGAGAATTGCATATATATCCCTCCAAAGACAAATAATTACGTATATATCCAAGCAATAATTATAATTGCGTATATATCCTTCCAAAAACTTAAATATGTCATATATATCCAAATTATTAATTTATACACATTTAAATACTTAAAATACAAGATCATTATATATTGAATATAAAATGTCAATTATACCCTTTTTGTTATTTATCTCACCATAAGATCTCTTCATTCTTTACATTGTCTTCTACAAAACTAAATCATAACGTCTTCTACAAAACTAAATCATAACATTGACAGAGATAAGCTTGCCTAAATATTGTTATGGGTTTTACTGTAATTAATTGATTGACTGATATTGTTTATTTTTAAAATTTTCTAAAGCTAATCTTATGCAAGTTGAACCAACCATAGCATCGTTGATTTTTTTTTTCTTTTTTTTAATAAAGAAATCAAAAAATAAATCATGGTCACATGGATTATCAATGCTCATATCAAGAAAACATGTGTTGTAGGTGTTTGCTAATTGAATTTTTTCGTTGTTTTGTTAATGTGTATTCCATGGGCACTCCTGCTTCTGTTATTGTTGAAAATTTCGTTATTTGAATTTTTCGTGTGAGGGTGTGAGAATGTTTTTTGTTATTGTTGAAAAGTTTGCATTAAAAGGGAATAATAGAAACCTGGGTTATCGTCATACCTCTATTAAATTATTTTCCTGCTCGATCTGAGGGCTATGACAAATGATAAGGAGGGTATAATGGAAATTTTGTTATTAAATTATAATAATTTTGTATTTTAATGTTTTAAATATGTATAAAATAATGATTTGGATATATATGACATATTTAAGTATTTAAAAGGATATATATGCAATTATTAGTTTTGGTTGGATATATACGTAATTATTGATCTTTGGAGGGATATATATGCAATTCACCAAAAAAAAATGATGAAGTTGAGGATTTTGCATATCTAAAATCACATGTGTCGCAACCCGGTGTAACGCACAACTATAAAAGCTTGTCGTTGTAAAATCTCGTTGCTATACAAGGGTTTTCGTCTAGTTTATTTACAATATTAATAGTAAAAGTCTCAGGTCTCTTTGATAAAAAGAACTCGTCGTCGTTATTTGACTTCCTTTTTCTTTACAATTTATCATTCATTATTGTCTTTAACTGACAAAATGGTTAATGGTTGTTATTTCATTTTTTCTAATTGAAATGGCTATCAACTATTTTAATTTAATTTAAGTTTTGTAACTCGTCCGTGTATGCGTTAATAATATATGTGCATTTTTTAAAGATAAGATCAACAAAAATTCACCATGTGCATCACAAGGTTAGATTTATAATTTTATGTCATTCAAATATATTACTTTCATTCATAACCAAGTTCATACAAAGCCTACATATTATTCAAAGCTTAAAATCATTCAGCACTAAATCATATGGTTTTTTCAAACAACCCCGAACTTTATATCGGCTACAAGACATGCTTTCATATAATCTATGGGAAGACAAGTCATTTCAAGAACGGACATATTGAAAATTTAAATTATTTAGAATTGAACATTCCCCTGAATGTTCTAAATGAGTAATTGAGCTACCGTGCATTGCGGCAGAGCCAATTTAATATTTGTTCTAATTTGAATGCCATCAATGTAAATAGATTTTGGACACATTTTTATTTTATTTTTTTTTTACCTCGATAAAGTATATTAACCATAAAAAATTTAAGTATAATGGAATGTGCATGAAATACCACATTAACCTCAAACAACGCTTGAACAGCCACTAACTCGTTTGTGACATGCCACAAACGAACAACTCTGGCTACAAACTAAGTAAACAATACAAATCAGCTAGAAACAACAAAAAAGCCATAAGAAACCATCAAGGAGTGTTCCAAACATCAAAACACACACCTCCAAGCCAACCCAACAGCAGCAACAAGGGAGCACAATGAGCCAAATGAGACACCCTCCTTAAAAAAACCTTCCTAAGAAAACACCAGTGGGAAAGACCTTGGTGAAGGAAAAAAAAAGTACAACTATCAAGTGACACTCCCATCTTGAATCATACATAGATATGGAATCTTCCATTTATCAAGTAATATTCGAGCAGGATGAGAGACCTTCTAGAACCGCATAGACACCTTCTTAAGACGAACATTCAAAATAATAACATCATAAACTTGAGAAGCAGACGTTCCCTTCTTCTTGAACAATCTTGAATTACGTTATTGCCAAATGTAACAGGTAGTAGCATCAAGCAGAACCGTGAGAAAACACTCACAACAGATCACCTATTCGTTATGAGTTAACTCAATCTATATATATTAAAATGAACACTTTTCATAATTTTGAGTAATTGGTAAAAGTGGATGTATGACTTAAGATTTTAAGCCACCAAAGTGCTACAGACATAAATTTGTGTTTATTTAATTTTTGTTAAAAAATCTTAATAAACTATGTTCTTGGTTGTATTCAGGGGTTGGTTTTCTTGTTGTCTAATAAGGATTTCAACAAGCACGTTGCGATGGAGCATCTGTATACGATACTATTGTAAGCATAAGAAATTATCCAAATTTTCTTACTTGATATCAGCTTTCTTGTGTTAGTTGTAAACATATTTTAAAAGTATGTCTTTATATTGAAGGAAATGCAATTTTTATATGAGAACGGCTTTATTAAGGGATTTTTATTAAAAAGGTTTTAGTTAATGTTGATATGCCGAAGCCCATGGCATTTGTCTTTAGTAATTCGGTTTTTGAAAAAACAAGGACCGAACTGAACACCTAATATTTAAGTCGGTTCCGTTTATTGATACATTTTTTTATAGTAGTTACTATTTAGTTAGTTCTTGTATAAGTTTATGTCCCAAGTCTATGCAACAAGCCCATTAGATTTATCTAACTAAAAAGCCCTTAATGTTGACTATTGGCTTGTGCTAATTATGGGTAAAAGGGAACTTCCACCCTCGTAAAATATTTTAACCAAAAAAACGTTCAAAGTACAATGGAATATGGCTGAAACACTGCATTAACCTCAAGCAATCGCTTTAACAACCACTAGATCATTTATGACATGCCATAAATGAAAAACTAACTACCAACAACTAGAACAACCACAAAAAACATAAAAAGACATGCAAGACAAATAAACAAAATCAAATAAAATTTTCTTCCTCGAACGGTCTTGAAGCTTGAAATCAAACAGATTGAAAAATTCCTCAAATGTTCTAGGTAATTCATAGACTTGGGCCGCATAATCATTTGAAAGATAGCCTTCAAGCTCGATATGTCCTCCTGCTGATAAAAAGTAACTGCCCATAGGATCATTTGGCTCAAAAACCTCATCATCACTATTTAAATCAACCACTTCACCCACCTTAGAAAATGGGTTGCCCTTCCTTTTACCATCAGCCACCGAAATAGGTTTACCATTATCATCCACAAGGGTAGCTTTCCCATCAATTATAAGCTTTTCAAGCTTCCCAATTTTCTCAACAATAGGAGTGTTCTTCATAGGCAGTGGAGAAGTTATTTTGGAAGAACTAAAAATAACTTCACATGTAGTCTCAATCACAGGTTCCAAAACCGAATCTTGCTCCGATAGCACACCAGAACTTGTTCATCAAATCAATAGCAGCTGATGTTTCTTGAATAGAATATGTGTTTAGTTTACTATTCATTTTGTTTCTATGTGTTTGCATAAAGTTTTCCTACTTTGACAACATATGTGCATATGTGTTATATAAGTGTTTGTATGTGTTTCAAGTGTTGTGCATATGGGTTTCAAAGTTAATATAAAATCAATAGAATGATGCATATATCTTTTATGGTTAGTAAACAAAATAAATAAAAATAGTGTGTATATGTGTTTTAAGGTTGCTATAAAATCAAGGAAAGCAAAATGCATAAATTTTTAAATTGCGCATGTACGTTTAGATTGTGCATATGGGTTTGGTAGTTGTTTATGTTAAAAAAATAACAAATGTTTGTAGTTTCAGGTATTGAAGATGCTTGATACAGATGAGGACCATGGCCAATATAAAAAGTGCCCATGTGTTTTCAATAAGTACATACTTTCTATAGCGAATTTCCTTGTGATAAAGATGTAAAGACACGAGTGCAATTAGAGTTAGAAATAGGTGCACATTTGACGATTGTGAACACACGTGCATACAAAAATCATGTGAGTGTTTAACAAGAAGAAATACATATATGGAAACCACCAAATCCAATTGTGTTAAATTTTTTTAATGCACACATGTATAATCAATAACTGTTTTTTAGACCTTTGTATTTGAATTGTATAACATGTGATCTTTAATTTATGCATAATATTTACACTCTTGGTTCTGAATTTTGGATTTTAATGTACGATAGAAACATATGTGCAATTATCTTCTTTAGCAAAACATATTAGAAGCTTAAATAATTGTACACTATAAAAACACCTATTTTTTTTTAAGAAAATACATATGCACATGATTTTTTTGGAAAATATGTATGCTAAATAAAATTTAAAAGGTAAAAAGAAAAAAAGAAATTTTATAATTCCTAAATTTAAGGAATTTTTAAAAATGGTTTTTAGATAAAAAAAAAATATAAAAATAAAGTAAAAATGTGTTTTACAATATAGCTTTTTCAAATAAATAAAAATATATAACATTACCAAATTTTTATTGGTTTAAAGGAGTTTTGTAAAGTTCTGGATATAAGTCCTCGCCAAAACCCTAGTGAGTCTAGTGCTAACTTTTCTTCAAGCAACGCGAATACTTGTTAGCATCAAGAATCACCTTTCTGGAGGTCGGGGATGACCTAACCATAAGATATAAGATATGATTCTAGTGAGAGAAAGTAGAGAGAGGGTGGAGCAAAATGTGAAGTTTTATTAAGAAGAATGAGAAGAATGGAACACTGTGTTGAGTTTATGATATATAAAATACAATAAAACATAAAGACATTAAGAGTACACAGCGGAAGACTAAAGATCATAACAAATAAATTAATTAACTGAAAGTATGCGTAACGTACCTCTTGCGAATGTCATATCCCTTGAGCAAAACAAAGAAGTACTAATTGGTGTAAGAATAATGTCTTACAACCACGTTCTTGTACACACGAATTAACCAACGAATCAAGCGATTGCTAGATCTAACACAAGTCCTCGTTTAAGAAAAACGAAACCAAACTCCCTTACTAATGGGGTGTTCGGCCGAATATGACTAGAGAGAGGAGAGGAGAGATCTAGGGTTAATTCAATGCACAAGTGTATGAAACCCTAGAACCTAACCCTCTTTATATACTAGTAGGTAAACTTAGGGAAGAAGTTTATGAATTAGGGCTTTAGAAGGCCCCTATGGCCGGCCATGTAGACAAGCCCAAAGGAAATCCATAACTTTTCCAAGTTTTCCATTTCTAGTCCTTTCTCTTTTCATTTAACGGTCGTTAGTCATTTTTCCGTTAAATACTTAACGATCGTTAACCGGACTTAATGTGCAATAATTAACCGTAAACATAAACATTAATTATTAACTTTAATTCTCATTCGCTAATGTGTGCAATCCCGTGGTCACGAGTTCGAATCCGGACATTCACATGTTTGTAAATATATACATTTCCAACAACTCCCACTTGGATATGTTTACAAAACGTGAAATGACATTGGTTAGCGTCTAGCAACACGCCAATGCCCCCGGTACAACTCGTGTATGGTTTTCTGGAGAAAAACCAAGTTTGATGATTCATCATCATATTCATCCTTTTGTTTCTAATACCATGTTAATAAGAATATGGATCTCACTCATTTCTTAATTAACTATTCTGTTTCTCGCTTTATGTGATTGATTAAGATTACCAATCCTTCTGAACATATTCCAGAAGACCTTGGGTATGGCCATACAAACATCTTAACAATCCTACGAGGGGCCCAGTAGTATAATACTTCAAAATGAATTTGAAGGAAACAAATCTCATTTTGACTACAAGCAGGATTCACAAATTTCGCAACACTTCTGAAAACAACCCTTATAACTACCAGTTACGTATAGCGTTAGATTGCTTCACAGAAATGCACTACATCCATGACATATCTCTTGCATCTCAAGTCTGAGGATAAATATTCATGATATACTTAATGACTAAGATCCATAAAGTATCATCATGTGGGTGGGATAAGTCCTATACTCAATTCATTGAATATCATCTGAAATTAGTCATGCTACGCATCAATATACTTTCAAGTATATTCTAACTAATACTCAGATTTGTCTTAATTCAATATCATTCCCATGTTATTGATCGACAACGGACTATTTAGAATAACTTAAGTTATTCAAGGATTTAAACATGCAAATACAGGACACAATATTATAAATGAAATTAAACGTATACCGTACTTTAATTCATTTTAAATAATAATTGTTTAACATCCTTTATCCAAATACTAAATAGATCAATGCATGATAATACTAGTTAATGAATTTTGCCACAAGTCATGAAAATCATACTTGTTGACAAGGCATAATTTCAATTAACTTTGATCTATAGGAATTTTGAGAATACTTATTTCAAGAATTCAATAAGTGAATTTCTTGTATATGTTTACACATATCTTGATATTGTCATATCATTCCATAAGGTGCGTGATAACCTGAACCACCCTTTTATGACAATTATCTTTCAAAACTTTAAAGTTTTAAAGTATTCTTTATTCTTTAATGTATAATGCAACTATGCTCTTAGTTGAGCATAACTAGTCAACATGGTCATCATAAAGGATACCATGACTAGAATTGAGTGTCATCTCAATTATACCAGCATCATTGTGTACAACAATATGCTCTTTAAATATCCGTAAACTTTTGAACAGTTCTAGTGTAATGTTGG
Source organism: Chrysanthemum makinoi (assembly GCA_910596185.1). NCBI lineage: Eukaryota > Viridiplantae > Streptophyta > Magnoliopsida > Asterales > Asteraceae > Chrysanthemum > Chrysanthemum makinoi. The sequence continues at coordinate 53,015,046 of OU343225.1, forward strand.
TGCCTAACATAACTCAAGTTTGTTGGCAATGACAATTATGAAACAATTGTCATATAATCATCCATAGAATCTAGGAGCATCTCCAGATTGGGGAATGTGATTCTAAATCCAAACATATTCCTTTTAAAATATTTATTACACTAACAACTTTCAATGTTGTCAAATCATCTTGTAATCAAGCATGACACAACAATCTTACAACATGATGTACATGATGAATCTTTAAGCCAGACTTTAAGATCTCATTATATATCCATCATGTTTTATTAGACTCATTTATTTTACCGCATATGTTTATAGTAATAAACATATATTCCAAGGTTGTATGTCATATTTCCAAATCTTACAAACGAAGTTTCATTCCCAACTAAAACTTAATTTAAGTGGAATGTAGTTGCCCATACAACATATAAGATTTAAGAAAAAATAAATAATACTCCCACTAGCTTTCAGGAATACTTATGAGCAATCTTATTTTAATTATTAAATCAAACATGGATTTAATATTAAACATATGAAACTTCTCCTAGATGCTTGCATATATCCATTCATGGATTCTTGCAGTTTGTACATATCCAAGGATTATTTGAATTCATAAAACTTCTTTGTATTACTCATCGTCCTCGCAAAAGTAATTTCACAACAAAGAGTTATGACATTCATTGTCAAAATTTCATATCAATGAAACTAAGTATGACAATTATAATCTTTATACTTCTATTTAATGTATATAGGAAAAAAATTCAATCATAGTTAATTGCTTAAGTATGATTGATATTATTATCACTAGACATACATTAAATACATGTACAATATTGTCCATATGATTTCTACACAAAGATTTAAACCACCAGGGTTTCCATCCTTTGAAGAAACTCATTTTCATTATTAAGATAAACCAAGTATCTAAATTTGATTATCTGTATGGACAGCATCTCTACATTCATAGTATGATTGATTTTCCACAATTTAACATTTGGTAAATTTATCATTATGATTAACAGGCTTACCATGATCCTGTAACTCATATTCCTCAGCATATTAAATATCTAAGATATCCTTACGGATCTATGAATGACAATTCCATCATATTAAGGTCTATCATTTTCATGTTTAGCCTCATCATGATATTTGCTAGTGCATTTTAGAAGATTATGTATTTTGTAATTCAATATTTCAAGATCTAAACAAAACTCCCACTTGCCTTTAAAAAATTTAAAGATTACCTTTAAATAGTTTAGCAAGTAGAGAAACAATACATTGTTCTCTTTTGGGATATTACAAAAAACATCGACAGTTCCTAACATTAGTTTGTTACAACTCACTCTATAAGTAGTTTAACAAATTCAGAACTTCATTTATAAGACTTAATGTGATTCATCACATTCCATAAACAAATGGTGTCTTATTAATCTTCTAGGTTGGAGTCTTATTGAGTATATTCAATCTATACTCAATCTACTAACCTTGATAACTTTTGGAAGAAACTATAGTTATCTTGAATCAAATAATGCCAAAAGATTTTGATTCTTCTAATACAACATACCATAAAACTATGGTATTTCCTTAGAATTAATATTGTAAGAAAATCTAACAATATTTTAAGATAACCATCTACTCTTTGGCTTACCTATTTACCAACAAAGTAAAACTTAATGGTACAATAGAATTACCAAGTCAATTGCATGTATTATAACATAAATATTCTTGACCAAGTCAAAAAACATAACAGTTATAATCCCACTATACGTTATAAGTCATTGATCAACTCATTGATTTCATGCATATGTCTTAAAACATAGCAAGTTAACGTCTTACTTTATATTGTAAGTCTTGTATTAAAAGACTTCATGTTTGTGACTTTACAAAATCATAAACATTTATAATTAAAGTAATTATGAACACCACCTCAGGTTTCAATTAATATTTCAAGTTAATATTTACTACATATATTTAAGTCATTCAACGAATACTTAAATTCAAAGTAGTATTACATTACTTCATTTAATTATGTCATTCCATGAAATGTTCCATGTAAGAAACTGCAGAATCATCCATGCTCGTTCTCACGACACGTGGATATTTTACCTTGGGCTACAATCTAGTTCACGTTCTCACGTAACATAAATTGTAACTACAAGTATTTCTTAAATATTGAATGACATAAATATTTAAAATAAAGTAGTCTTTGTTATCATCTTGACACATGTTCTTAATAGGGCAATCATACATATATAAATGTATACTTCCTATTAGAACGTTATTCTCTTACTTTACAGTCAAGAGAATTCTTTTAAATCATATTAATATGTGTTGTACCTTGCACACAATAAGATTTCTCCCACTTGTGCATGGAACAACATCATGTAGCATATAAACAACACGATACACGTTCGTTTATTTGATTAATATGATTTGTGTCATAGATATAACAAGTGGATGTAGAACTATATTGTTTAGTAAGGAAACGCATACCGACTATCCTTAAAAACATAAGTGTCTACAATTGGAAAGTAATTATCTTTGAAGATAATCTGGGTTACTACACAAGAAATAAGGCTTGTAGCTCCCACTGAATTAGAAATCATTAAAACAACTTCTTATTAAGTAATGCAACACAAATGCTCCCACTGAATCTGACAACATTGTAAGTGTTGCATAACCAGTGAAAACAACTTGCTTGCTTTTTACTTTCCTACACCTTTGAAGAACCATACGTAATCATTACTAAGGTACTAAAAAGTGTATTCTACTATATGAATGATAGGTTATCCATCAATGTTATTAACTCGAAAAATTAGGTATGAAATTTCTTCCTCAACAGGCCTACAATCCCCATACTGGTATGTAGTACCTTTAAAGGCTAAAGCAAAACAACTAGATAAAAATATGCTAGTTTGCCTTTTACCAATTTTTGCGGTAATTAGTCTAGCTTCTAATCTAGTAACTCATATACATGTTTTCCAGTTAACCAACATTCATGTTGTTACAAAGGATTCATTCACCAAATGAGGGTAATGAAATCTTTATGGAAAATATGATGTGCAATTCATTGCTAAGAGTTACATTAGAATTTAGACAATTCAAATGTTCCTATTATACCTTTCTCATTCATGAAAAGGAATAGGATTGAGTCTCATGCTTCTCTCATGGAAAAGAGATTTCGTTTGTCTTATCAAGAATTATTCTCGATCAAACATTTGTTTGAATGCTAGAATGGATCAATTTACTAATCAAAGACTAAATCACGTTTAAGGTTAAATGTTGCATTTATACATTCAAAAGAATTACAAAATTCAATTTTAGTATTTTTGATAATTAACCTTTTCAATAAACAATTAAATACCCACGGTTCATAGTCATATAACCAATTAATATTTATTGAAAACTAGGATCCAAATTGTCATAATTTCATCACGTCAGTTGATCTGCTAGTAATGAACCTTATACAAAATGGTAGAGCTATTGCTCAATTGCCAATTTCAATTGCAATTCCTAGATTTATGGGATTTACATATAGCCAATATCAATCGCCATGTAAACATGTTTTATCCCATCTTATGCCTTGAGTTGCCAGCTCTCACTACAAAACTCAATTAAGTTGTCCAACTTAAGAAACTAGAAAATCGTCCATGCCCGCTCTCACGACACGTGGACATTTTACCCTTTGATTACGATCTAAGTCACGATCTCACGCAAATAAAAAATAATCTTAGGTGTTTCCGTTTCGTTGGATGGCATATAACTTAAATTAAAGAGTAATAGTTTTGATGTTAAATCAAATATGTACAAAGATGTCATGCATTCATCTTTGTAGCATAGTTTTTATTAAAACATTTATATCTTGTTTTAATGTATAAGCTTTTCATCATCAAACTTCAATTGAGGTATTGGGTTCACCAATCAAGGAATTTAGTGTTAATTATCATCCATTATACCGTACTTTTGCATAAGTGTAAACACTTAGTGTTTCGGGTAATTACCACCAAGTGGCGCATGGAATTAAAACTAATTCGCCCTTAAGATGAGCTTGCACATTTAATGGCTTACTAAGTAGCTGCACTCGAACTTACAGAGGGCGAGGACTGCACGCGCTAAAGCACAACCTTAGACATTCTTTCAGTGACTGTGCGCACTTCTTTAAACCCCTTTTATTAGTTCATTCTCATGGGTGAGCCTTTCAGACCATTTGTACCAAAGTCATCAATCAATTAAAACGATTATGATTACTATTCTAAAAATACATGTTTCACCATTGTTTAGGTCAGTTTATTTTTCTTGTAAAAATACCCTTGTTACACATAACAAACAAACAAGTATTTATAAAAATAAACAAATAAACAATGAATGCATAACAAATAAAAGTCATGCATATCAAATAGCCACATGCAAACGTTTTTGATAAATCCTATTAATAACCAATTCTAGATCTGTCAATATGCATATATTTAATTAAGACTTTCACCCGTTTTCATCTATGTACAAGGTGAACCACATGCATCGATTCATCGATTGCGCAAGTCAAAATTAAATACATACCACATAGCACATAATTGATTAAATTAATAATTATTGAGGTCTTCCCCAATTTTAGATCTATCATAATTTAGTGTATATCACTTAAACAAGAAAGACATACAATAAAAGCAGATCCATGATAAAACAAGCAGATAATTATCATGGACATAAAATTACACTTAACAATTAATGCAATTAAATCAAAGTTACGCATATACACATAAATTTTCATGCATCTTAGGGTTTCTAATCCAATTAAAACAATAGTTTACAAAACCCTAATTAGGGCACCAAAATGAAACGCCCCCCCTCAAAATTAGGGTTTAGGTTTTGAAAACCCTAGATCTAAGCATACAAATAATAACACATTCATGTTTATTTTTAATTATGTGTTTCAGTAATTAATTACTTGTTAAACCTGGCTCTGAAACCACTGTTGAGTTTATGATATATAAAATACAATAAAACATAAAGACATCAAGAGTACACAGCGAAAGACTAAAGATCATAAAAAATAAATTAATTAACTGAAAGTATGCTTAACGTACCTCTTGCGAATGTCAGATCCCTTGAGCAATACAAAGAAGTACTAATTTGTGTAAGAATAATGTCTTACAACCACGTTCTTGTAGACACGAATTAACCAACGAATCAAGCGATTGCTAGATCTAACACAAGTCCTCGTTTAAGAAAAACGAAACCAAAGTCCCTTACTAATGGGGTGCTCGGCCGAAAATGGGACAAGAGAGAGGAGAGGAGAGATCTAGGGTTAATTCAATGCACAAGTGTATGAAACCCTAGAACCTAACCCTCTTTATATACTAGTAGGGAAACTTTGGGAACAAGATATGATTTAGGGCTTGGGAAGCCCCCCTTGGCCGGCCATGTAGAAAGCCCAAGGGAAAAACCCATAACTTTTCCAAGTTTTCCATTTCTAGTCCTTTCTCTTTTCATTTAACGGTCGTTAGTCATTTTTCCGTTAAATACTTAACGATCGTTAACCGGACTTAATGTGCAATAATTAATCGTAAACATAAACATTAATTATTAACTTTAATTCTCATTCGCTAATGTGTGCAATCCCGTGGTCACGAGTTCGAATCCGGACATTCACATGTTTGTAAATATATACATTTCCAACACACTGCACACTAAGCCACACCACTCATGGAGAATCATGAGGGTTATTTATATGCTCATCTCACTACAAGTTTGCCCTTTGTACATCATTAGTCCTTGCGGTTGCAACTCTATTACATATCTAGTCCAATTTACATGTAAGACGTTATCTTTACAAAATAGCAAAGCTAGCAATCTCCCTTCAAGATAGCGTCACACTTGAATGGTTACAATGAGTCCTATAATTACATATATAAAGTAAGTGACTATAATAAACAATGTCATTGTTGTGGAAGTGCAGACTCTCTGTAGTCTAGATAATGATGATGACTTGAAGTTTTCTCTTTCAATGATCATAGCTTTGATCTTTGTCCACTGAAGGCTATGATCCTAGTAGCTCTGAACTTCTTATACATCATCCTTGAAGTTCCTTCTTTTGAATTGGGTATTTGATCTTTGGTACTAAAGGCATTGATCTTTTGAGCTCTGAACTTCTCATGCGATAATTATATAGTTAGGTTATTACTCCCTCCTAACTAGTGAGCCTTTTCAAAAAATAAGAAAGAAGAATCTGTTTGGTCATTTCTAATTTTTTGAAAGAAGCAAAAATATAAGATATAATGAAAACTCCCTCCCAAACTGACAACCATTTCTAAATTAAAACTTAATACTGAAGAAGTGTCTTCTAATAATCTTTCAATTTCTGCAACATTCTAATCACACTGCGGAAACTAACTAGAAGAAACTGTAAACTATAACTCCTTCAAGCTTCACTGTCCGTTAAAACAACGTTGTCTGTTCGGGGAAGGTTATATCAACATCATAAACTCATTAGATTGCTTCAACTTTAACCACTTAGGATGATTAACCAATAATAGTAACAAAACATCAATCTTGAAATGCTAATACCAAAGTAACAAGTGTAAGCACTGATCATCTCTGCGGACATCTCTCTGGCATAAAACATTAAGCTCGATCATGTGAACCTGTTTTGTGTCCTTGATGCACACATTTCTCCCAACATAACCTCTTACCTATTCAATCGGCTAATAATGACGACATATAGAGACAACCCGATATAACTAACTCGATAATGAAGTAAAATGTCCTAAACTTGTGACTTAATCTTGTACTATCCCTGTGACTAAGAACGGTGTACCCTATAGCCCATAACAAAAGTATAATATGCACAATTCCTCTTAACATATCCTCAACTGTGTGAAACACTGACCACTACAACGTAACTCCTTAAAGTGATATCTACTTTATGGGTATAGAGAGAAAGAATCACAAAAGTAACTAGATATCCAAGTCTTTGTCCCAATCAATTATATGCCCAAACAAGTCATCTTCGTGTGAGAGGAAGAAAGAATCAAAGATGAAATAATTACACGCATCCATAAAAACCGTCACTTCAAACACAAGTAAGTAATAAATAGTAATCCCCGTAGTCACATATGCAAAATAATACCAATTCTAGCCGTGTAAAAATTTGGTGAATTTTGATAAGGATTGTTTAAGCGAAACGTGGTTTCACAATAATATCTGATAAGTTTTTGATGTTTGATTATAAAATTAAAGTTAGGGTCCAAAATATTGGTCAAATCTAGGCTTCAAAAAGTCAACTTTTAATTTTGGGATGATGAATTTCTGCTTGTCAATTTCGGCTTGTCAATTTTGGCATGGATGGATTTAGGCTTTGGATTGGTGGTACCAATTTTCGTATGGAGGTTTGATGGTACCGATTTCGAGATGGGGGGCCGATTTTGGGATGGTACTGATTTCGGGAGGGGAGCCAATTTCGGGATGGAAAACAGGTACCGATCTCGGTATGGAAAGCCACTATCTCGGTATCACTTTTGGTACTGATTTCAGTATCATTTTTGGCACCGATATTAGTATCATTTTTGGTACCGATGTCGATATCACTTTTGGTACCGTTTTCGGTATCATTTTTGGCACCGATTTTGGTATGTGTTCTTGGCACCGAAATCGCTTTTTTGTCGAAAGAAAATCTTGAAAAACGCCTAAAAGACTAAACAATCGACCGTTTTAGCCGGTTCTTTTTGCAAAATCTTGCATAAAAACTTTATATCTTCAAGAAAAACATCAACTTTAACATCAAAACACCATAAAAATCAAGAATTTGAAGAAATCCGAAAAAGTACACCTTTTTTCTTGTGACCATTCAAACCACATTTTTAACACCAAAAACAAATTTTTTCAAGACTGAAACCGCGAATCACACCCTGGTTAGCTCTGATGCCACTTGTTATCATCAATTATCACCTTTTTGGAGGTCGGGGTGATTGAACCACAAGATATAAGACATATTTCTAGTGAGAGAAAGTAGAGAGAGTGGAGAAAATTGTGATGTATTTAAAAATGAAAGAAAAGAATGAAATACTACACACTAAGCCACAACCGTGATGGAGAGTCATGAAGGGTAGTTATAGGCTCATATCACAAAAAATTTGCCTCGTGTACATCATTAGTCCCTGCGGGTGCAACTCTATTACATATCTACTCTAATTCACGTGTACGACATTGTCTTCACAAAATAGCAAAACTAACAATACTGTTACTACTGATGATGGAGGAGGTGTTAGTAAAGATTGTGATAACTCGTAATTTCAGGTCATTTTACAAAATTTGAAAATTTCACTATTCATCTCGGGGAAATTACTATTCACTGGTTACTATTCATCATTTTACTATTCATCTTTTTTGAAGTCGGTTTGAGACTTTGAGAGGTTATTTTAAATTTTTACTATTCATGAAACGCTATTCATTCCTGGAGAAAAATCACTATTCATCATTTTTCGTAAACTAGGTTTACGAGTATCAAATACGCGTAACCTTGAGGGTTAAGCTGCGTATTCATGGAATATCATTGAAAACATTTAATATAGACTAGAGTTAGTTTACATATCATCAGTAACATCAATTTCATATCAGTTTATGCATGGGTTTGCAGATTTCATTAACGCATATTTATTTGTTAAATAAACGCTATCACACAATCATTTATTTTGAATAATTGATCCGACACTTCCAACAATCATCCTAATAAATTTTTATACTCATTTTAAGACTATAAAAGTTATATTATTATTTTGGTATATAAATTGTTACATAAATATTTACGGCGGTTTTCGTAAATTCCATTCGATAATTATTATTTCACTCAATACTTGCGAGAAATGTATTTTTATAATTTTTATGACTTCGATATACTTTATTTTGTTCCGTTAAAATCGATTTCTAGCTAACGCTACAATAACTAACTAATTTTATGTACAAACTACACATTATACTTAACTTAAAATACATTTAATTAACAAAAATACACAAAATACTTTCACCCCCCCCCCCCTTTGCCGACCTCCCCCATACAAGTCATCCAATTCATTAATTAAAACTATGACTAGCCATGTACACATACACATTATATTAGATATTTGTAAAGATACATGTATTATATTCATTTCAACACATATTAACACATAGCAAAAGGTGAAGTAAACTCAAAACTCTCTCCCTTTTTGTTGAGGTTCGGTCAAGGCTAGGAAAACAATAAGAATCCATCAATAATTTCAAGATCAAGTATTTTACAAGTTCTATTAGCGATCTAGTTAGGGTTTTGAAATAAAAACCTCAAGATTATTAAGTAGACTTTGCTCAAAAATTCATAATCACTCAAGTAAGTGTTCTAAATAATTTTCCTAATCTTTCATACTATTACTTCATTTATTTTTATGATCTAGTACGAAAAACATGCAAGTATCATATGTATTTATACCACTTTTATTTATTTTTAGTACTTATTATGAGTTTTAATCATCCTATAATTATCCCCATGAGACTTATCATTGTTGATGAAGTTTAGGAACCCATGACACCCTAAGAAGGTGTATGGTAGGTTTAGAATAGATTTGGTGTTGATTTGAAGTGATTGAAACAAGTATTATATTAGAAAAATCATTTTCGACAACATGAAATAGAGGTCTGATAGTTTTTACAAAATCTGGAAATTTCGTCAGGTCAAGGATTATTTTGGGCTAGATATTCATAAAATATACTTTAAACAAAATCGTGGTCGCTTGAACGGATTAAAACGGATTTATAACGCAGAAGTTACGCTATTTTCAAGTTTAACGACGAAAACGAATTTTCTGAAAATATACTTGCTGTCAAGGGTTTTTCAAAGGTCAAAAACGAGTTGTAAACCTAAACTAGAAGAGTCGACTTATCAAAAATATATTAATACATACTATCACGATTCCGAGGATATAAAGAACGTAGAAAACGGACCTTTAACGCTAAGGATATACATATTTGAAATACGACGATCACAACTATTTTCTTCAAAGACTAACACTTAAATATTTTTCTAAGTGTTAAAACAGTCTTTTCGGGTACCCATGTTTGGAGCTGTTTTTCTCAATGATCGAGTTGGTTTTGGTAAAATAGTATCCCTGAGTAAAAGTTAGTTCACCTGGCCTATTTTCCAAAATGTCCAGCCGTTCGTCAAACGGATTTATAACGAGGAACTTATGACCTCTCAAACATTCACGAAAACTGCCCAGAAACTACATTTTTAGCGCGACTACCTCACTTCACCATCATTTTTATCTAGGATCGAGACTCGTATGGACAAAAGTTCAGTGTTACGACTTTTAGATAATGTTACAAGCTTTCTAAAACCGCTGAGTTTGTTTCCTAACACTCGATATTCACTACTTTACGACTAGCTTTTCGAGGCTACTTAGTCACTTTCACGAATTATCAAAGTACATTGTTTACGACGAAAAACTATAATTTCTTAATAAATCACTAAACGACTTTCGTAGGATATTGTTTCAACGTAAATACTTGTAAAGTATTTTGTAACTTGACAAGATGTCATAAACATATATTTCGACGATAAACTCTATTTTCAAAACTGCACAAGTGGTATAGATTACAAGTGGATTTGCATGTACGATATATATTCAAAATTTATAATAGATCATATCATTCATATTAGGTAGCAGATAGAGATTGCACCTCATTTCAGTATTGCCATTATATCATCATAATCATTGTATCAGATGAGTTTTCATAGCCCCATATTTCAAGTTTATACTTTATTTCAAACCTACGGGGGAGAATACATTGCACATCATTTTTATTACGATACCAAGTATATCAAATTCATTACATTGCTTCAGTTACCTCATTGCCAATTGAATGTCCCCATTTCATAATCATGAACCGTTAATTACGGAGTAAGCGAGGGTGAGTGGATAGATCTATCGAGGGTGACTCCTCCATCCGGGTTGGTGGATTCCAACTGGTCAAACGGATGCATTTCATTTAATATCATTATTTGAGTTGTTTGGCAAACATCATGATCAGTCTAGCTTCGGTGTCATGTGCTTATAGCAATTGTAACATTTTTATGTGACATATTTGTCATACATGGCCTATACTTGTGGTAGTCGTATAAAACATTTACATAAACTCTATGAACTCACATAACCTTTGTTTTGACATTTTTAGCAATGTATTTTCAGGTATCTAAGGCAATACTTCATGGCATGCATAAGGACTTATCATAGAGTCGCGGTGACGATGCGTCTCACATGGATTTTATGCACTTTAAAACATCGTTTGGATTGTAACAATCTTATTTCCGCACATGTTGATTTTCATTTGGGACCTATGTTTTGTAAACTTTGAATGTTTTAATAAATCAAACGATTTATTTTCAAAACGACACTTTAGGTCGTTCAATATAACTGTAACTGTGATGCTATGGCAGTCATCCCCCAGGAATTCCATTCTGCTGCAAAACAGGTATTTTGGGGGTGTGACAGATTGGCATCAGAGCAAGAGTTATAGAGAACTAGGTTGTATCATTGACCCTAGACTATAACTACATCATTATAGCATCTCATTATTTCATCATAAGTGCATATTCACTATGCATGCGGTTTCATACATACATTTTGCTAGTTATTTACTTTCATTTCAAATCGATTGTCACATTGATGTCATCAGATTCCCATCCCGTCATACTCACATCAGACTCTGACACGGAGAATGCCTTGTCATTCCATATCACAATTTTAACATCAGTTGGTTCTACACCAGACTCACCACTCATATTATCCGATACTGAGACTGAACCCTTTGAGGAGAACAAAGTTGCACCTACACCACCACTGTCACCATCGATTCGTCGTAGGAACAGGGCAGTTCCTATCATTCTGCCGGGACAAATCATACCCTTTGGTAGGACTTATGGGCTTAGTCCTAATGGACCTATTAGGATGCTTACTGCGAGGAAGAGAGTATATCCTCTTACCCCCCCCCCCTCATTCTTAGATCACGTGCTACTCATGTAATACAACCACCATCAGCTACTCATACCACTATTAGTCGTCCAATAGCGCATACTTCAGTTTTACCTTTGAAACGTCGCGAGACAACACGAAACAGGGTAGTATTTCATTCACCATCATCACCATCATTTCCTAAATCATCACTAGGATTTCCATCACCGTCCTCATTTTCATCATCATTATAATCTAGAGCACCATTCGTACCATCACATCTCATATACACTACTCATACATCTGACTTGCAGCTTGGGAAGCGTGCATGATTTGACACACCATTACCATCTATCACTAAGACCATAGACACTACACCATTTTATAGGTTTGAGGCTGTAAGAGTTTCAGAGATGTTGCTGCTAGACCGCCTACTGCTCCGACACTTGAGACACGATTAGACCATCAACAGGAACAGATAATAAGTACCTTTCTATCTAATGTAATCTTTATCCTTTATTATCTCCACAATAATCACAACCTTTGTTTATTTCATTCCCTATTCCAATTGCCCAATTTTCAATCATTTCGCAACAATATACCGCTATCTTATTAGGGATTAGAGCAACTTTATTCTTGAACAATTAGGAGACTATTACCATTCCATGAGGTTCTCCCATGTATCCTACAAACCATTCAACAAATTTTATTTCAAGTTATTTTGCTACCACTTCATGAAATTATTTCACTTAATTATATTTCAAGCTATTTTACTACCATCTTAGGAAAAATTGTTTCATAAAGTTCTAAAACAATTTGTTTTGTTACCACCCTATAAATTGATTTTCAGTCATTCTATCAACTATTTACTACCATTACGCGAAACGATTCTCATTTTACTCTGAAAAATTGTTTGAGCATTATCTTACAAAAACAACACATTGAATACCATCTAAAACTTCGGAGAAACAAAATACCATTTCAAGAAAACCAAGCATCACATCATTTGTCCTCGATTATACATAGCCTGATCACCTATGTATAATTCAGGAAGGATTATGTCATGAAAGAAACAATCATCTTTTCAAACTTCCTAAAACAATCTTCATTCAAAAGCAAAGCTTTGTAATCAGATAAATTGTTCATAAACATCTCTTTTGTTAAAACTCTATAGATACCTACGCCATTCATCACTCGCTCAACCGATAAGTTGAAATTTTACCAGTGACCTTTTTAGGAAAGACTTTCTATGCCATCTATGAGGAGGATTCCTTGATACAAGAAAACAATGAAAGGATTTCAGAACTACCAACAAGGACTAGAAGTATGTAGTAAGATGTTTCAAAACTCAACAAAAATCTTAAGACATCACGAGACATTCCGAACCACTATCTTTGGACTAGAAGTCAAATTATATCATTTCAAAAGTACCATCTAGACCGAGTTACAAGATTTAGTACGAAGCGAATACACACTAAGCAACATAGTAGAAATAAACCAAGCCTCCTAACTGAGACAACAGAATATTCCATTAAATATGGCCTTAGCAATATGTAAACTTCCCTACAATGAGTTTCCCTCAAAGGATAATTGAGTTAAATTAAGGTTATCGATATAAACTTCCCCTAAGGCATTGTGTTCTATAGAAATTCCAGATAACCTCACTTCCACATCAAGAGATGCAACAAGTCTGAACATATCGGACAATCAATGACTCCCCATCTACACGTGAAAACAGAACAGACTTTCTTCGACATAGTATGAGCTAATATCTACGTTTTTGCCAGCATGATAACAATCTGAGTGATGAACTATTTTAGAAGCCCTCAATATTGGAACAAATCTTGAAAATCAACCACCACACCACATGAATTAAATATTTATGGTTTTGTGACTTGACGACATAGAGCGTGGAAATATTTCGATAATGTCCTCTTCGACAAGGAAGACTTAAGTCATGACATTCGCTAGAACTAGAAACGCGAGGAATCACAATTGTTACCCATAATCTATTCCTTACAATAATGTCCTCTTCGACAGACTTAACATTTTGAAATTTGGCACGAGACACGTGGTATCAATTTCAATTATACCTAATATAAAGGAGTCGATTCACCTAAGACTTCTGACAATCATTTCAAGATTTCCATGGAACCTACTGGGACATGAGTACCTCCTATTATTCTCAACTCAATGGTCAGAACTAGAGAACGATTTATACATCAAAAGATATACTCAAAGCATGTGTGATTTTCTAGAAATGATTAGGCAAATCATTCTTCATCAAACAAGTTTCCTTACAACAATAGTTATCACATGAACATATTGACTGCACCAATTGAGGCACACTATGGTTGAGGTGTCAATCACTTATTTACGGGCTAAAAATCAGGAAAGTCCAACACACTAGTCCATAACTTATTCGGGAAACAACAAAGAAATCGTATAGATCAAGAATCAGTTACAAGCAACAACAAATAGATAGAAAAGCTACGTCGATATACGACGAAAAATATTGGAAATGTGTTCCATAAGTCACAAATCATTAGAATTTCAAGTTGGCAACAAAGTTATATTGAAAGTCTCGCCTTGGAAATGCATGGTACGATTCAGAAAATGCGAGAAGTTAAACCTTTTCACAAATAACACCGTAGAAACCAACATGAACTGAATTCAGGGACTGAATTCCTTTTTGGGTGGGCGGATGTGACAACTCGTAATTTCAGGTCATTTTACAAACTTTGAAAATTTCACTATTCATCTCGGGAAATTACTATTCACTGGTTACTATTCATCATTTTACTATTCATCGTTTTTTAAGCTGGTTTGAGACTTTGAGAGGTTATTTTAAAATTTTACTATTCATGAAACACTATTCATTCCCGGAGAAAAATCACTATTCATGAATCACTATTCATCATTTTTCGTAAACTAGGTTTACGAGTATCAAATACGCGTAACCTTGAGGGTTAAGCTGCGTATTCATAGAATATCATTGAAAACATTTCATATAGACTAGAGTTAGTCTACATATCATCAGTAACATCAATTTCATATCAGTTTATGCATGGGTTTGCAGATTTCATTAACGCATATTTATTTGTTAATTAAACGCTATCACACAATCATTTATTTTGAATAATTGATCCGACACTTCCAAAAATTATCCTAATATATTTTTATACTCATTTTAAGACTATAAAAGTTATATTATTATTTTAGTATATAAATTGTTACATAAATATTTACGACGGTTTTCGTAAATTCCATTCGATAATTATTATTTCACTCAATACTTGCGAGAAATGTATTTTTATAATATTTAGGACTTTGATATATTTTATTTTGTTCCGTTAAAATCAATTTCTAGCTAACGCTACACTAACTAACTATATTTATGTACAAACTACGCATTATACTTAACTTAAAATACATTTAATTAACAAAAATACACAAAATACTTTCAACCCCCCCCCCTTTGCCGACCTCCCCCATACAAGTCATCCAATTCATTAATTAAAACTATGACTAGCCATGTACACATACACATTATATTAGATATTTGTAAAGATACATGTATTATATTCATTTCAACACATAGTAACACATAGCAAAAGGTGAAGTAAACACAAAACTCTCTCCCTTTTTGTTGAGGTTCGGCCAAGGCTAGGAAAACAAGAAGAATCCATCAAAAATTTCAAGATGAAGTATTTTACAAGTTCTATTAGTGATCTAGTTAGGGTTTTGAAATAAAAACCTCAAGATTATTAAGTATACTTTGCTCAAAAATTCATAATCACTCAAGTAAGTGTTCTAAATAATTTTCATAAGCTTTCATACTATTACTTCATTTATTTTTATGATCTAGTAAGAAAAACATGCAAGTATCATATGTATTTATACCACTTTTATTTGTTTTTAGTACTTATTATGAGTTTTAATCATCCTATAATTATCCTCATGAGACTTATCGTTGTTGATGAAGTTTAGGAACCCATGACACCCTAAGAAGGTGTATGGTAGGTTTAGAATAGATTTAGTGTTGATTTGAAGTGATTGAAACAAATATTATATTAGAAAAATCATTTTCGACAACATGAAATAGAGGTCTGATCGTTTTTACAAAATCTGGAAATTTCGTAAGGTCAAGGATTATTTTCGGCTAGATATTCAGAAAATATACTTTAAAACGAAACCGTGGTCGCTTGAACGGGTTAAAACGGATTTATAATGAAGAAGTTACGCTATTTTCAAGTTTAACGACGAAAACTAATTTTCTGAAAATATACTTGCTGTCAAGGATTTTTCAAAGGTCAAAAACGAGTTGTAAACCTAAACTAGAAGAGTCGACTTTTCAAAAATATATTAATCCATACTATCACAATTCCGAGGATATAAAGAACGTAGAAAACGGACATATAACGCTGAAGATATACATATTTGAAATACGACGATCACAACTATTTTCTTCAACACTAACACTTAAATATTTTTCTAAGTTGTTGGGATATAGAAAGTCAAAGTGCTGAAGAGTCAAAGTACTAAAGTCAAAGTACTGCTAAAGAAGAAAGTCAAAGTACTGCTCGTTCATCAAAGTACTGCAAGGTTAAAGGACTACTATGCAAAATTGTTAAGGATAATTATGTAATTCTAGAATGTTCTCAGATTAGTTTAGTATTACTTGTCGTACAAGGAATAGAATTGTAAACCGACTAGGGTTATCCTTATGCCTATAAAAGGATCCTTAGGATGGTATTAGAGAATATGTTTTTTTAGAGAGTACGATATTAAAGTTTTAGAGTTGTTAAAGAATCTGTAATAACAAGCAGGTTCTAAGTATTAATAAAATCGTTTAAGTTAAATTTAATTCTTCTTTGCTTTGTTAAGTAAATTTCGCATACTTAATAGAGTTAGTTCAGTGTTTCATTGTTAGTGACTTAGGATTTATCCGAGGTTATTAAACCCTTACAAGCTATATAAGTTAGTTTGGTTAGAGTACATCGATCCAACAAGTGGTATCAGAGCTTGTGTGGAAACTCTGATTAAGAAGAAACCCTTAAAACCTAGTTAACAACAAACCCTAAAGATGTCGACTGAAGCTGCACCACCCCCATCCATCACCTCACTAAGAATTCCTATCATCAAGAAGGGAGAGTATGATCTATGGAGTATGAAGATGAGGCAGTACATTGCTATTACAGACCATGCACTGTGGAATGTAATTGTCAATGGTAATGAAGTTGTTGCAGATCCTATTGAAGTTCCTGGACAACCTAAACCACCTAAGGTTGTCTTGCCAGCAGCTACAATAAGGAATCAAGAAAAGGCTCTCAACATCCTATTGTCTGCTATACCTGATGGTCACCTACTTAAGTTTCATGATGCTAAGGATGCTAAACAACTATGAGCTGCTCTCAAGAAAAGGTTTGGAGGTGATGATGCTTCCAAGAAGATGCACAGAAATCTGTTGAAGCAACAGTTTGAAACATTCACTGTTGGTGAAATAGAAGGTCTTGATACTGCCTATGACAGATTCCAAAATATTCTTAGTATGCTAGAGTTATACAAAGCAGAGGTATCTGTTGAAGATGCAAATCTGAAGTTCTTAAGGAGTTTGCCATCTACATGGCATGTGATTGCTACTATGATCAGAGGACAACCTGGTTTGAACACTATGGACTTTGATGATCTCTACAACCATCTGAAGGTGTATGAGCATGAGATGAATGGCCAAACAAGTTCAAAGTCTCACAATATAGCTTTTGTGTCATCTGAAAAGAGAGGCGGTACTTCCACTAAAAGTACTGCTTATCCTACTCAAAGTACTGTTGCTCAAAGTACTGCCTATCCTGCTCATTCTATCACAACCATGGCCAACCCCACATCATCACCAACAAACATCATCCATTTTGATCAAGTTGTATGCTCATTCTTTGCTCAGCAAGCTACTTTACCTGTTACTTATAAAGAAGATTTGTCACAAATTGAAGAAGATGCTCTTGAAGAAATTGATATAAGGTGGCAAGTTGCTATGATCACTGCTAGGATCAAGAAGTTCATGAAGAAAACAGGAAGAGGCATCGACTTCAAACCCAAACAGGGTATCACTTTTGACAAGTCCAAGATTGAATGCTTTAACTGTCAAAAGACTGGACACTTTGCAAGGGAATGCAAGTTTGCTAAATATCAGGCAAACAGGATGACTGAGAAACCTAAGCTTGAACTAAAGGAAATTCCTATTACTGAAACAAAAGCTTTGGTTGCTCAAGAGAATCTATCAGAGGTTGACTGGAGTGCTGAGTTTGATGATGAACCAGTAACCTATTGTATGGTAGCAGTGGAAGAATCAGTGGAAGAGTTTGATTGGAGCACAACTTTTGATGAGGAACCTAGATTTGATGCTTTGGAATCCAGAGATGGTCTTGGAAGCTTTGATTGGAGCATGGAGAGTGAAGATGAACCTGTTCTGCTTGCTATGGTAGCCACTTCACCAAGTTCACCCCTATCTCTGAGATATGCTCCACGTGTCATAATTTTTATCAAAAGGTGCTTACTGATTATGTAACTGAAAGAGATAACTGTAGAAGGGCTAGGTCTGAGGTAGCTGGCTATCAAATTACGTTAGAGTCAATGGAAGCCAAAATAATAACACATGAAAATAATGAAATGGCTTGGGCTGAAAAGTATGAACAACAGGATTATCAGTTAAAATTAATTGTATGGAAGTTAGGATGTAAGGTCTCTGAACTAGAAAAAATGACTAATGAAAGGGATGAATTACTAGAAAAGTTTGCTGCTTGGGGAAAATCTGGTCTTTCACATGTGAGTTTTGTTGAAAAAAAGAAAAGAGCATATATTAAAACTGGATTAGGTTTTGGCATGGACTTTAGTAGCACAGAAGAAAACCCACCTAGTGATCAGGATGAATGTGATTATGAGGATATAACAACTAGTGATGATGAACTCATTAACTATGTAGATACAGCTAGTAATGAGGAATCAATTAGTCTAACACCTCCTGAATTTAAGAAAGACAAGGGTTATCATGCAGTCCCTCATCCCACTGTTAGTTTTCAACAACTTAGGACATATGTGTCTTGTTTTGGAGTAGACAATCTAGAGTTTAGGAAAAAGCTTACTGGTCAATCTAATACAGGTCCATCTAGTTCTGACACCCCAAAAGAAACAGTTGAGAAACCTAAGGATGATAGTGTTAAGAGTCAAGCAGTACCTTCTTCTCAAAGTACTGCTAGACGTTCAGCAGTACCTTTAAGAAAACCTTTTCAACATACTGCTAAACCTTTTTGGGATAATTTTGGTCAAAACAGTTTTCATCATTCACCAAAAAGACAAAACAGTTTTAGTCATAAACCTAAAGGAAGATTTTTTGGGAGTACGGGTAAAAAATTGTGTTTTGTTTGTTATAGTCTTGATCATTTGATTAAGGACTGTGACTTTCACTCAGATTACTTAAGCAAATTCCAAAAGACCAGAACTGTCAACCAAAAACCAAGGGAGAATAAACCAGTCTGGAATCATTCCCCTAGGGTTAATCAAAGCAATTTCTCACAAGACCATATGTACCCTCACCAGAGAAGGTCTTTTTCAAAATCACCAGTACCTTCTCAAGGTACTGCTAGATTTTCACCTAATCAAGGTGCTGCTAGCACTTTTTGGAATGGAAGCCCTAGGAGATCTAATTACTATCAATCTAGAAGGCGTTACACCTCAAAAAGAGTATCTAGATCAAATAACTCTACGCCAAAAGTTAAAAAAAGTTGGGTTAAGAAGGAAAGTACTGATGGGGAACAAACAGTACTTTCAGCAAGTTTGAGTGAAACAGAGATTTTGGTTGAAAATAATAAAGAAAACTTGGATGAAAAAGAGATTTTTATTGAAAAACCAACACAAGTTTTGGAACAACCAAAGATAATTGATCATGTGCTTAAAAACAGTCGAAATTACATACTTAAAGAATTTAAGTATGTAACTCCACAAGGGGAACACAAGTCAGTAATGGCTTGGGTTCCTAAAATTAACTAACTCTTTTATCTTTGTACAGGGCAACCCAGAAGAGGAGCTTAAAGATCATTTAATTGTGGATAATGGTTGCTCTGGAAGCATGACAGGAGACAAAGAAATTCTGTCAAATTTTAGATCCTATTGTGGAGGAAGAGTTGCATTTGGGAATGATGCTAGTGGAGGAAGAATTACTGGAAAAGGAACTATTAAGGCAGGGAGCATAGACTTTGAGAATGTTAGATATGTGAAGGAGCTCAAGTTCAACCTTTTGTCAGTCTCTCAGATCTGTGATAAGAAGCACCCTGTGTTATTCACTGACACAGAATGTCTCATTCTTTCCCCTGAGTTCAAGCTTGTTGATGATAACTTGGTAATACTGAGAGTACCAAGAACCAATGATGTGTACAGTCTGAATATGAAGAGTCTTCACTCTTCTGAAAGAGCTACATGTTTAGTAGCAAAGGCAACACTTGAAGAAGCACATCAGTGGCATAGAAGATTAGGCCATGTGAATTTCAAGAATATCAACAAGCTGGTTAAAGGAAATTTAGTTAGAGGTTTACCTTCCAAAACTTACAAGAATGATCACTCATGTTTGGCGTGCAAGAAGGGTAAACAACACAAAGCTTCATGCAAGAAGCTTGAGGAAAGAACTATTAGAGAACCTTTGGAGTTGCTGCACATGGATTTGTTTGGACCTGTTTCTGTTGCTAGTCTAAACAAGAAGAAGTACTGTCTGGTTGTGACAGATGATTGCAGTAGATTTAGTTGGGTATTTTTCTTGGGATTTAAAGATGACACCTTTGATGCTATTCATGATCTTATAATAGCTCTTGAAAATCAACTGAGACTCAAAGTAAGAGTTATTAGATGTGATAATGGGACTGAATTCAAGAACAAGCTTATGGATGAGTTTTGTGCTTAGAAAGGAATCAAGAGGTAGTTCAGTATTGCTAGAACTCTATAGCAGAATGGTGTTGCAGAAAGAAAGAACAGAACTTTGATTGAAGCAGCCAGAACAATGCTTGCAGATTCATTATTACCTATTCAATTTTGGGCTGAAGCTGTAAGTACTGCTTGCTATGTGCTTAAAAAAGTATCAGTCACCAAACCTCAGATGAAGACACCTTATGAGTTGCTGATGGGAAACAAACCCAACATTCGTTTTATGAAACCTTTTGGATGCCCTCTGACTATTCTCAACACAATTGATAATTTGGGCAAATTTGATGGCAAGTCAGAAGAAGGATACTTATTGGGGTACTGCACCAATAGCAAAGGATTTAGAGTTTATAACAGGGTCACCAAAAAGGTTCAAGATTGTCTTCATGTTGAATTTTTAGAAGATCGAGAAAATCAGATGGGTAAAGGTCCTGATTGGATGTTTGATCTTAAGGTTTTGACTCCTTCTACGAATTATGTACCTGTTAGAGAAGAAAATCAAGCTGTACACAAAGAAGATGATTTACAGTACATTGTTCATGGAGTCCATATTAGACCTAATATTGTTCATGATGAAGAACCTATAACTGTTGTGAAGGAGAAAAGTACTGATGAGCCAAAATCTACATTGTCTGCTGAAGATCAAGCTATTCAAGATGAGCTTCATAGGATGCTTTTTCAAGATGTAGTAGCACGTTCTTATGATGATGATCAAAGAAGAACTTATGAAGAATCAAAGAAAAAGAACAAGACTGCAGAATTCTCTCACAGTACTTTAGATGACACTACTTTAGATCAAAGTACTGTTGCACCTGTTGACAGTACTTTGGATGATATGGATGAGCCTAACATGCCTGGCTTGGAAGATACTGATGATGAGTTTGAAGATGAAGGTATTTTCTCAGATTCCAATGAAGATGCCGATTTCACAAATTTGGGTGATGATGTTGAAGATTCACAGACTCCTATCTTAAGAGTTCATAAGAATCATCCTACTGGTCAAATCATTGGACCTTCTACTTCAGTAGTGCTAACTAGAACAAAAGCTAAAGGATTTTCTACGCCACACAATGCTTTACTTAGCTTTGTGTATAAACAAAACAGGCTGAATTATAAGGATCATCAAACATGCTTGTTTACTTGTCTTATCTCTCATGAAGAACCCAAGAATATAGCTCAAGCATTAACTAAAGAAAGTTGGGTTGAAGCTATGCAAGAAGAACTTCTTCAATTCAAACTTCAAGAAGTTTGGGTACTATGTGATCTACAAGATGGAAAGAAAGTCATTGGTACAAGATGGGTGTTCAGAGTAAAGAGAGATGAAAGAGGGAATGTCATCAAGAACAAAGCAAGGTTAGTAGCACAAGGCTACAGACAAGAAGAAGGAGTAGATTATGATGAAGTGTTTGCTCCTGTAGCAAGGATTGAAGCCATTCGAATATTCCTTGCTTTTGCATCATATATGGGATTTCAGGTTTATCAAATGGATGTCAAGAGTGCCTTTCTCTATGGCAAGATTACAAAGGAGGTCTATGTTAAACAGCCTCTTGGTTTTGAAGATCCTGCACATCCAAACAAAGTCTACAAAGTTGTTAAAGCTCTCTATGGTCTTCATCAAGCACCTAGAGCTTGGTATGAGAGACTCTCCACTTTCTTACTGCAACATGGTTACAGGAGAGTAGCAATTGATAAGACTTTGTTTATCAAGAGAGATAAGAAGGATATCATGCTGGTTCAAGTTTATGTAGATGATATCATCTTTGGAGCTACAAAACAGTCCATGGTGAAGGAGTTTGAGCAGCTGATGCAACATGAATTTCAAATGAGTTCTATGGGTGAATTAACTTTCTTTTTGGGGCTTCAAGTTAAACAGTCAAAGGAGGGAATTTTCATAAGTCAAGATAAGTATGTCTCTGACATTCTTAAGAAGTTCAATTTTGATGCTATGAAGCCAGTCACTACACCTATCAAGTCTATCAACTCATTGGGCAAGGATGAAGATGGTCAACCTGTTGAAGTCAAGCTGTACAGATCTATGATTGGCTGTCTTATGTACTTAACTGCATCTAGGCCTGATATCATGTTTGCTGTTTGTTTATGTGCAAGATATCAAGTCTCACCTAAGGTCTCCCATATGAATGCAGTGAAGTGAATTTTTAGTTATTTGAAACAACAACCTAAGTTGGGGTTGTGGTATCCAAAGGATTCACCTTTTCACTTGGAAGCTTTTTCAGATAGTGATTATGCAGGTGATAACTATGATAGAAGATCAACCACTGGAGGATGCCAATATCTTGGAAGAAGATTAGTCTCATGGCAATGTAAGAAGCAAACTATTGCAGCAACATCATCCACTGAAGCAGAATATGTTGCTGCTACAAGATGTTGTGGACATGTCTTGTGGATGCAGAATCAACTCTTGGATTATGGGTTCAACTTCAAGAATACTCTTATCAACATTGATAATGAGAGTACAATTTGCATTGTGAAGAATCCAGTTTATCAGTCCAAGACCAAGCACATTCAGATTAGGCATCATTTTATCAGAGATTGTTATGAGCATAGGCTCATTAATGTTGTCAAGGTTCACACAGATGATAATATAGCTGATTTACTCACCAAAGGATTTGATGTTTCAAGATTCAATCACTTGGTGGTGAGTATTGGAATGATTAATTACTAAGCTACATTTAAGGGGAGGACTGATTCGTTAGTTAGACAATCCCATGCATTGCTTGAGGGGAGGTAATCCAATGCCTATTTAAAATTTTTGCCATTGTAGAGATGAGAATGGAAAAGTACTGCTTTTTGGTTTTATGAAAAGTACTGCTCCGAAAGTACTGCTTTGGAAAGTACTGCGTACGTGGAAATCACTGCTTGTCTTATCAACGTACTGTTCCAACGGTAAAAAAGAGGGGTAAAATTCAAATAACGGTAACTTTGTTATTATGGGCTGTGAGTTTTCAAATCTTACCTATAAATAACTACCCTCCGATTTTCCCTCTCATCTTTATACTTACAAATCTTTTCCATATTTCTCTCTCTTTCACAATTACTATTCATCAAACCACTTTCTTTGTAAACAAACAATCAATGGCGAATCGGAATATTGTTTCTAAACACAACATGGTGGCTAATTTGATAAAACTGAAGCTAATGTCGCATTCCATGACATTATTGATTTTCTCACTGGATCTCCAATCAGTTATACACTTTTGGTAGAACCAGATGTTATTGAGCCGTGGATTCAACAGTTTTGGGCGACTGCTAGAACTCACATGGAGAATGATGAGTCCTATATACAGGCCAAAGTTGCTGGTAGGATTGTGAGAGTTATTGAAGCTTCAATTCGAGAAGATATCTTATTTGATGATGCAGAAGGGGCTATACGTTTTGATAAATAGCTTCTTTGGGATACTTTAAGAGAAATTGGGTATGAAGGGTCTTTGACAGAAACAACATTCAAGAAACCCTTGTTTAGTCCACATTGGAAGTACTTGGTTCATGTCCTACTTCATTGTATCAGTTCTAAGAGTACTTCATGGGAGCAATTTGGATCCAATATAGCATCTGATTTGGTGGGATTGGCTACAAATTGTATCTTCAATTTTTCAAGGCTAATTTTAGATGGTATGCTATCTCACATTTCTCATGGATCACGCTGGTTGATGTATCAAAGATTTATTCAAGTCTTCTTGAATAAACAACTTCATGATGTACCAAAGCGAGCTTATTACCTGTTGTGGTACAACCTGCCAAGATTTTCACTTTCATGGCTAGGAAGAGTGATTTGTTTTCTGGAAGGAACACTCCCTTGACTACTTCAATGATGGAGATTGTGCAAGCAATTAGAGATGAGGCTGCTACAAGTGAAGAAAGAGAAGATACGGCATCAACTCAAGGTACTGCTTCTCAACATATTGTTTCTTCACAAGGTACTGCTATACAAGAAGGTACTGCAACTTTACCTCCTACATCTCCACCCCATTCTACTCATGGAGATTCAGAACCAGAGGTCAACCCACCATCCTCTCCCAATGATTACACTTCAACAGATGGGCTTCAAACATCTGGAGGAGATGAGGGAGATGTGGCACCTGAAGGACAGGTTCTGGATACTTATGCTTTAACAAGGGAGATAACAAGGTTAAAGAAAGACTTTGAACATTAGGCTGCACAATTAGTGACGTTGAAGACCAAGTATAGAAGATTAAAGAAGTTTGTCTGGCCTTTAGTACAACATCACAGATTGTGGGTCAAGGCTGAAAAGAAGAAAAGAAAGCACTTTAGGAAGCCTTCCAAAGGCAAAAAGGTTTAACAGCAATCTTCTATCCAATTGGGGAGAAATATGGAGCAAGATAATTTGAAAGAAGATGCTGATATTTATGAAGAAAAAGAAGATGAACCTGAAGGTACTGAAGCACAAGTAAATATTGAAAGTACTGAGCCTGAAGGAACTGGAGTTCAAAGTACTGGTGTACAAACTACTGATGATCAAGGTGCTTATCAAGGTACTGCTCTTCATGGAACTCATAGATAAGAGCTGATTACACCAAGGACGCTTAATTTTGATGAAGAAGCTGGTCCTTCTACTGTTCTACAAGAAGAGGAAGCTGATACACCTATGGTTGAGCACACTACAAGTGAAGATGAGATATGTGACAACCCGTACTTTCAGGTCATTTCTCGAAACAATTTATGCTTCACTATTTCAACATTTATCGTAAACTTGGTTTACGTGTTCCAAATTCGCGTAACCTTAAGGGTTTAGCGGCGAATTCATGATCATAACATCACGAACATTTCATATGGACTAAGTTTAGTCTACATTTCATTAGCATCATTTGCATCATGTTAGTTCATTCATGACATTGCATTTCACATGAATCGCGTAAATTTTATATTAAATAAACGTTATCGCGTGAGTTATTATTTTGAACATTTAATCCGTTATTTCAAAAAATGATCCCGATATATTTTTATACTTATGTTTAGTTTATAAAACTATATTTTTAGTTTACCTAGTGTTTTAAATTTATTTTGTATATAAATCGTTAAAGTTATATTATTACGACGTTTTTCTTAAAAACTACATGAAAATTTGTATATCACTCAAATTTTACAAGGAATGTATTTTTACAATTTTTATAATATCATTATATTCTATTTTGATCTATTAAAAATTTACTTGTACCTAAAAACTACCATTTACCTTAACTTGAATCTATTTCACTTACACTTTTTCTTACAAATTATACAAGTATATACACAATAATTAAAAAGAAAAAAAAAATAAAATATCTTCAAATCCCTCCCCCCTTGGCCGACCAAGGGGGAGGGTGGTAATTAATGTGGCATGGTTCTTGATTGTATATATTATTACACACTTACTAAAAGTCTTACTTATACAATTCACCTCATTTCATTTCACTCATTCACTACATTATTATCAAGTGTTAGAAAACTTTTTCTTCTCTCTTTTGGTTCTTCCAAAACCGGCCACATTCAAGGTGTTACAAGGGATCATCAATTTTTCAAGCTCAAGTGTTTTAACAATCTAGAATCACACTTTTATTAAGGTTTTGAAATAAAAACCTAGGGTGTTTAGGCTAACCTTTGTTCTTTGCACCTCATCATAGTAGCTTGTAAGCATATTTCTTTCATGTTATATATTTCATCTTCATTTCATATTTATCTCTTCATTTTTGGAGCAAGCATGCAAGACTTATGTTGATTTATACTATTTTTACATGATTTTTAGAGTTATATATATATAAAGTCATCCTATAATTATCCCCTTGGTATATGTTGGTCTTGATGATGTCTAGGAACCCATGACACCCTAAGAAGGTGTATGGTAGGATTAGATTAGTTTTGGAGTTGATTTGAAGGGATTGGAATAGGTTTAGTACGAGAAAAACTATTTTCGATAAGTACAAAAAGTGTTCTGTCCTTATTTTTAATTTCTGGAAAATCCGACAGTAGGCACGAATTTTTGGCCTTGATATTTAGAAAATATACTTTAAAACGAATCCGTGGCCGCTTGAACGGATTTAAACGGAGTTATAACGAAGAAGTTATGACTTTTTCAAGTTTGACGACGAAATATATATTTTTCTGAAATTTCAGCATACTATTTTTATCTTGTACGAGTCAAAAACGAGTCCTAAGCTCTATAAATTATTTCGACTTATCAAAAATATATTAGTATACTTTGATACGAAGCTAAGGACGTATTATACGTAGAAAACGGATTTGAAACGACTAAGATATGCACGTTTTCATAAAATTGCCGTAACTATTATTTTCAGAAAAACTATATTATTTCTACGAGACAAGTGTTACGGTAACTAAAACGACCATGTTGAAGGCTGTTTTTAACTATGATGTAGAACTTTTTGGAACGAAATGTCTTCTAGCAAAATCGAGATCACCAAGCATATTTTTCAAAATGACCAACCGTTTGTATAGCGGGGTTGTAATAAATTAATTACGGTTGCTTAAACTTGGCCTAAACTCATTTTTTAACCAACATTTTAGACAAAATCACCATCTTTAACCCTTATTATCTTTATGTTCGAGACCTCTATGACGAAAACTCATGAACTGAAACTTCTAGATTTTGATACAAACTTTCCAAAACCGTCGAGTTCGTTTCCTAACGTTCGACGTACACCATTTTACGACTAGTTTTTCGGAGCCATTTTTGTCACTTTCATGAAAATTTCCGACGACTATTTTTACGGCGAAAAGTGAAAATTTCACTATAAATCATTACGAAACCATTGTAGGATGACATTTTGACGTAAATACTTGTAAAGTGATTTAAGAATGGTCAAGACGTCAAAAGAGTATTTTTCGACGATAAGTATTATTTTCAAAACTCGCAAATGGTATAAATAACATACGAAATGCATGCATAACATTACATTGCAACTCATTACATATCATATCATTGGTAATAGGTCCAGATTAAAGTTTCACATTATACCTCGGTGTACTCACTTTTGTCATCGCCTCAGTTTACCAAGTGAGTTTTCATAGCCCCATTTTCGATTGTTTTTATACTACTTTTGGGGGAGATACATGCTCAAACTGTTTTCATTTACTTTCACAAGTACTTTAACTTTTATGGATTACCGTGAGTCATAGCCCCTACTCTTTTAATTGTTTTGAATAACTCTTTGGGGGAGATGCATGCTCAATAATGTTTATTACATTCATGACTATTTGCAAATTATATGCTTATCCGAACTGAATGTTTAGTCATGCAAATTAACAGTATTACCATACGTAGTATTTCCATAGTATATTCATTTGACTGATGGTCTTGGTATATTCATTTGACTGATGGTCTTGGTATATTCATTGGACTGATGGTCTTGGTATATTCATTTGACTGATGGTCTTGGTATATTCATTGGACTGATGGTCTTGGTATATTCATTGGACTGATGGTCTTGGTATATTCATTGGACTGATGGTCTTGGTACATTCATTGAACTGATGGTCTTGGTATAATCATTGCACTAATGGTCATGGGACAATTTGAAACCGTACGAATTATGTGTTATATTAAGTAACTATGGATACATTAAGTTATGCACTATTTTGTGAATTCATTTGACATCATGCACTTGATCATAAACTATACACATTTCGACAGTGGGTTATGAACACACAGGTTGCAAGTTTTGTATTGGCGGAACTTGGAACTGAGTGGATTTACAATGCCTTTGCTGCATAAACGATTTTGAAAGGCTTTGCATTTCAACACAAACTCTATGAACTCACTCAACCTTTGTGTTGACACTTTTTAGCATGTTTTATCTCAGGTATCTAAGGCATACAATTCATGGCATGCATTTGGACACATCATAGAGTCGCGGTGACGACGCGTCTCACTTGGGTTTTATGAACTTTAAAAACATCGTTTGACTTGTACTAAATTTATTTTCCGCGCATAGTAACTTTCATTTGGGACCTATCTTTGTAACTCTGAATGTTTTTATTAAATCAAGCGATGTATTTTCCAAACGACACTTTAGGTCGTTCAATATAACTGTGATTGTGATGCTATGACAGTCAGTCCCCAGGAATTCCATTCCGCTGCAAAAACAGGTAATTTAGGGGTGTGACAGATTGGCATCAGAGCTTCGGTTATAGAGAACTAGGTTGCATCATTGACCCTAGACTATAACTACATTATCATAGCATCTCATCATTTCATCACAAGTGCATGTTCACTTTGCATGCGATTTATGCGTACATTTTCGAGTTATTTACTTTCATTTCATAACGATTGTCACATGGATGCCTTTAAATTCCCATCCCATTATCATTTCCTCATACTCTAATGTGGTGAATACTTTGTCATTCCCTATCATAAATTTTTACATCAATTGACTCATCACCGATAACGTCGAATGCCGAGATAAACCTTTATATAGGGCGAAGTCACTCTCACTCCTTTGTTTCACCACTAACATGTCGAGTTACACTTTATTCACACATTAAGTCACTAAACCATTATACATTTGAAGCACTTACAACACCTCATAACCCATCTTTTCGGAAACCGTCGATCATTTTGAAAAATAACCTCAAACTTATCATTTCTTATCACATTTCTTTGGAGCGTTTATTATTAACATCGGATTTTGCTACGTCTCACATTTCCTCTTGTTTTGAAGAAGATATGGCGCCAAAGAAAGCTGCAACCGAAATGACCCAAGCGGCTATTCAAAAGTTAGTAAGAGATAGTGTAGCCGATGCTCTAAGGATTGAGAGGGAAACGGTGGCTGCTGCTGCTGCTGAGGCCGCGGCTACTGCCGAAGCCGCTAGAATTGCGAGGGAAGCTGAAGCCGCTAGGCTTGCTGCTGCTGCAGGAAATGCAGGAGGGTCCGGAGTTAAAAGCTGTTCGTATAAGAATTTCAAAAGTGGAGATCCCACGAAGTTTAGAGGTACCGAGGGAGCCACTGCCATGGTTCGATGGTTTGAGAAATTGGAGTCCGTGTTTTTGCTATGTAATTGCCCGGATGATAGTAAAGTCAAGTTTGCTACGAGTACGCTACTTGATGGAGCATTGTCGTGGTGGAACTCTTATGCTCAACCGATGGGAATGGAGAATGCTTTCAAGCTCACTTGGGAGCAATTCAAAGGTTTGGTAACAAAGAAGTTTTGTCCGCGTACGGAGGTGAAGAAGTTGGAGACCGAATTCTATGAGTTGGTAACTATTGGGTATGACATTGATACTTACATTCGAAGGTTTCAAGAATTGGCCGTGTTATGCCCATCTATGGTTTCAGATAATGAGAAGCTACTGGAGGCTTTCATTGAAGGACTCCCTGAGATTATTCAAGGTGATGTGACTTCCTTTGATCCGCAAACGATTGAGGAATCTATTCGACTGTCTCAAAAGCTGATGGCACAAGTAGAAAAGAGGAGCAACATCACCAACACCAACCGTAACAACAATACCAACAACCGCACCAACTACAACAATAACCACGACAACAATAACAATATTCACACCATCAACAACAACACCAACAACCAAACTAACCACAATAAAAGGAAATGGGAAAACGATCGAGGAGGTTATAACAACAACAACCAAAACCGTAACACTAACCATCATCAACAACAGAATAGAGGGCAAGAAACTGCAATGGTTTATGTTGCTGCACCAATAGAAGGCAGAGGTTATGCTGGAACCTACCCACTATGTAATCGATGTAAGTATCATCACACGGGTCTTTGTCCTGCTAAGTGCTACAAGTGTCAACAACTGGGACACCTTGCCAGGAATTGTAGAGGCAAGGCCATGGTTACATGTTACAGATGCGGGGAGCAAGGACACTATCGGAATCAATGTCCGCAAAACCAAGGTCAACAAGTTGAAGGTGCTCATGGGAACGCATACATGTTAGGAGGAGGAGAAGCTCGTCAAGGTATTAATGACGCGGAAGACTGAAGAAGTTCGGAAACTAACAGTCTTAATTTTCCTTATGTACTATGTTGTACTAAGTTTATGTCTTCCATCATATTCGGATCTTATGACTTAAGATGTACTACTTTTGCTAAACCACTCGTTGTAAAATATCCTCATCTATCATACTTATTTTCTTTCCGATTTGTTATTACTTACGAGAATTTTATTTCTTTTTACTTTATCGACCATTTTAACGACACGGTTTAAAATCCTTGCAAGCATTGAGAGTTATAACAACTAAACCGAACGTCACATCATCGTTTCTTAATTATACATAGCCTAGCTAACTATGTCTAATTCTGGAGGGATCATGTTATGTTGGGAGCAGTTAATTATAAATCTTAGTGCAAGCAAAATCTTCACATATTTCAAAGTCAAAGTGTTACTCATCGGAGATACTCATCCAATATTTTTCTCTACTACGATGTTTTGTACGCTCTCGATCCTCGACAACCGTAACGACACTTCTCCATGTTTTCTTTCCTCGATATTCATCACAAACTCAAAAATTCGATAGACCAACACGAATTGAATTCAGGGACTGAATTCCTTTTTGGATGGGCGAATGTGACAACCCGTACTTTCAGGTCATTTCTCGAAACAATTTATGCTTCACTATTTCAACATTTATCGTAAACTTGGTTTACGTGTTCCAAATTCGCGTAACCTTAAGGGTTTAGCGGCGAATTCATGATCATAACATCACGAACATTTCATATGGACTAAGTTTAGTCTACATTTCATTAGCATCATTTGCATCATGTTAGTTCATTCATGACATTGCATTTCACCTGAATCGCGTAAATTTTATATTAAATAAACGTTATCGCGTGAGTTATTATTTTGAACATTTAATCCGTTATTTCAAAAAAATGATCCCGATATATTTTTATACTTATGTTTAGTTTATAAAACTATATTTTTAGTTTACCTAGTGTTTTAAATTTATTTTGTATATAAATCGTTAAAGTTATATTATTACGACGTTTTTCTTAAAAACTACATGAAAATTTGTATATCACTCAAATTTTACAAGGAATGTATTTTTACAATTTTTATAATATCATTATATTCTATTTTGATCTATTAAAAATTTACTTGTACCTAAAAACTACCATTTACCTTAACTTGAATCTATTTCACTTACACTTTTTCTTACAAATTATACAAGTATATACACAATAATTAAAAAGAAAAAAAAAAATATCTTCAAATCCTCCCCTTGGCCACCAAGGGGAGGGTGGTAATTAATGTGGCATGGTTCTTGATTGTATATATTATTACACACTTACTAAAAGTCTTACTTATACAATTCACCTCATTTCATTTCACTCATTCACTACATTATTATCAAGTGTTAGAAAACTTTTTCTTCTCTCTTTTGGTTCTTCCAAAACCGGCCACATTCAAGGTGTTACAAGGGATCATCAATTTTTCAAGCTCAAGTGTTTTAACAATCTAGAATCACACTCTTATTAAGGTTTTGAAATAAAAACCTAGGGTGTTTAGGCTAACCTTTGTTCTTTGCACCTCATCATAGTAGCTTGTAAGCATATTTCTTTCATGTTATATATTTCATCTTCATTTCATATTTATCTCTTCATTTTTGGAGCAAGCATGCAAGACTTATGTTGATTTATACTATTTTTACATGATTTTTAGAGTTATATATATATAAAGTCATCCTATAATTTTCCCCTTGGTATATGTTGGTCTTGATGATGTCTAGGAACCCATGACACCCTAAGAAGGTGTATGGTAGGATTAGATTAGTTTTGGAGTTGATTTGAAGGGATTGGAATAGGTTTAGTACGAGAAAAACTATTTTCGATAAGTACAAAAAGTGTTCTGTCCTTATTTTTAATTTCTGGAAAATCCGACAGTAGGCACGAATTTTTGGCCTTGATATTTAGAAAATATACTTTAAAACGAATCCGTGGCCGCTTGAACGGATTAAAACGGAGTTATAACGAAGAAGTTATGACTTTTTCAAGTTTGACGACGAAATATATATTTTTCTGAAATTTCAGCATACTATTTTTATCTTGTACGAGTCAAAAACGAGTCCTAAGCTCTACAAATTATTTCGACTTATCAAAAATATATTAGTATACTTTGATACGAAGCTAAGGACGTATTATACGTAGAAAACGGATTTGAAACGACTAAGATATGCACGTTTTCATAAACTTGCCGTAACTATTATTTTCAGAAAAACTATATTATTTTTACGAGACAAGTGTTACGGTAACTAAACGACCATGTTGAAGGCTGTTTTTAACTATGATGTAGAACTTTTTGGAACGAAATGTCTTCTAGTAAAATCGAGATCACCAAGCATATTTTTCAAAATGACCAACCGTTTGTATAGCGGAGTTGTAATAAATTAATTACGGTTGCTTAAACTTGGCCTAAACTCATTTTTTAACCAACATTTTAGACAAAATCACCATCTTTAACCCTTATTATCTTTATGTTCGAGACCCCGGTGACGAAAACTCATGAACTGAAACTTCTAGATTTTGATACAAACTTTCCAAAACCGTCGAGTTCGTTTCCTAACGTTCGACGTACACCATTTTACGACTAGTTTTTCGAGACCATTTTTGTCACTTTCATGAAAATTTCCGACGACTATTTTTTTACGCGAAAAGTGAAAATTTCACTATAAATCATTACGAAACCATTGTAGGATGACATTTTGACGTAAATACTTGTAAAGTGATTTAAGAATGGTCAAGACGTCAAAAGAGTATTTTTCGACGATAAGTATTATTTTCAAAACTCGCAAATGGTATAAATAACATACGAAATGCATGCATAACATTACATTGCAACTCATTACATATCATATCATTGGTAATAGGTCCAGATTAAAGTTTCACATTATACCTCGGTGTACTCACTTTTGTCATCGCCTCAGTTTACCAAGTGAGTTTTCATAGCCCCATTTTCGATTGTTTTTATACTACTTTTGGGGGAGATACATGCTCAAACTGTTTTCATTTACTTTCACAAGTACTTTAACTTTTATGGATTACCGTGAGTCATAGCCCCTACTCTTTTAATTGTTTTGAATAACTCTTTGGGGGAGATGCATGCTCAATAATGTTTATTACATTCATGACTATTTGCAAATTATATGCTTATCCGAACTGAATGTTTAGTCATGCAAAGTAACAGTATTACCATACGTAGTATTTCCATAGTATATTCATTTGACTGATGGTCTTGGTATATTCATTTGACTGATGGTCTTGGTATATTCATTGGACTGATGGTCTTGGTATATTCATTTGACTGATGGTCTTGGTATATTCATTGGACTGATGGTCTTGGTATATTCATTGGACTGATGGTCTTGGTATATTCATTGGACTGATGGTCTTGGTATATTCATTGGACTGATGGTCTTGGTACATTCATTGAACTGATGGTCTTGGTATAATCATTGCACTAATGGTCATGGAACAATTTGAAACCGTACGAATTATGTGTTATATTAAGTAACTATGGATACATTAAGTTATGCACTATTTTGTGAATTCATTTGACATCATGCGCTTGAACATAAACTATACACATTTTGTCAGTGGGTTGTGAACACACAGGTTGCAAGTTTTGTATGGGCGGAACTTGGAACTGAGTGGATTTACAATGCCTTTGCTGCATAAACGATTTTGAAAGGCTTTGCATTTCAACACAAACTCTATGAACTCACTCAACCTTTGTGTTGACACTTTTTAGCATGTTTTATCTCAGGTATCTAAGGCATACAATTCATGGCATGCATTTGGACACATCATAAAGTCGCGGTGACGACGCGTCTCACTTGGGTTTTATGAACTTTAAAAACATCGTTTGACTTGTACTAAACTTATTTTCCGCGCATAGTAACTTTCATTTGGGACCTATCTTTGTAACTCTGAATGTTTTTATTAAATCAAGCGATGTATTTTCCAAACGACACTTTAGGTCGTTCAATATAACTGTGATTGTGATGCTATGACAGTCAGTCCC
This sequence comes from Chrysanthemum makinoi, assembly GCA_910596185.1. NCBI lineage: Eukaryota > Viridiplantae > Streptophyta > Magnoliopsida > Asterales > Asteraceae > Chrysanthemum > Chrysanthemum makinoi. The sequence continues at coordinate 53,049,981 of OU343225.1, forward strand.
CAGGAATTCCATTCCACTGCAAAAACAGGTAATTTGGGGGTGTGACAAGATAGTTGCTCAAATTTTGCAAAATCTATCAAGGACAAGAGGTGTTAGCATTCCAGGAGTTGCTGAAGAACAACCACAAGCTTCTCAACCAGTTTTAGATCCAAAAGATAAAGGTAAAGGCAAACTGGTGGAAACAAAGAAGAAGAAAAAGCTGACCTTAGCAGAGATAAGAGCTATTGAAGTGGCTAAGAATGAAGCAGCTGCTAGAGAGCTACAAGCTAAATTTGATGCTGAGATTGCTCAACCAGTGAAGGAGCCTGAAGCGGTTATACCTAGAAGACCAATCAGTAAAGCTAAAGAAAGAAATGCCATGATGGCTTATCTAAAGGGTCAAGGGTATACTGGATTACAAAAGCTGAACTACTTAGAGATGAAAGATTTATATAATGCTGTCAGAGAAGCCTATCAGAAGCAATTTGAGAGTATTATTTCTTTCAAGGATGATAAGCAAAAGGAGGATGCTAGTAAAAGAAGCTTGAAAAGAAAAAGAACAACTGAAGCTGAACAGCCATCACAGAAGATTGAGTTAAGATCAGATACAGTTGATGAGCTGAGAAATTACATAAGGGTTGTTGACTTTGAAAATCCTAAATCCAAAGATGTTGCAGTTAAGAAATCCAAAATAACTACATTTGAAGTAGTCGAGTCAAAAGATGGAAACTATCTGATGTTCCATAGGAAGGATGAAAGTTTTAGAGTATTCAATTTGCTATGGGATATACTGCACATAATAGATAGAGTAGATCTGTTTCAACTATATCAGTTAGTACAAGAATACTTTGAACATATTCCATCAACTGGAGTTGGCTTAGTATTACAATGAGATCTGACAACTATCTTTGAAACTGAGGAAACAAGCACTGATGAACTTTGGCAAAACCAAGAAGATTAGGAGATTACAAGCTGGAGATTCTTTGAAGAATCAGGTGTGCATGCTTTGGAATTGGAAGATGGAACTATGATCCATATGTTAGCTGAAAGAAGATATCCTTTGACAAGAGATCTTATGAGAAGGATGCTGGATCATGGAATGGAATTCGAGGAAGAGAATAAAACAACCCTAATGGTTATTGAATGATATATCAAATGGACAACGGCTGAGGATGAAGCATAAATACTAGTATGATTCTTAATTGTAAATTTTTTGATAAATCAGTACTTTATTCAAAGTACTGCTGATCAAACAGTACTTTAATCAAAGTACTGCCTGCAGCACAAAACCAGTTAATGATTTTGAAAGAAAACTTTTGTTAAGTAAAGAATATTTTGAAACAGAGGATAAAAGCAACAAATGGTTTTTGAGATGGTTATAACAAAAGGTTATCAATTAACCATGTCTAACAAAAGGATTGGCTAATCCATGAGCAAACGGCTTTGGTAAAGATATCTCAAATCCGTTATATAGTTGACAACTTGCTAATAAGTTGTATGGTAATCAACTCACCATATCAACAAATGTAAAGAGTTGGCTAGCCCACAATAAAAATGGCTTGTGGTAAAGGCTGTGGAAAAACCATTTATATGGTAATTAGTTCACCATGGTTGCAAGAACTAACTAGTCCAAAAGGGTACAACTTTTGGTAAAGACAAATCAAATCTGTTGATAGCTGATGATTTGCTAAAAATCACATGGTTATCAATGTACATTGGTCTTACACACTTAAACATTGGGCTACTCCAAAGTTAATGGCTTTGGTAAAGAGACATCAAAATCCATTAAAATTTCAATGATTCACCTCTCACAGGAGTTTACACACCTGGAAGTGATGATAATAGACTGAAACTTAATGAATTAATGTACAAAATTGCCATATGTTGCTGAGTTGCTGAAAAGATGGAGCTTGCTTATTGTTGCTGCACAGGATTACATATAAAGACTACTTTGATGATGATAATACAAACACAGGGAATACAAAGGCAAAACTTTGAAGATAAAGACACAATCTTTCCTTGAAGACAAAGACATTAAAGATGAATATACAAAGGAACTTGAAATCAAGCAAGTAGAATTCAAGTTAGAGGAGGATTGTTGGGATATAGAAAGTCAAAGTGCTGAAGAGTCAAAGTACTGAAGTCAAAGTACTGCTAAAGAAGAAAGTCAAAGTACTGCTCATTCATCAAAGTACTGCAAGGTTAAAGGACTACTATGCAAAATCGTTAAGGATCATTATGTAATTCTAGAATGTTCTTAGATTAGTTTAGTATTACTTGTCGTACAAGGAATAGAATTGTAAAACGACTAGGGTTATCCTTATGCCTATAAAAGGATCCCTAGGATGGTATTAGAGAATACGTTTTTTTAGAGAGTACGATATTAGAGTTTTAGAGTTGTTAAAGAATCTTTATAACAAGCAGGTTCTAAGTATTAATAAAATCGTTAAAGTTAAAGTTAATTCTTCTTAGTTTTGTTAAGTAAATTCCGCAAACTTAATAGAGTTAGTTCAGTGTTTCATTGTTAGTGACTTAAGATTTATCCGAGGTTATTAAACCCTTACAAGCTATATAAGTGAGTTTGGTTAGAGTACATCGATCCAATCATTTTTATCTAGGATCGAGACTCGTATGGACAAAAGTTCAGTGTTACGACTTTTAGATAATGTTACAAGCTTTCTTAAACCACTAAGTTTGTTTCCTAACACTCGATATTCACTATTTTACAACTAGCTTTTCGAGGATACTTAGTCACTTTCACGAATTATCAAAGTATATTGTTTACGACGAAAAACTATAATTTCTTAATAAATCACTAAACGACTATCGTAGGATATTGTTTCAACATAAATACTTGTAAAGTATTTTGTAACTTGACAAGATGTTATAAACATATATTTCGACGATAAACTCTATTTTCAAAACTGCACAAGTGGTATAGATTACAAGTGGATTTGCATGTACGATATATATTCATAATTTATAATAGATCATATCATTCATATTAGGTTGCAGATAGAGATTGCACCTCATTTCAGTATTGCCATTATATCATCATAATCATTGTATCAGGTGAGTTTTCATAGCCCCATCTTTCAAGTTTATACTTTATTTCAAACCTACGGTGGAGAATACATTGCACATCATTTTTATTACGATACCAAGTATATCAAATTCATTACATTGCTTAAGTTACCTCATTGCCAATTGAATGTCCCCATTTCATAATCATGAACCGTTAATTACAGAGTAAGCGAGGGTGAGTGGATAGATCTACCGAGGGTGACTCCTCCCTCCGGGTTGGTGGATTCCAACTGGTCAAACGGATGCATTTCATTTAATATCATTATTTGAGTTGTTTGGCAAAACACTCTGTTGGGGCGAACATCATGATCAGTCTAGCTTCGGTGTCATGTGCTTATAGCAATTGTAACATTTTTATGTGACATATTTGTCATACATTGCCTATACTTGTGGTAGTCATATAAAACATTTACATAAAGACTACTTTGATGATGATAATACAAACACAGGGAATACAAAGGCAAAACTTTGAAGATAAAGACACAATCTTTCCTTGAAGACAAAGACATGAAAGATGAATATACAAAGGAACTTGAAATCAAGCAAGTAGAATTCAAGTTAGAGGAGGATTGTTGGGATATAGAAAGTCAAAGTGCTGAAGAGGCAAAGTACTGAAGTCAAAGTACTGCTAAAGAAGAAAGTCAAAGTACTGCTCGTTCATCAAAGTACTGCAAGGTTAAATGACTACTATGCAAAATCGTTAAGGATCATTATGTAATTCTAGAATGTTCTTAGATTAGTTTAGTATTACTTGTCGTACAAGGAATAGAATAGTAAAACGACTAGGGTTATCCTTATGCCTATAAAAGGATCCCTAGGATGGTATTAGAGAATACGTTTTTTTAGAGAGTACGGTATTAGAGTTTTAGAGTTGTTAAAGAATCTTTATAACAAGCAGGTTCTAAGTATTAATAAAATCGTTAAAGTTAAAGTTAATTCTTCTTAGCTTTGTTAAGTAAATTCCGTAAACTTAATAGAGTTAGTTCAGCGTTTCATTGTTAGTGACTTAAGATTTATCCGAGGTTATTAAACCCTTACAAGCTATATAAGTGAGTTTGGTTAGAGTACATCGATCCAATCATTTTTATCTAGGATCGAGACTCGTATGGACAAAAGTTCAGTGTTACGACTTTTAGATAATGTTACAAGCTTTCTTAAACCGCTGAGTTTGTTTCCTAACACTTGATATTCACTATTTTACAACTAGCTTTTCGAGGATACTTAGTCACTTTCACGAATTATCAAAGTACATTGTTTACGACGAAAAACTATAATTTCTTAATAAATCACTAAACGACTATCGTATGATATTGTTTCAACATAAATACTTGTAAAGTATTTTGTAACTTGACAAGATGTCATAAACATATATTTCGACGATAAACTCTATTTTCAAAACTGCACAAGTGGTATAGATTACAAGTGGATTTGCATGTACGATATATATTCATAATTTATAATAGATCATATCATTCATATTAGGTTGCAGATAGAGATTGCACCTCATTTCAGTATTGCCATTATATCATCATAATCATTGTATCAGGTGAGTTTTCATAGCCCCATCTTTCAAGTTTATACTTTATTTCAAACCTACGGTGGAGAATACATTGCACATCATTTTTATTACGATACCAAGTATATCAAATTCATTACATTGCTTAAGTTACCTCATTGCCAATTGAATGTCCCCATTTCATAATCATGAACCGTTAATTACAGAGTAAGCGAGGGTGAGTGGATAGATCTACCGAGGGTGACTCCTCCCTCCGGGTTGGTGGATTCCAACTGGTCAAACGGATGCATTTCATTTAATATCATTATTTGAGTTGTTTGGCAAAACACTCTGTTGGGGCGAACATCATGATCAGTCTAGCTTCTGTGTCATGTGCTTATAGCAATTGTAACATTTTTATGTGACATATTTGTCATACATGGCCTATACTTGTGGTAGTCATATAAAACATTTACATAAAGACTACTTTGATGATGATAATACAAACACAGGGAATACAAAGACAAAACTTTGACGATAAAGAATCAATCTTTCCTTGAAGACAAAGACATTAAAGATGAATATACAAAGGAACTTGAAATCAAGCAAGTAGAATTCAAGTTAGGGGAGGATTGTTGGGATATAGAAAGTCAAAGTGCTGAAGAGTCAATGTACTGAAGTCAAAGTACTGCTAAAGAAGAAAGTCAAAGTACTGCTCGTTCATCAAAGTACTGCAAGGTTAGAGGACTACTATGCAAAATCGTTATGGATCATTATGTAATTCTAGAATGTTCTTAGATTAGTTTAGTATTACTTGTCGTACAAGGAATAGAATTGTAAACCGACTAGGGTTATCCTTATGCCTATAAAAGGATCCCTAGGATGGTATTAGAGAATACGTTTTTTTTAGAGAGTACGATATTAGAGTTTTAGAGTTGTTAAAGAATCTTTATAACAAGCAGGTTCTAAGTATTAATAAAATCATTAAAGTTAAAGTTAATTCTTCTTAGCTTTGTTAAGTAAATTCCGCAAACTTAATAGAGTTAGTTCAGTGTTTCATTGTTAGTGACTTAGGATTTATCCGAGGTTATTAAACCCTTACAAGCTATATAAGTGAGTTTGGTTAGAGTGCATCGATCCAATCATTTTTATCTAGGATCGAGACTCGTATGGACAAAAGTTCAGTGTTACGACTTTTAGATAATGTTACAAGATTTCTAAAACCGCTGAGTTTGTTTCCTAACACTCGATATTCACTATTTTACAACTAGCTATTCGAGGCTACTTAGTCACTTTCACGAATTATCAAAGTACATTGTTTAAGACGAAAAACTATAATTTCTTAATAAATCACTAACCGACTATCATAGGATATTGTTTCAACATAAATACTTGTAAAGTATTTTGTAACTTGACAAGATGTCATAAACATATATTTCGACGATAAACTCTATTTTCAAAACTGCACAAGTGGTATAGATTACAAGTGGATTTGCATGTACGATATATATTCATAATTTATAATAGATCATATCGTTCATATTAGGTTGCAGATAGAGATTGCACCTCATTTCAGTATTGCCATTATATCATCATAATCATTGTATCAGGTGATTTTTCATAGCCCCATCTTTCAAGTTTATACTTTATTTCAAACCTACGGGGGAGAATACATTGCACATCATTTTTATTACGATACCAAGTATATCATATTCATTACATTGCTTAAGTTACCTCATTGCCAATTGAATGTCCCCATTTCATAATCATGAACCGTTAATTACAGAGTAAGCGAGGGTGAGTGGATAGATCTACCGAGGGTGACTCCTCCATCCGGGTTGGTGGATTCCAACTGGTCAAACGGATGCATTTCATTTAATATCATTATTTGAGTTGTTTGGCAAAATACTCTGTTGGGGCGAACATCATGATCAGTCTAGCTTCGGTGTCATGTGCTTATAACAATTGTAACATTTTTATGTGACATATTTGTCATACATGGCCTATACTTGTGGTAGTCGTATAAAACATTTACACAAAACTCTATGAACTCACTCAACCTTTGTGTTGACAATTTTAGCAATGTATTTTCAGGTATCTAAGGCATATACTTCATAGCATGCATAAGGACTTATCATAGAGTCTCGGTGACGACGCGTCTCACATGGATTTTATGCACTTTAAAACATCGTTTGGATTGTAACAAACTTATTTCCGCACATGTTGATTTCATTTGGGACCTATGTTTTGTTAACTCTGAATTTTTTAATAAATCAAACGATGTATTTTCAAAACGACACTTTAGGTCGTTCAATATAACTGTAACTGTGATGCTATGGCAGTCATCCCCCAGGAATTTCATTCCGCTGCAAAACAGGTATTTTGGGGGTGTGACAAAGATTCAGATTTTGGTAATGGAAGTGGGAACATGGATAAGGACACAAGTGCAACTATTGATTCATTTGGCAGTTTTAGTGCTACACCTCTTGTTGATAAGATTAATAAGCTAGAAACTGAAATAATTGAGGGGAAGCTTGTGCTTCTGGGTAATGATGGGAAGCTGCTTCCTATGCTAAAGAAGGCTAATGTGGGACACGTGGGAAACAATGTAGGTAATCCATTTTCTAAGGTTGAGAATTTGGTTCTTTCGAATAGTGATAATGATGATGAAATCAAAGATGTTTATGATGAGATCTCTAGTTTCATAACTAGTAAAGCTACATATGTTGCTAGTTTACATGAGGATAAAGATTATGATCTACATGAAACTTATGACCTTTAAGGTTTAACTCCAGAAGAGCGCACGTTCAGTGATACAATAGATTTAAATCTTCGTGGTCAGTTTAAACATTAGATTTATTTCTTGTCGTTATAATAGTTGTCCATAAGATTGGTTTGTCATTCTTATGTTAGTATTGGTTTGAAGCACATTTCGTGCGTTTGTTTCCCGTATCTGTAACGGGTTTAGACGTGGGATTCACCCACATCCTATGTACTTAAGTTTTTTTTGGAGTAATAATAAATTTTACCGGGTATCCTTTTGCCCAAAAATGAAACCCCCAGGTGAGCCTGACTATTTTATAGCGATTAATTATTTATTAATTAACTAGTCGATTAATATAATTAATTAATTATGTAATTAGGCTTTGACGAAACGTCCTCACCAAACGTGTGGTGGGCCTGGATTATAACTTTGACTGAGATATTGGGTGGGTCTCACATGGTCGTTGCTAAACTTCGAAATAGTCCTCGCCAATAAATTTGGTGATAGGCTTATTGGGATGACACATTGGCGACAACATGTCCTCGTCAATGGCTCCATCTCGTCCTCGCCAATTGAAAGAAAGCACACCAATTTCCATAGATTTCATTTCATTACTAATCACATAACATTTACCCAATATTTCATTTTAACCTAGTTGTAGATTCATGTTTTCTGAATAAGTAGACGCGTCGATGAAAAATATCTCTTATTTTGGGTCTTTAATGGATTTTTGTTTTAAATTGTCTGAGGGGATTCCCTATCCAAGCACCCAATAAAACACTTGCCAGGCACCCCATAGGCCTTGGGCCCCCCATCCATATGGCGCAACTTGTACCCTTTTTTATTTTTTTTTTGTTTTTTTATTTTATTTAATTATGTAGTGTTTGTTTGTGTGGTATATTTAATTTGTGTAGTGTTTTTATATGTATAGTGTATTTATTTGTGTAATGTTTTTATATGTATAATGTATTTATTTGTGTAGTGTTTTTATATGTAGAGTATTTATTTTACGTTATGTTTTTTTAATTGTGTATTTGTTTCCATTTAATTAAACAATAACATTAAAACATTAAACAAGTACAACAACAAATGTTACTACTATTACAACGAAATCTACTCCACATGAAGATTATTAATGTCATATATAAGCTCATAGAGTATTCCACTCGACTGACATGCGTGATCAACTGAATTTCTTGCCAATTCCAGTGATGCCTCCAACGTCTTTATTCTTGCCTTCAACAAATTGTTTTGAGCCAATAGCATGTTGATCGTGTTATCTTTAATTTCGTAGTTTGAGCACTGCGTTGAAGAAGAGCCTTGACCAAAGTACTTTTGTTGAAATACATCTTTCCACATAAAGTATCAACACCCATAGTCTTTAGTCCCTGGCTGTTACATGATGAAACAATTATAAGAAATGTATTCTTAACAAACAAGTTATTGATATATTTACGTAAATAAGCAAACGTTTAGTTATTTACCTTTGATAAAGGACATGCATAATACTTCTGACCACAACTTTTGTGCTTTTGGGATGTTCTTTCAATTATAAATCCCCGTCGACAACGACACAAGTTAATCGCGTTGTGTGTCTAAGGTCGTAGGGTATGCGTTTATCCCAAACTCTTTGAAACTACCAAAGGTTATCGCCTACAAAGTCTCTAGGATTTATAAACTTTAACTCTAAGGTACTCTTCGGATGGTTTAGCCTACAACAACTCTAGGTATTATAAACTAAGGTTCACAAAGATTAATCAAGCATTAACTACACAACGGATGACCTATCGCATTACTAGATCATTAACAATTAAGATAAGAGACAACCAATCAATATTCAATAATTAAGTTTCATATTCCCTAAGCAAGCACACAAGTAAATTAGCCGGATATGGGGAACATGCAAGCATACACACAAGTAATTGAAGACATAATTAAATTATTGAAGTAAAACATTCAGATTCTATATATAAGATTACATATGCGACGGCGTCACCCTTTGATTTGTGACGCCGTCGGGTCGCCGTCATTAGGGTTTCGTCTTGGCCACGTTAGTCTTGCGACGACGTCACCTTATGCCTGTGACGCCGTCCCCTTCAGTCTCTGACGTCGTCTGGATCAAATCTAAGCCGTCTGAGTTGCGACGACCTACTCTTTTAAAGCCTGACACCGTCACTTGTAAATAAGCAACTTGGCTACTGAGCCGTCACAAAAGTGATGCGACGGCGTCGCAGATAACGCCTGACACCGTCCCCTTCAGTTTTAGCAGCCTGAGTGTCTCGATTCTTGACTTTGGCCATTTTCTTCGTATATTCACGTCTTTTCATCCGAATAAGTGTCATTCTAGCATTGCCTTCAAGATAACTAATAACGGATACAAATGTGATCAAATAAGGGCTTAAATGACCCCTAAAAAAGGTACATTTTAAAACCTTATTAAATATCCCTACACTTGGTATTTGCTTGTCCTAAAACAAATGTGCTTTTAGCCAATTAATTTATAAGTTAGGGGTCATGAAGCATTGGTTTAGAACAATCCACAACACATATAAGCCCCGCAAAAGTCATAACAAGCACGAAAATTACATACTAGCACCTCACATGGGGTGTTTGGATACTCACATCTCTCGGGTGTATATGAAATATAACAATTTGGAAATGGAAGATAAACACTCATTATCCGGTCCTAGTATATAGATTACCATAGGCTTGAGACTAGATCAAACCTCCATCTCTTTGGCGTAAGCACCTAGGAAAGACTATCAAAGAGGTCTTTTAATGGGTTGTAATGCTTACGATAGGGAAACAAAGGGTTTGGTGGGATAGGCTATTTAATAGTGGCAAGTCAAAAATCTTTATGTTACAAGCATGCGAAGAATGGCGTTGCTAAGCCAAGACTCGACACTCTAGACTCTAGATAACTGAAACAAACAAACATAAATTACAGATAGATGTAGGATGGTAGCCTGTATTTTTTATTTTTTTTTTATTTTTTTTTTCATACACTTTTACTCTACCATCCTCTACGGTAACATCAAAATGATAGGGATTTATACAACGTAAGGGCACAACTACGAGTCTAGCTACAAGACTCATAAATTAAGCATGGGTTGCCTCCCACGAAGCCTTTTTCTTTATTTATGAGTCTTGTAGCTAGACTCGTAGTTGTGCCCATTCAATCTCCTTAACCCTTCTCTCATCACGAATGTATTCAGGGCCTAACTCAAGACAAGCAGTGTAGTAAACCTTGTTCTTCCAATCTACTTCAAATGTCTGAATGTTGTCCACATCTAAATCATCAATACCCTCCAATTTCTTATTTTTGTAGGGAATTATATATTTAAAACTCTCGGCTTCATTTGAGAACTCGATTATTCCTTCCTCTCGATCATAAACCATCTTAGACTCCTCTATAAATGGTCTCCCAAGTATCACATCCCCTAAAAACCCATCAATAATGCCCTTAACATTTTCCAAGATCATGAAATCACACCTATATGTGAAGTTACCTACGAAGACATGCAATCCTTTAACCCTCCCAACATAGTTACTTGCTTTCTTAGGGCGAAAGGGGTCCCTCATAGGTTCTAGCTTTTTGCTCATGATCCAATTGTAATAGAGCCTAGACATTATATTCATGGGAGCCTTATAGTCAATGTAGGTGTGATCCCTATATAAGTATCCAATCATACACGGTATCTTGATGTTTTTAGGGTTACCCCTTCTTATGCGAGGCTCGAAGGGTGGTCTCGGGAAGTTAACTACGTTATAGTGATAGGCGGTTTCCTTCCCCTTAGGGTATGAGTCGAAATACTCCCTAAGTTCTTCCTCCTCCTTACAATCCTCCATAATTTCTAACACCTTATAATCTCCATCTTCTAAGTCATCATCCGAATCACTTGAGGTTGAATCACTATCTACATGGTTAGTAGATTCCTTATGGGCTTCCTCAAGCGTATTTTCAATTATCCTATTTAGTTTCCTAAGCTATCTAATTTCACTAACAATACGAGCTCGAAGTTGGTTGGCAAAGGCTGGATCAAGCGGTGGGTATTTGTTTGGTGGTAAAGTGTTGTTTGGTGGTTTATCACCTTCCATGATGAAAAGTGATGGGGTTACGAACAAAGGTCACGAAGAAGGGGGATAGACTACGAGGAAGCTAAAAATGAGAAAAAAATTTACTTGATAGGAATGATGCAAAGAAACCTAAACGAGGTAGATTTCTAACTAGCTATTCTATTCCCCGGCAGCGGCGCCAAAAACTTGATAACGCTACACGCGTTGTTCGGGGTCAAAGGAACTTCCTTTTCGTCGAGCAAGTTTTTCATCACCATAGGCAGTGAACCTAATCATTGTAATGTAGTATTAGGGTAAGCCACGGGAATTGATATCGTTCTCTAGTGGAATAGGAATGCTAGTGACAAGTTACTACGCTAAGGTTGGGGTTGAGGAAGATTATTTTTTTTTATCTTTTTATGTTTTTTAGGAAATGGAAAAGTACGAATCTCGGGGTTTGGATTTGGGGGTTGGTATTTCTACCGATTACTTCTACTATCTAATTATCTAATTAACTAATGTGAGGGTAGGCTATGTCTAATTATTGTGTGCTCGTATGATGATTTAAAGATGTGTTTACTTAGGTTTTATTACTCCTTAATTATCTCCTATTGATGGTTGAATTGTCACGTCCTTATTCTTAATCGCGTTGTGTGTCTAAGGTCGTAGGGTATGCGTTTATCCCTAACTCTTTGAAACTACCAAAGGTTATCGCCTACAAAGTCTCTAGGATTTATAAACTTTAACTCTAAGGTACTCTTTGGATGGTTTAGCCTACAACAACTCTAGGTATTATAAACTAAGGTTCACAAAGATTAATCAAGCATTAACTACACAACGGATGACCTATCGCATTACTAGATCATTAACAATTAAGATAAGAGACAACCAATCAATATTCAATAATTAAGTTTCAAATTCCCTAAGCAAACACACAAGTAAATTAGCCGGACATGGGGAACATGCAAGCATACACACAAGTAATTGAAGATATAATTAAATTATTGAAGTAAAACACTTATCTTGATGTAAGATAGGGTTTAGAACCCTAAAATACTGTACAAGACAGCCTTGTTTCGGTTTAGGTTTTTACTCCAAAAGACTACACACTGAAAACTAAAAAATTCGGATTCTATATATAAGATTACATATGCGACGGCGTCACCCTTTGATTTGTGACGCCGTCGGGTCACCGTCATTAGGGTTTCTTCTTGGCCACGTTAGTCTTGCGACGGCGTCATCTTATGCTTGTGACGCCGTCCCCTTCAGTCTCTGACATCGTCTGGGTCAAATCTAGGCCGTCTGAGTTGCGACGACATACTTTTTTAAATCCTGACACCGTCACTTGTAAACAAGCAATTTGGCTACTGAGCCGTCACAAAAGTGATGCGACGGCGTCGCAGATAACACCTGATGCCGTCCCCTTAAGTTTTAGTAGCCTGAGTGTCTCGATTCTTGACTTTGTCCATTTTCTTCGTATATTCGCGCCTTTTCGTCCGAATAAGTGGCATTCAAGCATTGCCTTCAAGATACCTAAAAAGTGAAAAGGAACGATATTAAGTAATAACGGATACAAAAGTGATCAAATAAGGGCTTAAATGAGCCCTCAAAAAGGTACACCTTAAAACCTTATCATGTGCGTATCCCACAGCCAAGTCATTTCTGAACCATCTCCATTGTGGGTGAGTGAGCGGGAGTGGTGAGTTTTTCATCCAGAACCGCATGAACGTAATGAGTAGCTTGGTCTTCCCCCACACGAAGAATCACAACGGGGGACAATAGTTGTGTTGTATCTGGACCATCTCTCAGCAAAAGACACGTAACAGATTGTGAATTGGATATGCATACAATGGGATGGTTAAGAGCGGTAGCAATAACCACGCCCGTGTCTAGCATAATCATCCAGTAACCGTAGGGTGCTGGACCCGATTCAAACCAATTCAGCGAGTTGACCATATGTGTAACCAATGTTGGGATATAGAAAGATAAAGTGCTGAAGAATGATAAAGTACTGAAGAAAGTTAAAGTGCTGAAGAAAGTCAAAGTACTGCTAATAAAGAAAGTCAAAGTACTGCTCAACATCAAAGTACTGCAAAGCTTAAAGAACTGTTATATCGTTTATGGAAAGATTTGTTATTCTAGAATATTCTTAGTATAGATTAATTGTCGTACAAGGGTTAGATTTGTAAACCGACTAGGGTTATCCTTATGCCTATAAAAGGACCCCTAGATTGACATTAGAGGTACGAATTCATACGCAGTATTAGAGAATATTAGAGTTGTTAGGGTTGTTAGTGAATCTGTGTATCAAGCAGGTTCTAAGTATTAATAAAATCGTTGAAGTTAAAGTTAATTCTTGTTAGCTTTATTGAAGTAGTTTCCGCATACTTAATAGAGTACATTCAGTGTTTCATTGTTAGTAACTTAGGATTTATCCGAGGTTGCTAAGCCTTTACAAGCAACATAAGTTAGTTTGGTTAGAGTATATCGATCCAACAAGTGGTATCAGAGCTTGTGTGGAAACTCTGATTAAGAAGAAACCCTTAAAACCGATTTAACAACAAACCTTAAAGATGTCGACTGAACCTACACCACCCCCATCCATCACCCCACTCAGAATTCCTATCATCAAGAAGGGAGAGTATGATCTATGGAGCATGAAGATGAGGCAGTACATTGCTATTACAGACCTTGCACTGTGGAATGTAATTGACAATGGTAATGAAGTTATTGAAGAACCTATAGAAGTTCCTGGACAACCTAAACCACCTAAGGATGTCTTGCCAGCAGCTACAGTAAGGAATCAAGAAAAGGTTCTCAACATACTATTGTCTGCTATTCCTGATGGTCACCTACTCAAGTTTCATGATGCTAAGGATGCAAAACAACAATGGGCTGCTGATAAGGTTTTAAAATGTACCTTTTTGAGGGGTCGTTTAAGCCCTTATTTGATCACTTTTGTATCCGTTATTACTTAATATCGTTCCTTTTCACTTTTTAGGTCTCTTGAAGGCAAATTGCTGGAATGGCACTTATTTGGACGAAAAGGCGAGGATATACGAAGAAAATGGCCAAATTCAAGAATCGAGACACTCAAGCTGCTGAAATACAAGGGGACGGCGTCAGGTGTTATCTGCGACGCCGTCGGAGCACTTTTGTGAAGGCTCAGTAGCCAAATTGCCTATTTACAAGTGACGGTGACAGGCTTTAAAAGAGTAGGTTGTCGCAACTCAGACGGCCTAGATTTGATCCAGACGGCGTCAGAAGCTGAAGAGGACGGGGTCACAAGCATAAGGTGACGCCGTCGAAAGACTAACGTGGCCAAGACGAAACCCTAATGACGGCGACCCGACGGCGTCACAATTCATAAGGTGACGCCGTCGCGATTGTAATCTTATATATAGAATCCGAATTTTTCAGTTTTAGTGTGTAGTCTTTTGGAGTAAAAACCTAAACTGAACCAAGGTTGTCTTGTACAGTATTTTAGGGTTCCAAACCCTATCTTACATCAAGATAAGTGCTTTAATTCATTAATTCAATTATGTCTTCAATTATTTGTGTGTATGCTTGCATGTTCTCCATGTCCGGCAAATTATTTGTGTGTTTGCTTAGGGAATATAAAACTTAATTATTGAATATTGATTGGTTGTTTCTTATCTTAATTGTTAATGATCTAGTAATGCGATAGGTCATTCGTTGTGTAGTTAATGCTTGATTAATGTTTGTGAACCTTAGACTATAACACCTAGAGTAGTTGTAGGCTAAACCATCTAAAGAGTACCTTAGAGTTAGAGTTCACTACTACAAAAAATCGCATAAAAACTGGTCAAAATGGCCCATGAAGAGTGGTTTTAAGACCACTCTCTGAAGGGGGGTATCTCCATGATCGAAACATATAGAAACCGGTTGCACAACCTGTCTCTGTTAGAAGCATCAAAACCGGTTTTCTTCTAAGAATCGATCTCCATATTAGAGTAAACACGCATGTTTTTATTGGACATTGGCACCGGTTCTCTCACAACCTGTCTTTATAGAACCATCCAACCTGTCTTTATATAGAGTAACAAGCTATGTTTTTATATAAAAACCTGCCTTTTTGTAAACCTTTTATATTAAGAAAAATTGAAAATTTTCCAATTTTTTGAAATTCCATAATCTACCATTTAACTCACCATAATAAAGAAATATAGAATGAAATATATATATATATATATATATATATATATATATATATATATATATATATATATATATATATATATATATATATATATATATATATATATATATAAAGTGATTTAAATACACCAAAAATGTCGAAATCAACAAAGTAAATTAAGATAATACTTCAATTCAGCAAAACATAAATCCTAGACAAAATCCAAACTGAACCACTAGAATTCAACAAACTATAAAGACAAACACTAGAATTCAACGTAAGTAGCCATAGGATCAATCACGCCACAATGTAAACCATGCACTGATGATAGCGTCTAACTCTTTGTTCTCTAACGAAGACACGTCACTCCAAGGTACCTATACGTAAATTAATGAAATAAAAACATTAGCAATCTAAAGAAAAAATAAGATGGTTTTCGGTCCTAGAAACAAATTGCAAAGTTATTTAACAAGCACTAACTATGTTCAGGCGATTGTTGTTTTGATACTTTAGTACAAAGTCATGCATCCAATTCATCACATAAAGTCCACAATCCTAATCAAACGGCTGGCGATTTCAACATGGAATTCTCACCTCAGACTACCAACAACACTAAAAATGAAATAACCAACAAAGTTTAAGTTGAAATTTATAGAAACAAATGTTAATTCTAAAATAATTCAAAATAATTCTTACGACTCCACAAGTCCAGCGAGCCTATAACATTCCTCGTTCTTGCTTAAACTCTTAGAAGAATTAAAAATAGAGTAGTGATTGGCATGCCTAACAAACATCACCATACACTTGGCAAGATCAATGGTAGTTTTGAAGAGAGAGAAATTATGAAATCCATGTGTCAATCAATGAATGCATTAGGCACAAAATTAGGCACATAAGTTAGTCATCTAAATCATTTCTCTTAAAAATAAATGCCATTCCATGTTTGGGGCAAATTATGAAGAGCACGTGGTGATGGTGACGGTCGCATTTTGTGTACACGTTTTAGTAAAAAAAAAATAATAACTATATTAACAATATTGCAATGATAATTATTGAACCAACAAAGCACTAGTAGTTTCTTTGTTAAAATATATAACCAAATGAAGATAGTTTACTATAAGTAGACATTGGATTCTTGGGCAGTGGCCATGTAGTTACTAACGTTATGTAGCAACAAAACAAAGAAAAACAAAAAGTAAACTACTGATGCAGGCTTGCAAGACACCATAACCAAACTGACGACGTGGCAAGCTTATTAAGTAAGACTTGTGATTAACTAACTATGACAAAAGCCATTTAGTTCATACATTATAGAATTTTTTAATGGGGCATTATGGCTTATCGGGTATATTGGGTTAGCCCGATAATAAAGTAATTAAGACCCTAACCCGATCCTATTAGGCTATCAGGTTTATCGGGTTGACCCGATAGACCCGATAAGCTAAGTTGGACCTGAATCAACCCGACCCTATAGGGCTTTATCTGGTTCGGGTCCGATCGACCCATTTGTGACCCCTAGTTATAAGTAAAAGCCTTAACTACTTTAAAAGCACCAGTTGCCATTCGTATATAAGCTTTAACTACTAATTACCAGTAGACATTCACATATAACTAAAAGTCTAATGGATCCAATTAATATATAAGAACCATTCAAAGTACCAGTAGTAGCTTGTTAAAATGAAATATGGCACCAGTGCACCATGCTAACCTATTAAAATGAAATATGGCACCAGTGCACCATGCCACCACAACAAAAATATGTTTGCCTAATAAAAATTATCCATTTACACTGGTTCAAAAGACATTAGTTGTCAAAAAAGACATATGAAGACTAGAACCAGTGACTTGTGCGTTATAAGTAAAAGCCTTAACTACTTTCAAAGCACTAGTAGCCTTTCATATATAAACCTTAACCACTAATTATCAGTAGACATACACTAGAGAGTTGACACCAGTACAAATGTAAAAAAAAAATAAATAAATAAAAATCAGCATCAAGCTTTTATTACCTGCACGACTGCACCACTGAACTCATTACCAAACACTCTTGCAGCACTAGTCTAGCACACATCACTACAACAGCTAACTTGACAATACCAAACGTTCTCCCATTAGAAGAATTCAAATTAAATGCCATCCCATGTTTGGGGAAAATTATGAAGAGCAGATAGTGAACTGGTACCAAACATTCTACCCTTTACTTTCCCACCGCTACACTCGTACCATAAATCCAAACCTCCAATTAGTTCACAAGAATTATCTGAACTATGCTTCATAAATAAGTTGTAAGTGAGTATCTTAGAAATGAACTTGAAAACTAACAGGTGCCCCTGTTGCTTTTCCAAAAAAAAAAAAAAAACTTGACTTACTGAGAGTTGATAACAAAAAAAAACCATAAGCACCATGTAAGTGATATAGGTTACATGTTTACCTTGTTTAACTTATGTTGAGTCATGGTAGCTGAACCACATGTATGCTTCCCTATTGATCCATCAACTGTTGTGTTCCTATGAGCTTATCAAGTTGAGCTTGTGGTTTAAATAAAGCTATATGCTAAACGGGATACGCTCATAAGCCGAAAAAAGCGTGCTTATGAGATTTTCAAACATAACATAAGTTTATGAGCCCAATAAATAAGGGAACACAAACCTCCCCTTGGTAGATGGTACTTACTCAAAAAGGTTAAGCGTTTCAGCCATGTCAAAAGCCACTCTGATGCCTGAAAAATGTTGATAGTCCTAAAAATTTGTAGAAACGATAATTTAGGTAGGATACACACAACAAGGGAGAACTTTAGTCATAAAGATCAAGTTGCGCATACCGTTAGCAAAGAATGAAGAGCATGTCCAAATTCATGAAAAAGGGTATCTACATCAGAGTGGTTAAGCCTCACAGATGTTAAATTGTGTTACTTCTAAAAATTTAAAACAATGGCTATGACCTACAGAATAATTAAGAGGACAACCGGTGAGTTTTTTCACGATAATGACATCATAAAATATAATGACCTGTAGAAACATAAATGAAAATTCAAAGCAAGAGAAGCTCTAGAAGAGGCCACTTTGACCAATTTATGGGCATATGGATCGATTCGGACTTTGGTTATACCTTGTCTTTAATGAATCAAACATGTAACGTCAAAAATTTTGCAAACATGGAAACGGGTTGAGCCACGAAAGCTACTAGAAAGTATCCAAATGATTAAACCCTCCAAAATCATAAAATGGATAAAAATAAGATGTCTTTAGTTCTTATAATAGTACTAAAAACATTAATAATTTATAGGTAGCTCTCTTCCTTTCTTTAACATGGTTATTTATGGTATAAAAAGGTAACGTTTAGTTAAAATACAAGGAAAAATTGAACTGGGACTACATTTGACTCGTTAACAACAAACCATAACCCAAATCTAACCATTTATAACAAAATGGGTAAAAAATGGCACCTCTATGATATTGAATAAACCATTAAGCATTCATATTATCAACTTTCAGACCCTCAATACATTGAGATAAAGGAAAATATGATGTGACAACCTGAATAAGGATATTATGAAATTTTATTTAATATTAAGGCAAGGGGTAAACAATTGCACATATAGATCATTAAAGGCATGAAACTAAGTAACAAATAATACACAAATGAAAACATACTGAGAAGTCCAAGTTTTAAGCAGATGATTTCATTGACCTTGTAAAGAATGCTTCATCCCATGGCTCTAATTGTAGATCTTGTTGAGCATAGATCGAGTACATAACTAAAAAATCGACATGCAATGAGCAATAATTGTTATAGAAATGATGTTACAAGTTTATAGATTCAGGTTTACATAAACCCTAAATTTAAAAATAAAAAAATAAAAATTCACCCATGAACATCTTAAATTGGTGATGGTGGCTGGTGAGGATGGGTAACTACATCATGAGATGGTTTGTATGTTGGTGATAGATATTATTTTGATTTAGGGTATGACTGAATAAGGGATTAGGGTGTGGCCGAATAAGGGAGATCGGAGGAAACAAAAAATGGAGGGATTTAAAAATGAGATTTTGATTTTGGGGATAAATTAGGACGGGATATGAAAGAAAAATTTTAGGGGGAAGATAAAATTTTGGGGAAAAATTTTTAAAAGCACCAATAAAAACATATAAATCTTTGATCACACCGGTTGTTTTTTAAAAATACCTGTTGCTTTTTAAAAAATGGTGTCTATAACATAAATACATAGAGACAGGTTGTTACTTACATACCAGTATTTTTTATTGTGTAAAAAGACCGATTTTTACCCGCAAACCCAGTTTTAATGCATTTTGTATTATGAAAACTAGTTTTTTCAAGAAAACATATCTCAGTTACTGCCATTCCCACTAGTTTTTTATCATAGGAATAGGGTTTTATATAAATGGTCTCTATTTGGGGGTGTTTATAGCCTTTTGTGTAGCAGTGGTTTATAATTCCTAGAGATTTTGTAGACGAGACCCTTTGGTAGTTTCAAAGAGTTAGGGACAAATGCATACCCTACGACTTTAGACACACAACGCGATTAAGAATAAGGACGTGACAATTCAACCATCAATAGGAGATAATTAAGGAGTAATAAAACCTAAGTAAACACATCTTTAAACCATCATACGAGCACACAATAATTAGACATAGACTACATACACCTTATATTAGATAAGTAGACAAGTAGAGTAATCGGTAGAAATACCAACACCCAAATCCAAACCCCGAGATTCGTACCTTTCTAATTCCTAAAAAAAAACATAAAAAGATAAAAAATAATCTTCCTCAACCCCAACCTTAGCGTAGTAACTTCTCACTAGCATTCCTATTCCCCTAGAGAACGATATCAATACATGTGGCTTACCCTAATACTACACTACAACGATTAGGTTCACTGCCTAGCGTGTTGAAAAACTTGCTCGACGAAAAGGAAGTTCCTTTGACCCCGAACGACGCGTGTAGTGTTATCATGTTTTTGGTGCCGCTGCCGGGGAATAGAATAGCTAGTTAGTAGTCCACCTCGTTTAGGTTTTTTTGCTTGATTTCTATCAAGTAAATTTTTCTCATTTTTTAGCTTTCTCATAGTCTATCCCTCTTCTTCGTGACCTTTGTTCGTAAACCCATCACTTTTCATCATGGAAAGTGATAATTCGCCAAACAACACTTTACCACCAAACAAGCACCCACCGCTTGACCCAGCCTCTGCCAACCAACTTCGAGCTCGTATTGTTAGTGAAATTGGAGAGCTAAGGAAACTAAATAGGATGATTGAAAATACGCTTGAGGAAGCCCTTAAGGAATCTACTCACCCTTTAGATAGTGATTCGACCTCTAGTGATTCGGATGATGACCTAAAAGATGGAGATTATAAGGTGTTAGAAATTATAGAGGGTAGTAAGGAGGAGGAGGAACTTAGGGAGTATTTCGATTCATACCCTAAAGGGAAGGAAACCGCCTATCACTATAACGTGGTTAACTTCCCAAGACCACCTTTTGAGCCTCGCATAAGAAAGGGAAACCCTAAAAACATCAAGATACCGTGTATGATTGGATACTTATATAGGGATCACACCTACATTGACTATAAGGCACCCGTGAATATAATGTCTAGGCTCTATTACAATTGGATCATGAGCAAAAACCTAGAACCTATGAGGGACCCCTTTCGCCCTAGGAAAGCAAGTAACTATATGGGGAGGGTTAAAGGATTGCATGTCTTCGTAGGTAACTTCACATATAGGTGTGATTTTAAGATTTTGGAAAATGTTAAGGGCATCAGTGATGGGTTTTTAGGAGATGTGATACTTGGGAAACCATTTATAGAGGAGTCTAAGATGGTTTATGACCGAGAGGAAGGAATAGTCGAGTTCTCAAATGGAGCCGAGAGTGTTAAATATATAATGCCCCACAAAAACAAGAAGTTTGAGGGTATGAATAATTTAGATGTGGATAACATTCCGGCATTTGAAGTAGACTGGAAGAACAAGGTTTAATACACTGCTTGTCTTGAACTAGGCCCTGAGTATATTCGTGATGAGAGAAGGGTTAAGGAGATCAAATGGGCCTCTAAGATTAGGACAACGTAGGAGCACGACTATAAGTCTAGCTACAAGACTCATAATTAAAGAAAAGCGCTTAGTGGGAGGCAACCCATGCTTAATTGTTTGCTTGTTAGTGTCATATATCTTTTATTGATTGCTTATTCTCATGTTTAAATTTGTAAAAATGCTTTATTTTGTTTTTAACCTCGTCTTAATTTCATATAAAGGTATTTTACATAAATGATAAGTGTAGGGAAGATTACACACGTTTTCAAAAGAAACATAAACATGAGAATAACAATTAATTAAAAGATATATATGTGTGTTTGTTCGAGTCAAATGCTTGTATCGAGTCATAATGGATGTTTTGCAGAAATTTTTCCAGATTCTAAAGATGTAAATTTTCCATAATTTTTTCCAGAAAATCGCAGACCAGTTTTTTTCAGGATAACCTGACGGCGTCAGGATCGCAACCTGACGGCGTCAGGAAGGAGTAAAAACAACAGATTACTTTTTTCTCGTTTTCTAAGCTACTTATAAATTTTTGGAATTTTACAGGTCTTAATTTTCTAGAAATTCTGTAAACATCCATTCCACAAGCATTATATCCTAGTAGTCTTATATATACTATTACCGCCGATTTTACGCGAAGGTTTCGCTTGTTTTCTTCAAGTGTGCATGTTTAATTTATTAAGAAGAAGATACATAAGATTGGAAGGAGCTTTTCACGCATACATTCTTCATGGAAAGGATTTAACCACCACTTTCGGGGAATTATTAGTTTCTTTCGTTTTTAATTACCTTCTATTATCATAACTTTGATACTTTCGGGGAACATTGGGGACAATGTTCAGTTTAAGTGTAGGGAGGGAAAATAAAACAGGAACTTTGAAACTATGCTTATCCTTGACTATTTGCTTTGTCCAATTGTATTTGTGTAATAAACCATAAGAAAATGTCGGTTAGGGTAATTTTGGCACCAAATTTAAAATTTTTCATGACATATAGGAGTGGGCCATTAGTCTTAACAAAAGCGTCTCACGGATAGGAAGTTATACGACTAGCACAAATAACCCTTTACCACTTAAATTCCACCCAAAATGTGAGGATCACCCTTAGATTAGTAGGAATTAAAGCATTCATCTTTAATGCTTAGAGTGTGAACCGGTAGTATAATAGATTCTAGAACTTGTTTTGTGATGCATCCCGAGATCGCTAGTAAGACTAACGCATACCCTTTGGTAGTTTCAAAGAGTTAGGGACAAACGCATACCCTACGACTTTAGACACACAACGCGATTAAGAATAAGGACGTGACAATTCAACCATCAATAGGAGATAATTAAGGAGTAATAAAACCTAAGTAAACACATCTTTAAACCATCATACGAGCACACAATAATTAGACATAGACTACATACACATTAGATTAGATAAGTAGACAAGTAGAGTGATCGGTAGAAATACCAACCCCCAAATCCAAACCCCGAGATTCGTACCTTTCTAATTCCTAAAAAAAACATAAAAAGATAAAAAATAATCTTCCTCAACCCCAACCTTAGCGTAGTAACTTCTCACTAGCATTCCTATTCCCCTAGAGAACGATATCAATACCCGTGGCTTACCCGAATACTACACTACAACGATTTGGTTCACTGCCTAGGGTGTTGAAAAACTTGCTCGACGAAAAGGAAGTTTCTTTGACCCCGAACGACGCGTGTAGCGTTATCAGCTGCTCTCAAGAGAAGATTTGGAGGTAATGATGCTTCCAAAAAGATTCATAGAAATATGTTGAAGCAACAGTTTGAAACATTCACTGTTGGTGAAAGAGAAAGTCTTGATGCTGCCTATGATAGGTTCCAAAATCTCCTCAGCATGCTAGAGTTATACAAAGCAGAGGTATCTGTTGAAGATGCAAACTTGAAGTTCTTAAGGAGTTTGCCATCCGTATGGCATGTGATTGCTACTATGATTAAAGGACAACCTGGTTTGGACACTATGGACTTTGATGATCTTTGCAACCACTTAAAGGTGTATGAGCATGAGATGAATGGCCAAACAAGTTCAAAATCTCACAGTATTGCTTTTGTGTCTTCTGAAAAGAGAGGCATTACTTCCACTAAAAGTACTGCTTATCCTACTCAAAGTACTGTTGCTGAAAGTACTGTTGCTTATCCTACTCCTACATCATCACCTTCAAACACCATCCACTCTGATGAAGTTGTATGCTCATTCTTCGCTCAGCAAGCCACTTTACCTGTTACTTATGAAGAGGATTTGTCACAAATTGAAGAAGATGCTCTTGAAGAAATTGATATCAGGTGGCAAGTTGCTATGATCACTGCTAGGATCAAGAAGTTCATGAATAAAATAGGAAGAGGCATTGACTTCAAACCCAAACAGGGTATTACATTTGACAAGACCAAGATTGAATGCTTTAATTGTCAAAGAACTGGACACTTTGCAAGAGAGTGCAAGTTTGCTAAATATCAGGCAAGTTTGCTAAAGGAAATTCCTATTACTGAAACAAAAGCTTCGGTTGCTCAAGAAAATCTATCAAAGGTTGACTGGAGTGCTGAATTTGATGATGAACCAGTAACCTACTCTATGGTCTCAGTGGAAGATTTTGATTGGAGCACAGCTTTTGATGAGGAACCAGGATTTGCTGCTATGGAATCTAGAGATGGTCTTAGAAGCTTTGATTGGAGCATGGAAAGTGAAGAAGAACCTGTTCTACTCGCAATGGTAGCTACTTCACCAAGTTCACCCCTATCTCTGAGGTATGCTCTAAGTGTCATGATTTTTATTAAAAAGTGCTTAAAGATTATGTAACTGAAAGAGATAATTGTAGAAGGGTTAGGTCTGAGGTAGCTGGTTATCAAATAACTTTAGAGTCAATGGAAGCCAAAATAATAACTCATGAAAATAATGAAATGGCTTGGGCAGAAAAGTATGAACAACAGGATTATCAATTAAAATTAAGTGAATGGAAGTTAGAATGTAAGGTCTCTGAACTAGAAAAGATGACTAAAGAAAGGGATGATTTGCTAGAAAAGTTTGATGCTTGAGGAAAATCTGGCCTTTCACATGTTAGTTTTGTTGAAAAACAGAAAAGAGCATACATTAAAACTGGACTAGGTTTTGGTATGGACTTTAGTAGCACAGAAGAAAACCCACCTAGTGATAAGGATGAACTTGATTTTGAGGATATAACAACTAGTGATGATGAACTCATTAACTATGTAGACACATCTAGTAATGAGGAATCAATTAGTCAAACACCTCCTGAATTTAAGAAAGACAAGGGTTATCATGCAGTTCCTCATCCCACTGGTAGTTTTCAACCACTTAGGACAGATGTTTCTCATTTTGGAGTAGACAATTTAGAGGTTAGGAAAAAGCTTACTGGTCAATCTAGTTCTGAAACCCCAAAAGAAACAGTTGAGAAACCTAAGGATGCTAATGTTAAGGGTCAAGCAGTACCTTCAACTCAAAGTACTGCTACACGTATAGCAGTATCTTCAAGAAAACCTTTTCAAAATACTGCTAAACCTTTTTGGGATAATTTTGGTCAAAATAATTTTCATAATTCATCAAAAAGTCAGGTTAGGTTTGGTCATCGAACTAAAGGAATAAATTTTGGGAGTATGGGTCAAAAATTGTGTTTTGTTTGTTATAGTTCTGATCATTTGATTAAGGACTGTGACTTTCACTCAGAGTATATAAGCAATTTCCCGAAAACCAGATCTGCCAACCAAAAACCAAAGGAGAATAAACCAGTCTGGAATCATTCACATAGGGTTAACCACAGCAACTTCTCAAAAGACTATAGGTACCCTCACCAGAGAAGACCTTTTTCAAAATCACCAGTACCGTCAAACACTTTTCAAGGTACTGATAAGCCAAAAGTTTCTCAAGCAGTACCTTCTCAAAGTACTGCTAGATTTTCACCTAATCAAGGTACTGCTAGCACTTTTTGGAATGGAAGCCCTAGGAGATCTAATTACTACCAATCTAGAAGGCGTTACACCTCAAAAAGAGTATCTAGATCAAAGAACTCTACATAAAAAGTTAAAACCAGATGGGTTAAGAAAGAAAACAAATAGTACTTTCAGCAAGTAAAAGTGAAACAAAGATTTTTGGTGAAAATAATAAAGAGAATTTGGATGAAAAAGAGATTTTTGTTGAAAAACCAACACAAGTTTTGGAACAACCAAAGATAATTGATCATGTGCTTAAAGACAGTGGAAGTTACATACTTAAAGAATTTAAGTATGTAACTCCACAAAGGGAACACAAGTCAGTAATGGCTTGGGTTCCTAAAATTAACTAACTCTTTTATCTTTGTGCAGGGCAACCCAGAAAAGGAGCTTAAAGATCATTTAATTGTGGATAGTGGTTGCTCTGGAAGCATGACAGGAGACAAAAAGATTCTATCAGATTTTAGATCTTATTGTGGAGGAAGAGTTGCATTTGGGAATGATGCTAGTGGAGGAAGAATAACTGGCAAAGGAACCATCAAGGCAGGAAGCATAGATTTTGAGAATGTTCGTTATGTGAAGGAGCTCAAATTCAACCTTTTATCAGTCTCTCAGATCTGTGACAAGAAGCACCATGTGTTATTCACTGACACAGAATGTCTTATACTTTCCCCTGAGTTCAATCTTGTTGATGATAACTTGGTAGTACTGAGAGTACCAAGAACCAATGATGTGTACAGTCTGGATTTGAAGAGTCTTAACTCTTCTGAAAGAGCAACATGTTTAGTAGCAAGGGCAACACTTGAAGAAGCACATATGTGGCATAGAAGATTAGGCCATGTGAATTTCAAGAATATCAAAAAGCTGGTTAAAAGAAATTTAGTTAGAGGTTTACCTTCCAAAACATACAGGAATGATCACTCATGTTTGGCGTGCAAGAAAGGTAAACAACACAAAGCTTCATGCAAGAAGATTGAGGAAAGAACCATTAGAGAACCTTTGGAGTTGCTGCACATGGATCTATTTGGACCTGTTTCTGTTGCAAGTCTAAACAAGAAGAAGTACTGCCTGGTTGTAACAGATGATTGCAGTAGATTTAGTTGGGTCTTTTTCTTGGGATTTAAAGATGAAACCTTTGATGCTATTCATGATCTTATAATAGCCCTTGAAAATCAATTGAGACTCAAAGTAAGAGGTATTAGATGTGATAATGGGACAGAATTCAAGAACAAGCTTATGGATGAGTTTTGTGCTAAGAAAGGAATCAAGAGGGAGTTTAGTATTGCTAGAACTCCACAGTAGAATGGTGTTGCAGAGAGAAAGAACAGAACTTTGATTGAAGTAGCCAGAACAATGCTTGCAGATTCACAATTACCTTTTCAATTTTGGGCTGAAGCTGTAAGTACTGCTTGCTATGTGTTTAATAGAGTATCAGTCACTAAACCTCAGATGAAGACACTTTATGAGTTGCTTCTGGGAAACAAACCTAACATACGTTTTATGAAACCTTTTGGATGTCCCCTGACTATTCTCAATACTATTGATGCTTTGGGAAAATTTGATGGCAAGTCAGAAGAAGGATACTTATTGGGATACTGTACCAACAGCAAAGGTTTTAGAGTCTACAACAAGGTCACCAAGAAGGTTCAAGATTGTCTTCATGTTGAATTTTTAGAAGATCAAGAAAATCAAAAGGGTAAAGGTCCTGATTAGATGTTTGATCTTGAGATTTTGACTCCTTCTATGAATTATGTTCCTGTTAGAGAAGAAAATCAAGTTGATCACAAAGAAGAAGATTTACAGTACATTGTTCATGGAGTCAATATTAGACCTGATGTTATTCCTGATGAAGAACCTATAACTGTTGAGAAGGAGGAAAGTACTGATGAACCAAAATCCACTTTGTCTGCTGAGGATCAAGCTATTCAAGATGAACTTAATAAGATGCTTTTTCAAGAAACAATAGCACAATCTTATGAGGATGAACAAAGGAGACCTTTTGAAGAAGGAAAAAAAAAGGTAAGTCTACAGAATACCCTCACAGTACTTTTGATCACAGTACTTTGGATCAAAGTACTGCTGCACCTATTGACAGTACTTTTAATGATGATCAGACCATGCCTGGTTTAGATGATACTGATGATGAATTAGATGATGAAGGTATTTTCTCCAATTCCAATGAAGGAGCTGATTTCACAAATTTGGATGATGATTTTGAAGTTCCACAGACTCCTACATTAAGAGTTCATAATCATCATCCTACTGGTCAAATAATTGGACCTTCTACATCAGGGGTGCTTACAAGAACCAAAGCTAAAGGTTTTTCTAAACCATATAATGCTTTACTTAGCTTTGTAAATAAACAGAACAGGCTGAATCATAAGGATCACCAAACATGCTTATTCACTTGCTTTATCTCTCAAGAAGAACCCAAGAATGTAGCTCAGGCATTAACTAAAAGAGAGTTGGGTTGAAGCCATGCAAGAAGAACTTCGTCAATTCCAACTTCAAGAAGTTTGGGTACTATGTGATCTACCAGATGGAAAGAAAGTCATTGGTACAAGATGAGTTTTCAGAGTAAAGAGAGATGAAAAAGGGAATGTCTTCAAGAACAAAGCAAGATTAGTAGCTCAAGGATATAGACAAGAAGAATGAGTGGACTATGATGAAGTATTTGCTCCTGTAGCAAGGATTGAAGCCATTAGAATATTCCTTGATTTTGCATCATATATTGGATTTCTTGTTTATCAAATGGATGTCAAGAGTGCCTTTCCTTATGGCAAGATTATAGAGGAGGTCTATGTCAAATAGCCTCCTGGTTTTGAGGATCATGCACATCCAAACAAAGTCTACAAAGTTTTTAAGGCTCTTTATGGTCTTCATCAAGCACCTAGAGCTTGGTATGAAAGACTTTCCACTTTCTTATTGCAACATGGTTGCAGGAGAGGAGCAATTGATAAGACTTTGTTTATCAAGAGAGATAAGAAGGATATCATGCTGGTTCAAGTTTATGTAGATGATATCATCTTTGGAGCAACAAAACAGTCTATGGTGAAAGAGTTTGAGCAGCTGATGCAACAAGAATTTCAAATGAGTTCCATGGGTGAATTAACTTTCTGTTTGGGGCTTCAAGTTAAACAATTAAAGGAGGGAATTTTCATAAGTCAAGAAGTATGTCTCTAACATTCTTAAGAAGTTCAACTTTGATGCTATGAAGCCAGTCACTACACCTATAAAATCTATCAACTCATTGGGCAAGGATGAAGATGGTTAACCTGTCAAAGTCAAGCTGTACAGATCTATGATTGGCTATCTTATGTACTTAACTGCATCTAGGCCTGATATCATGTTTGCTGTCTGTTTATGTGCAAGATATCAAGTCTCACCGAAGGTCTCCCATATGAATGCAGTGAAGAGAATTTTTAGTTATTTGAAACAACAACCTAAGTTAGGGTTGTGGTATCCAAAGGATTCACCTTTTCACTTGGAAGCTTTTTCAGATAGTGATTATGCAGGTGATAATTGAGATAGAAGATCAACCACTGGAGGATGCTAGTATCTTGGGAGAAGATTAGTTTCATGGAAATGTAAGAAACAAACCATTGCAGCAACATCATCCACTGAAGTAGAATATGTTGCTGCTGCAAGCTGTTGTGGACAAGTATTATGGATGCAGAATCAACTTTTGGATTATGGGTTCAACTTCAAGAATACTCCTATCAACATTGATAATGAGAGTACAATTTGCATTGTGAAGAATCCAGTTTATCACTCCAAAACCAAGCACATTCAGATTAGGCATCACTTTATTAGAGATTGTTATGAGCATAGGCTCATTAATGTTTTCAAGGTTCACACAGATGATAATGTAGCTGATCTACTCACAAAAGGATTTGATGTTTCTAGATTCAATCACTTGGTGGTGAGTATTGGTATGATTAATTATTAAGCTACATTTAAGGGGAGGACTGATTAGTTAGTTAGAAAGTCATGTGCATTGCTTGAGGGGAGGCAATACAATTCTTTTTGGAGTTTTTGCCATTGTGAAAAATAGAATGGAAAAGTACTGCTTTTTGGTTATCTAAAAGTACTGCTCTGAAAGTACTGCTTTGGAAAGTACTGCTTACGTGGAAAGCACTGTTTGTCTTATCAACATACTGTTCCAATGGTCAAATAATTAATCAACATACTGCTAGCACAATCTCCATCGTAGAAGAGTTAGAGATGAGGCTGCTGCAAGTGAAGAACGAGAAGGTACTGCATCACCCCAAGGTACTGCTTCTCAACGTACTGCTTCTTCACAAGGTACTGCTGCACAAAAAGGTACTGCAGCTTCACCTACACCATCTCAACAAGAAACTGCTCATGGTGATTCAGAACCAGAGGTAACCCCACCATCCTCTCCCAATGATTACACTTCCACAAATGGGCTTCAAACATCTGGAGGAGATGAGGGAGATGTGGCAACTAAGGGTCAAGTTCTGGACAACTATGCTTTGACAAGGGAGCTATTAAGATTGAAGAAAGACTTTGAAGCTCAAGCTGCACAACTAGTAACGTTGAAGACCAAATTTAGAAGATTAAAGATTTTTTTATGGCCTTTAGTTCAACATCATAGGTTGTGGGTGAAGTCACAGAAGAGGAAAGGAAGAAAGTTTAAGACTTCAAAGGGCAAGAAGGTTCAACAGCAGTCTTCATTCCAATTGGGGATGAATCTGGAGCAAGATAATTTGAAAGAAGATGCTGAGTTTTATGCAGATAAAGAAGATGAACCTCAAAGTACTGAAACACAAGTTAATATTCAAAGTACTGAGCCTACTGAGCCTCAAGGTGCTGGAGTTCAAAGTTCTGTTGTACAAAGTACTGATGATCAAGGTGCTGGTGATCAAGGTACTGCTCTTCAAGGAACACATAGACAAGAGCTAATTACACCAAGGACTCTAAATTTTGACGAAGAAGCTGGTCCTTCAACAGTCCTACAAGAAGAGGAAGCTGATACACCCAAGGTAGAGCACACTGCAAGTGATGATGAGATTGTTGCTCAAATATTGCAAAATCTATCAAGACCAAGAGGTGTTAGTATTCCAGGAGTTGTTGAAGAACAATCTCAAGCTTCTCAACCAGTTTTAGATCCAAAGGACAAAGGCAAAGGCAAACTGCTAGAAACTAAGAAGAAGAAAAGGCTTACTTTGGCAGAACTAAGAGCTATTGAAGTGGCCAAGAATGAAGAAGCTGCTAAGAAGTTTCAAGCAGAGTATGATGCTGAAGTTGCCCTACCAGTAAAGAAACCAGTTATATCACAAAGACCACCGAGTATTGCTAAGGAAAGAAATGCCATGATGGCTTATTTGAAGGGTCAAGGATATACTGGATTACAGAAGCTGAAGTATTTAGAGATGAAAGATTTGTACAATGCTGTTAGAGAAGCATATCAGAAGTAAGTTGCTGGGATTATTCCTTTTGATGATGAAAAACAAAATGAGGATGCAAGTAAAAGAAGCTTAACAAGAAAAAGAACAACTGAAGGAGAACAACCATCAAAGAAGATAGAGTTGAGAACTGATACAGTTGATGAGCTGAGAAATTACTAAAGAGTTGTAGACTTTGATCATCCTAAATCCAAAGATGTTGCAGTAAACAAGTCTAAGATAACTACATTTTAAGTAGTAGAATCAAAAGATGCAGACTATCTGATGTTCCATAGGGAGGATGAAAGCTTTAGAATGTTTAATTTGCTATGGGATATACTGCACATAATAGATAGAGCAGATCTGTTTCAACTATACCAACTGGTGCAAGAATATTTTGAACACATTCCATCAAAAGGAGTTGGTTTATTCTTGCTTGGAGATCTCATAACTATCTGGGAAACTGAAGAAACCAGCACGGATACAATCTCGCAAAACCAAGAAGTTTGGGAGATTACAAGCTGGAGATTCTTTGAAGAATCAGGAGTGCATGTTTTGGAACTAGAAGATGGGACTATGATCCATATGTTAGCTGAAAGAAGATATCCACGGACAAGAGATCTTATGAGAAGAATGCTGGATCATGGTATGGAAGTCGAAGAGGAGAATGAAACAGCCCTAATGGTGATTGAATTATTTATCAGATGGCAACTATGGCTGATGATGAAGCACAAGTACTGGTATGGTTTTTAATAATATAAATTTTTGAAAAATAAGTACGTTATTCAAAGTACTGCTGGACAAACAATACTTTAACCAAAGTACTACTTGCAGCACAAAACCAGTAAATGATTTTAATAGAAAATAAGCAAACTTTTGTTAAGTGCAAAATATTTTGAAACAGAAGTTAACAGCAACAAATGGTTTTTGAGATGGTTACAACAACAGGTTATCAGTCCACCATGTCTAACAAAAGGACTGGCTAATCCATGAGCAAACGGCTCTGGTAAAGATATCTCAAATCCGTTAATGGTTGACATCTTGCCAATAAGTTGTATGGTAATCAACTCACCATATCTGTAATAGTAAAGAGTTGGCTAGTCCACAAGAAAAATGGCTTGTGGTAAAGGCTATGGAAAAACCATTTATAAGGTAATTAGTTTACCATGGTTGCAAGAACTAACAAGTCCAAAAGGGTACGGCTTTTGGTAAAGACAAAACAAATCCGTTGATAGCTGATGATTTGCTAAAAATCATATGGTTATCAATGTACCATGGTCTTACACACCTAAACATTGGCTACTCCAGAGTTAATAGCTTTGGTAAAGAGACATCAAAATCCATTAAATTTTCAATGATTCACCTCTCACAGGAGTTTACACAAGGAATGTTTCTAAAGACTACTTTGATGATGATAATAGAAGCATAGAGAGTACAAAGACAAAATCTGGAGATAAAGATACAATCTTTCCTTGAAGACAAAGATATGGAGATGAATATACAAAGGAACTTGAAATCAAGCAAGTAGAATTCAAGTTAGGGGAGGATTGTTGGGATATAGAAAGATAAAGTGCTGAAGAATGATAAAGTACTGAAGAAATTCAAAGTGCTGAAGAAAGTCAAAGTACTGCTAATGAAGAAAGTCAAAGTACTGCTCAACATCAAAGTACTGCAAAGCTTAAATAACTGTTATATCGTTCATGGAAAGCTTTTTTATTCTATAATATTCTTAGTTTAGATTACTTGTCGTACAAAGGTTAGAGTTGTAAACCGGCTAGGGTTATCCTTATGCCTATAAAAGGACCCCTAGATTGACATTAGAGGTACGAATTCATACGCAGTATTAGAGAATATTAGAGTTGTTAGAGTTGTTAGTGAATCTGTGTATCAAGCAGGTTCTAAGTATTAATAAAATCGTTGAAGTTAAAGTTAATTCTTCTTAGCTTTATTGAAGTAGTTTCTGCATACTTAATAGAGTAAATTCATTGTTTCATTGTTAGCAACTTAGGATTTATCCGAGGTTGCTAAGCCCTTACAAGCTACATAAGTTAGTTTGGTTAGAGTATATCGATCCAACAACCAAGTCCCCCACATTTGCATGTAAACTTCCCGGTTATTGTCTACCTCTTCCCTGACAATAGTTCGAAGTCTGGGCCATATTTGTTCGTGATGACCAAGACCTACGGCAAGAGCTTGATAGCCACAATTTCCATCACCTTCCACGTTAACAATCCCTAGGGTCCACCGTCGGAAAAGAGGTGGAATTCGAGCCATAAAATATTGGCTATTATCATTTGGAATGTACAAGTCGTGTCTTAAATCGCCCTCGCTCACCTCTTCGTTCAAGTCTGGGACGTTAGAAGGCTCTCCCACATATGAACTATGTCTCGCAGTTTCTTCATTTAAGTCTCAGACTTTTTTAGGTTTTGTATAGCTTCTGCGGTGCCCTGTGGGGGGTTCTTTGTTCAAATCTGGGATATTTTGTTTAGCCTTAGATTTTTTGTCCTTTGCGCTCGGACGTCCACGAGTACTTTCTTTAATAGCAGGTTGTTGGGTTGACACAGATTCAGGAGCGTATATACCTCTGAGCATGTTTAACATATTTTTCTTGACAAACGACGATGCTTTGGTAAAAACATTTTAGAATTTTTCTACGTCATCTTGACAAGAAAAATATTCAGGCTCTTCCGGCCCTTGAGGCTCTTGAGGCTCTTCTGGCGTATGAGTATGTTGGACTCTGGGCCAGGGAACACTTAGTGTTCTCCGAAAATTATCAACAACATTAAGCGGAATTGGCGATCCTGTATTCGAAAAAAGTGACTAGTTAAAATTATCGGTATTGACGGGGAGAATAACTTGATAGGCATAAATTTAAAATACATACCATGAATCTGAAGGTATTACAGTTCGTGATAGCATTGTAAACCATAAACTAACCGCAACTGATGACAACATTCATGTGGGTCCACATCCCGTTTACTTTCTGCGAGTATGAGTAGTAAAGCATCTCTTGAAACATTATACCGCAATTCGTTAAATAGTGTGCCCTTACACGAATGCATTTTCTTGATTTTGCTTGTATTCAAAGAGTCTCGTATAGCGGTTTCTTGCGCAGCTATAATCTTGTCGACCGAACACAACACGTGTCTAAGCTGGACTGTGTGGAGCCCAAGTATAACTTCAACAACGTGTACTGACCCTCAATTCTACATGTTGTTGTCTGGCCGAAGCTGCGATATTGATCGGTAATGTACGACACAAACATGCGGTCGTAATGTTGCAGCCAGTTATTTAAATACCCTAAAACATTTGAGAAAACAATTAATTAATAAAGTGAGAAAACAATTCGAGTAGTTATTTATTAAATAATAATAAAAAAAAATGTATTAATGGGTAAGTACCCTGTTTTTGGACCAATAAATCGTGTAGGTGATGATAATAGTGCGTGAACACATCTTCGGTCGGAGCTGTAACCATCAAATCCCATGTCCATCTAACGAACTCATCTCCTCTAGCGTAGCGAATTTGTGTCTGCAATGGTTGAGCACATTTTGATTGATATGCCATCGACAGAGTAATCTGTTAGCGTTTGGGAATTATGCTCTGCATGCCCCAAGCAACGCTAAATCTCTGTCGGTGACGATAACCCGCGGGTAATATTGTTATTCTATCACCAACTTAATACATTCCAACACCCATTTGAAATTTGGCTTTTTTCACATTTCAAAAAGCTAAACGCCAATGAGAATGTTCTGTTTGTTGAAGTAAATCCAACAATTCTAAAGAATTGCAGTTTAAACAACGTGGTGTTGTATGTGGAGTCCATCAGCATGATTTCTGGGAATGTTGTCCACAGGGCATATGACGTCGGGTGAACAAAAAATATTTCCTCCAGCTCATTAGTGTGGTCATTTACCCTTGGGTAATATGTATAACCTTTACGCCTCAAATGTACTAAAAGGAGTTGTATC
The DNA here is from genome assembly GCA_910596185.1 of Chrysanthemum makinoi. NCBI lineage: Eukaryota > Viridiplantae > Streptophyta > Magnoliopsida > Asterales > Asteraceae > Chrysanthemum > Chrysanthemum makinoi. The sequence continues at coordinate 53,084,924 of OU343225.1, forward strand.
GGAGTCAAATCACCACGACTGACGCCGCGTATCTTGTTTTGTGCATTATATATCGCTTTAATGCTAGACACGTTATTCGGATCGCTCTCTTTTAGTGAAGAAAGTATAATTCGTGGTGCTACTTGATGTTTTGTCAACTGCTGCACCAAAACTAACTCACTTTCTTTTAATCGCATGGCCTGTGAAAAACCATGGAATGAGTCTACAAAATCATGATTATGCCTTAGACACTTGACCCTCAAGATCCAACCACTAGTTTTAGTAGTACCAGTACAACCTTTTATATATTTCGCTAGTAATCTGAATGGGCAATTAATTTTAGCGGTACCAGTCTGCCGTTTAAGTTCATCTTCTATCTGTTTTAGTTCTTCCTTTAACAATAAGAAAACCGTTCGATTGAGCAGTAGATTGCACCCAATCAGTTAAAACAACTTTAGTACCGAACACCTAAAAAATAAAAAAACACAACAACTTTTATAACTTTCATTTTTAACATATAATTTATAACTTTTTTACATTTTTTAACAACTTTTATAAAACTTTTGTAAAACTTTTATAAAACTTAAAAAATACAACTTTTAAAAAACTTGTTATAAAACTTTTAAAAAAATACTACTTTTAAAAAACTTATAATACAACTTTTATTTTAATACTAATTTTAATACAACTTTTATTTTAATACTAACTTTTATAATACAACTTATATTATAAAACTTTTATAATACAACTTTTAATATAAAACTTTTATAATACATAAAACTTTTATTTATAATACATTTTATATAAAACTTTTATCATAAATGTATGTGGTATACGTGTGTGGTGTTGGGAACGTCTACGCGTTCTCTCGTTGTGGTATCTGAGCTGTACTCGTTGTTATATCTGTTTCTCTCTCTCACTATCCTCACAAGTAAAAATTCTTTCTCTCTCTATCCTCACGTTTCTCTCTCTTACTAAAAAAGACTTTGATAAGACTTTTTAGATCTAGATCTAAAAAGTCTTTGATCTAGATCTAACAAGTTTTTTACTTGTTAGATCTAAAAAGGAGAGTGTTTTTTGTTGTTTGTGGTGATGTTTCTGATGTTGTGGGTTGGTTTTGTTGATTATTTTTAAGATATAACAAGCTTTTAGATCTTGAATACTTTTTAAATCTTGAAAAAAAATAAAAGATTTGGTGTTGTTTACGTGGTAAAGACTGAATTTTTTTTTTGTAAATCTAAAAACTTGTTAGATCTGAGAAAAAAAAGAGGTTTCTGATGTTGTGGTGATGTTTTTGATGTTGTGGGTTGGTTTCGTTGATTATTTTTTAGATCTAACAATCTTTTAGATCTTGAAAACTTTTTTAGATCTTGAAAAAAGATGAGAGATTCAGTGTCTATTTATGTGTTAAACACTTATTTTTTTTGTAAATCTAAAAACTTGTTACATCTGAAAAAAAAAAAAAACATATGGTATTTTGTGGTGATGTTTCTGCATGGCTAGTGTTTCATGGGGTGCTTGGATAGGGAATCCCATTTTTTAGATCTAACAATCTTTTAGATCTTGAAAACTTTTTTAGATCTTGAAAAAAGATGAGAGATTTGGTATCTATTTATGTGGTAAACACTAATTTTTTTGTAAATCTAAAAACTTGTTAGATCTGAAAAAAAACAAAAGAGATTGTATTTTGTGGTGATGTTTCTGATGTTGTGGGTTGGTTTCGTTGATTATTTTTCAGATCTAACAATCTTTTAGCTCTTGAAAACTTTTTTAGATCTTTAAAAAAGATAAAAGATTTGGTATCTATTTTTGTGGTAAACACTGATTTTTTTTGTAAATCTAAAAACTTGTTAGATATGAAAAAAAGGTGGTATCTTGTGGTGATGTTTCTGATGTTGTGGGTTGGTTTCGTTGATTATTTTTTAGATCTAACAATCTTTTAGATCTTGAAAACTTTTTAGATCTTGATTATGTTGTGGGTTGGTTGGTTGCTTATTATACTTTGTGGTTATGTTTTGCAGGTTTGGGGTGCCTCAATAGCATGACCTTTGTTGGGGCTGCAGGGGTGATACTCTAGCCAAGCACCCCATTAAACACTAATTTGGTAATGCAGTTTCATTACTGGATGGTAAAGTGATGATTTTTAGCTCACTTTGCAACTTTAATTAAAAAAAACTTGAGAGTTTATGGCAAAACTGGTAATGCAGTTTCATTACTGGATGGTAAAGTGATGATTTTTAGCTCACTTTGCAACTTTAATGAAAAAAATTTGAGAGTTTTGGCATGGCAAAACAGATGACTTTTTAAAAAAAAAAGGCAATGATGATTTTTAAAAAAAAAAAAAAAAAAAACTTAAGAGTTTTGGCATGACAAAACTGAATGGACAGTAAAGTGAGTTTCTACCTCACTTTGCAACTTTCAAATTTGCAGCCAACATGAGCTAAAAAGCTACTCCCTCCGTCTCAAAATTATTGTCAGGGGACAAGAATTACAAAGTTTAATAAAAGTGAGACCACTATAATTCTCAACCACTTAAATAGAATATTCCCCTACTAAATTCTTTTTTTCTTACTAAAAATGGAAAGTGGACAATTAATTTGAGACATCAATAAAAGGAAATATGGACAATAAATATGAGACGGAGGGAGTAATAATCTGAGCCTATTCGATAAGTTGTTTACCTCTTGTGTGTCAAATGGTGAACTAGACATGGTTGTTGCTTGTGGTGCTGGACTGTGACACTTGGGACTGTGACACTTGTGGTCCTGTTGCTTTCTTGCTAATTGTTGCTTGTTGTGGTTGGTGGAATTTGCTATTTGTGTTGTTGCTTTCTTGCTAGTTGCTGGTTGGTGTTGTTGCTTTCTTGTGGCATTATAAGGTTGAAATGCTGCAATTTTTTACTTTCTGGTGAACTTTTGCAGAAATGGAATCTTACTTACCACTTGCACAATGAAAACGTGTTTGTGCTTGGTTAGACTTGTGCTTTGAGACCTGTTGTGACTTTGTGCAGTTTTGAGACATGTTATGCTTGGCTTGGTTAGACTAAGTGCAGTTTTGATACCTGTTGGTGCTTGGCAAGTGAAAATGGGGTGCTTGGCTAGACTGATGTTGTGAACTTGTGCACTTGTGCAGTTTTGAGACCTGTTGTGACTTGTGAGGCGATAATGATAACCGAAACCGAATGGAATGCAAAGTGAGGTTTATCTCACTTTGCAACCTTCGAAATTGAGCTTTTTTCAAAAAATTTCCGAGGCGATGATGATTTTTGAGCCTTAAAATTTTCCGAGGCGATGATAATAATCGAAACCGAATGGACGGTAATGTGAAATAAAATCTCACTTCGCAACCTTCGAATCTGAGACTCAAAAATTTTCCAACAACATTTTTTTCTAAAAATTTGTAAAAGAAAAAAAAAAACTTATAAAAAAAATTGTAAAAAACTAAAAAAACTTGTAAAAAACTAAAAAGTTGTAAAAAACCCTTGTAAAAAAGAACTTTTAAAACAAAAAATAAAAAAAACTTGTATTTTATATTTTGGCTGGCAAAAAAAAGCACCCAAACCTAAACTTTTTTATATTTTGGCACGGAAATCGAGAAAAATATTCCCACCTAATGATTGCCAAGCACCTTATATTTTCACTTGCCAAGCACTCTATAGCCTTTTGGGGTGCATGCATAGCATGACCCTTGTCTGAGACACTTTTTTTGGATAGAAGAATTCCATATTTCCTAGGAAGAACACCTAAGATTTTTTTCAGTGGTCCCAAATGAATATCTACTATTAAATTTCTTTTGGTTGCTTTCAAATCTTAAATCTAGCAGCATTGTGGCCCTCTTTTTTGATAATAGTAGAAAGACCATCAATCATTATTTATTACAAATAGTAGTACTGTGAGTTTTTTTTATAATTTTCAAAAATGAAGAAGTTCATTGAAATTACAAAATATCAGATTCCAAAACAAATAACCCCGTGGCTAACGCCGGGCATACACTAGCCTGGACACTTTTTGGCAAAAAAAAAAGGATAATTTTTCGATACTAAAGAGAATTCCGCTAAAATACCTAAGTTCTCACTCCAATTGCAAAAATACTATGTGCTATAGTATTTTGAGGAGTCTTGTGTCAAACTTAATATATACAGGCCATGAAACATACTTATGTAATATCTTAGAAAATTACTCAGTAACATATTCACTTTATCTTCTAGACATGTAATCAGTTATAAATTCTTGTTATCAGAATAGTATGTACTTGTGAGTCGCGATGGTGTAGTTGTTTTGTATTGACTGGGCCAACTTGTGATCTTGTCCTCTAGAGAAGACCTTTAAAAGCCGTGATCGCCAAAACATCAATTACTTTTCGCATTGGTCCCAAACGAATGTGCCATGATATTTTCTAGTTTTATAATGGGTCCCTTTTAACTTTAGACATTGGCGGTGTTGTCGTCCTGTAATAACGTTACGGCAACGTGTAGCTTTACAATTTAAGGTTATTTTCTGTCCTTTCTATTCGTTTTGTGATTTTGACTCATTTTATACATATAATAAGTGGCTTGAAATTACCGAACAAATGCATTACGACTATTCACAATCCGCGTCTCAGGTTTTTTGTCACTAGAGAAACTAAAGAAGCAAAATCCGAAACCTTGTACAAGGAACATTTATGATATATAACTATATATTATACATGTTATCTATCAAGATAGAGTACACAGTGTGTTAAGATGAATACCTTCATGAAATGATATAAACCGGATGTAATGGTGGTGGTCTTTACCACTTGACTCTTGACTCTATTAAACCGGATGTAATGGTGGTGGTCTTTACCACCGCCAACTCAGCGCCATATTATCCCCCTTCCCACCACCTTCAACCCGTAACAGTCACTCACTTCTCACATTTTATTACATCAAGTAAAGTCCCTGTGGTAAAGAGGGCATATATCATATTACCATGTAATTTATAGTTGTGCATTATGGCACTCTAGACTATCTCAAACTTTTGCATGAACAGTGCTATTATCTGGATATTAGTAAAGTTACTACAACTTGAGTCTTTAAAGACCCACATTCATTAACGTACGCAGAATCGTGTTCGATTAAAATATATTACTCTCAAGCATTACATCGATCCCCTTATATTCATGATTCATCATTAGTAAGACCAGACTTGCCATATACGCCAGTGAGTCTTTGAATGAATGTCTCTGAGGAGAATCTGGGATAAACTGGGATTGTTTGGAAGGTGAGTTTGATTGTAAGAGTTTTATTATACCTTCTTTGGTGGCTCCTCGTTCAAGATAGCAGGGGTAGGTTGTTGTTGTTGCTGCTGCTGCTGCTACTTCTTTTGTAATATCCTAAAAAAACCAAATTTACATATCTTATTCAATTTAACTTGTAGACACGTAATCAGTTAAGTTTCCTGGATCAGAATAATAGTATTCGTGATGGTGATTGTTCTTCTATGCTTTTGATCATATGATCATCTTGTCCTCTAGAGAAGACTCTCAATAGTCGTGAGAAAAAAACACCAAATATTTTTCTTATTGATCCCAAATGAATATCTATCATATGAACATTATCTAGCTACTGGACACTTATGTTATTCTCATTGGTCCCAAACGTATGTACCATGAAATTTATATGTGCCGTGTCAAATATATTTTTTATGTAATACGCATTTGGGTGATTCTTGAGTTTTTTTTTTTTTTTTTTTGTATTGACGTGGCCAACTTGTGTTACGTGTAACTTCGGTTTGAACATACACTTTGTGATCTTGTCCCAAACGAATGTGCCATGATATTTTCTAGTTTTCTAATGGGTCCCTTTTAACTTTAGACATTGGCGGTGTTGTCTTCCTGTAATTACATTACGACAACATGCAGCTTTATTCGTTTGAAGTTTTTTACTCTTTTTATATATGCCAAAACACATATTAGTACCATGAATTTGGCACATTAGATCATCTATTATCCTGAACTTTTAAATATGCAGAATGATACCCTGAACTTGACAAATGAAATTTCTACTACTCTAAACTAAATGAATCAACAATTAATTATATTTTTTTCTTTTAAAAATCAAAGTAGTAAAGTCTATTGTAATAAATAATTTCTTGTAAAATTTTAGATAGGTAAATATTTTTATTCTAAAATTTAATTATTTTTTGCATTTGATTATTTAGAATATATAAAATATATATGTAGCATCTATTTTTGAATAAATTTCTAACGCACTACTTTTACTGATATCTTTCGTATTATATTATTAAATGTTTGTTTCAAATAACTTTTAGATCAAATTATAACTAACTATATTGAAATTTTGTAATTTGTAATTTAATATATGCATATGTAGAAACAAACAGTTAAATAATTAACTCTCAAAATTATTTGAAACAAACACTTAATTATATAAAAAGAATATCTATATATCAAAAGTAATACGGCAAATTCCCTTTTTAAAAGTAGTATTTAAAATATATTTTGTTATCAATAAATAAATATAATATTGTATTAATTAAAAGAAAAATAAAATCAGCTAAATTCTCAAAAATAAAAATAAAAATGAATGACTATCTTAATTTAATTATAAATCATTTATATTACATTAGGCATTAGTAAACTCATTTTTTAGAATAAATAAAAAAATAATAAATCGAGTTCGTATAGTATGGGGTAGTAATAATTTCAATTTGCGAAGTTCGGGGGTACTATTATGTACCCCTAAAAGTTTAGGGTACTAAATAATCTAGCATGCCAAGTTTGAGGTACTAATATGTGTTTTAGCCTTTTAAAAATATAATAAGTCGCGTGAAATCACAAAATGAATGCGTCGTTATGACTCTACACAAATCCGCGTCTCAAATTTTCGGTCATTGTACAAGGAACATTTATGATATATAACTATCATACATGTTATCCATAAAGAGTACACAGTGTGTTAAGATGAATACCTTCATGAAATGATACGTTTGCTCTTCCCTACATGTAGTAGAAAAAAGTTGAACAAATTCCATGCCAAACAAATTTTTAACCGAGCTCGTGCCTCTTGAATCTATTAAACCAGATGTAATGATGGTGGTCTTTACCCCCGCCAACTCAATGCCACATTATCCCCCTTCCCACCACCTTCAAACCGTAATAACATCAAGTAAAATACCTGTGATATAGAGGGCAAATATCATATTATCATGTAATTCATAGTTGTGCGTTTTGGCACTCTAGACTACCTCAAACTTATGCATGAAACATGCAAGCTATTATTTGGGTATTAGTAAAGTTTTTTTACCCTTGGTAAAATATTATTTCTCTAAAAAACAATTAAGTACAACGGGTGTGGGTGAATCCCACACCTCAACCTAAAGAGTCAAACCAAACACATCTACAGTGTTTAAGACCTAAACTAGCATAAGAAAGATAAACCAATATTATGAACAACTACTATAAGGACAAGTAATAATCTAATGTCTAAACTGACCACGAATATTGATATCCATCGCATCACAAAATGCAAGCTTGTCCCGAGTTAAACCTTGAAGGTCATAAGTGACATATAGATCATAATCTTCATCCTCATATAAACTAGCATCATATGCACCTCCACTAGTCATGAAGCGAGAAGTCTCATCATAAACATCTTCGACTTAATCATCACTATCACTATCCGAAATAACCAAATTCCCAACCTTAGAAAACGGATTACCTACCTTATTTCTCTCATTAACCATATCATGTGTACTAATTGAAATAACACAAGGAGCATCATTGGATGAGCTAGTGATATTTTCATTGTTACCTACGTGTCCCACATTAGCCTCCTTGTTCATAGGAAGCAGCTTCAAAATATCACCCATAAGCACAAGCTTCCCCTTAATTATTTGACTTTCTAGCTTATTAATCTTTTCAATAAGAGTATCTTTGCTAGCATGTCTTCCGTCAACAGTAGTAGTGTTCATGTTGCTTGAAGGAATGTTAGCACTAGGATCTATATAAACATTGGAATCCTCATCCGAATCACCAAGAACATCAAAGGCATTAGACGTGTTAACCACATTAGCATCCTTACTTGGTTGTTTGGACGTAGACACGTCCTTAGGAGCAGAAGCCTTTGTATTGTTAGGAGCAATCGGCTAAAAACTAACCCTAAATACAATCTCTCTTCGGCAAAAAGCGACTAATAAATCTTTAACTCTACATCCTACTGGTTGATCTCTTTGTTTAATTCGTCTACCCACTGTCCCATTAATCGTGGGTTGGTGGTGCATGATTAAATAAGTATTCAATTCACTTTGTTGGGTTAAATATTTTGTTCTTCGTTGATATTTTGCATGCAAACTGACCATTTGTATTAAGTGCAATATCTTTCTTGTTGTTTAATGCATGCTTTTTCTATTTGATTGGTGACCTTGGTGCATAGTGATTGGTGTTGTCTAGTATTATAATCTAGTGTGCTACGATCAACGAATTTGTTATAAGGGGTTTATTTGTTATAATCGATTATATCTTCACCTGCTATGATTATTGTGATAGGTTAGTGTTTCGTGCTTCTAGCGTTTAAAACCCTAACTTTGTGTTAAGGTTTTCTTTTTAGATTGGTTGTTGTTGCATGCATTTTTTGTTACCTGTTCTATTAGTGTATGTGGGTTTTTACGATGGAGAAGGGTTTTTTATTAATAAAAGTGCGTCTAAAGCTTCGAATACTGATGGTAAATAGTTGGGTGGGAGTGAAGGTGCCTCTAGTGTGGTTAAGGGTCCTAAGATTGATGTGGTTCCGAGTACAAGTGATGCGAGTGTGCCAAATTTGGTGCCTCAGTCAGGTTCTACTCTTATATCTTTTGCGGATATGTTTAAAGATAAAACACCCAAGAAGACCGTTAAGATTTCGGAGATGAGAAACGAAAATTACGTGCCTGGTGCTAATGTCACCATTCCTTTGGAAGCTATCGTTGAGGTAAGCTCTAGATTCGCTAATACACTGTATGGTTATTTTACAGGTAAGAGACTCGCTTTTTCGATAGTTGAAAATTACGTTAGAAATACATGGGCGAAGTTTGGTTTACAAAGAGTTATGCTTAATAATGGTTTTTTTATGTTCCAATTTGAAACCATAGAGGGTATGGAAAGGGTGTTGGAAGGAGGTCCATGGTTGATACGATTGGTGCCTATATTTTTGAATTTTTGGACTCCGAACACTAAAAATACAAAAGATGATATAACTTTAGCTCATGTTTGGGTTAAACTCCATAATATTCCGGTTTTTGCGTATTCTGAGGTTGGTCTTAGTTTGATTACAACTCAAATTGGTCGTCCTATCATGCTTTATTCCTACACGAGTACGATGTGTCTTAAGTTGTGGGGTCGTAATGCCTATGCTAGAGCCCGTGTGGAAGTGTCGTCAAAGGAAGCCTTACTTGAATCTTTTATGGTTGTGATCCCTTACCCTAATGTGTCAGGTCATTCATTGGAAAAAGTTGATGTTGAATATGAGCGGAAGCCGCCAAGATGTGAGACTTGTAAATTATTTGATCACAATGATGATGGATGTCCTAAGAGAGTGAAACCGGTTGTGCAAGATAAATCTTTGGTTGATGAAGAGGGTTTCGTTGAAGCTTATAAGATGAAAAGAAAAGGTAAGCTTCAGGGTACTAATCGTCAGGTTGATGTGATTCGTTTTCAAAAGCCTAAAGTTTCGTATTACTATAGGCCGGTTAATAAGCCAAAGAATAGGGGAGCATCGACGTCTAAGCCTTCTGTCCAATCGAATACAGGTTCTCCAACGGTTAATGTAGGTTCTACTTCTTGTAACGAATACGTTAGTGTTAAGTTTATGAATCCTAGAGATTTCGTAGTCATTAACCTTTGGTAGCTTCAAAGAGTTAGGGATAAATGCATACCCTACGACCTTAGAAACACAACGCGTTAAGAATAAGGACGTGGCAATTCAATCATCAATAGGAGATAACTAGGGAGTAGTAAAATCTAAGTAAACACATTTTTAAATCATCATACGGGCTTACCCTAATACTACAGTACAACGATTAGGTTCACTGCCTAGGGTGTTGAAAAACTTGCTCGACGAAAAGGAAGTTCCTTTGACCCCGAATGCGCGTTGTAAGCGTATCAAGTTTTTGGCGCCGCTGCCGGGGAATAGAATAGCTAGTTAGGAGTCCACCTCATTTAGGTTTTCTTGCTTGATTCCTATCAAGTAAGCTTTTTTTCCATTTTTAGCTTCCTCGTAGTCTATCCCCCTTCTTCGTGACCTTTTTTCATAACCCTATCACTTTTCGTTATGGAAGGTGATAACCCCCCTCAAATCATTGTCCCGCCAAGAGCCCTACTCTTGGTGAATACTCTAGACCTAGCCACCAAGGCTATAGGAACTCCATTGAGCTTCCCGACCAAGCCCAAACTACGGCCCTGCGATCCGACACCATCAGGTTGGTGCAAAACGGATGTGCATTCCATGGACTTCGTTCCGAAGATCTTAATCAGCATCTTAAGGATTTCCTTAAAACTGTCGATTCCATCGACCTTGATGCTACTACTCGGGAGACCACGCGTTTGCATCTCCTCCAATTCTCTCTACGGGACCAAGCTAGTAATTGGCTTGAGCGACTTCCCGCTAGCTCCATCTCAAGTTGGGATGATCTCACCTCTCATTTTCTTGCTTAATTTTTCCCACCGGGGAGAACTACTAAGCTTAGGAATGATATCTTGATGTTTCAAAAACGTCAAGGTGAATCTCTCTACGAAGCATGGACTCGATTCAAGGACTTAATCCATAGAGTCCCTCATCATGGCATTGATCTTTGGCTTCAAGTCCAACTCTTCTATGATCACGTCAGTCCCTCCCTCCGACAAACCATTGATTATGCCGCCGGTGGAAGGCTAAGTAACCTTAATGCAGAAGCATGCTGGGAGGTCATCGAAGACCTAGCTTACTATGAAGAGGAAGGTTGGGAAATTCCAATAGTCCAGGAAAATGGGCTAAATTCCCAAGCACAAGCATTTATGAGCATGGAGGCGCAAGTGAATGAGTTAATGGAGGTAACCACCCATGCTGATAAGCAAGTGAATGCAGTCAAGGAATTTTTGCTCCCAAGAAAATCCCGGCAAGATGAATTCGAGGACATAATGTTGACATTTGTCCACAAGCAAGAAAAGGAAATAAAACGCCTCGAAGCTCAAATGCGGAAAACTCACGACACTTTCTTGGGACTGGCTAACAACTTCATGTTGAAACTCCATGAAGAAATCGCAAAGAACAATATACCTAAAAAGATAGAAAAGGTATACAAGATACCGGAGCATGTTGAGATGACTCCCAAATCCTCTCCAATTCAATTAAGCAGGGCAAAGCCCCTCAAGAAATCACATCCTTATTTGAATTCTTGCCTCAGCACTCCCCGATTGTTTTCTAGGGACATATTTATTGGAAAGGTTCAAGTGTCACTTCCCGACTTTCCAAATATTGGGAAAAGTTCTTTCAGTTTTAAACCAGGATCAAAGAGTCCTCATCCCCAATACTTTGGTATTTCTAAGATCACAATTGAAAGGAAATTTGTATGCGTTGCTCACCTTCATGGAGATTGTGGTTTGATTGACAAAATAAATCTTAAAATAAAAACCAAAATCTTTGTCAAAGATAGTAATCAGATTTTTGATCCGGGCGGATTACCAAAACCATTTTTCTTTGCCAAAATTTAGGTGTGACACCGTCACACTTAAAGAGTGACGCCGTCACTAAGCCAGATCAGACGGATAAAAACATCAACCATCCCTTTCATTCTTTACCCTACACATTCTATCCGCCCCACATCACACCACCACGTTTTCTCCACACCAAATTCACTATTTTGCTACATCAATCTCCACAAGGTAAGTAATATACATTGATCTTTGTCTAGTCAATTGCTCGATTTCATGCTCAATTTTGATTTCCCCTTTCAATCCTAAAATCCCCAATTAATTTGATGAATGCTAAATTTCGCCCATGAATCTTGTTAATTAGGCTTAAGATTAGGCGAATTGTAGTGTTATCACATGGGTTTGATTATACGAGAAGCCTTGACGGCTTAGGAACTAAAACCACCTAGCCAATGCACCATTGTTGCTGAAACAAGGGTGTTTGGGTCAAGGGTTATGGTTAAAAACCTAGATTTTTCCCTCGCAAATGTCGGATTTGAAATTTTTATCGGTGTGGCGGCGTCAGGCTTATGTTGTGACGCGTCAGAACCATCTGATGTCATCCTTCACAGCCCAAATGTTACTCATTTCTTCCCCTTCTATTTGATTTTCTGTTTCAGATGAGTAGAAGAACGAAGAGAACTAGGGGACAGTCTACTGGTACCCAGGAGAGTATGGATGACATGATTGCTGGATGGGGTATTTGTTGAGGAAGAGTGCCAAACCCGTTACAATGAATTGATTCATCAAACCATTGATTCGGGGGCTGTTGTGGAGTGGCAATTTCTTGAGGAGCATGATTTGGCCAGGGAATTTTGGAACAGTTTTAGGATGGATAAGTTCATTGATCCCCAGTGGGAAAGGTTGTTTAGGATGCGTGAGCCCGTATATGGAGAGCTGGTGCGTGAATTTCACGCATCTTATTTGATGGATATTAATCCATGTCGGGATAACATTGAGTTTCAGGGGGTTCGATTTAGGTTGGGGGGAGAATGGAGGACTATGTCGATGCTTGAGTTTGGAAGGAGATTGGGACTGTATACTGCAAGGGATGTTGAGAGCGATCTTTTTAGAGCTAACTTAGCACCCCATAGGGACGATATGTTGGGAATTCAGTTTTGGAACACCATAGCCAACGGGGAGTATGTCATTGGGAGTACCCTTGCCTCACAGATCCGGGATCCACGGATTAGGCTCGTGCACCGTTGCCTCACTTTTACTATAACGGGGCGCCAGGGCACGAGTCATCATGTCACTTTACCTGATCTATTATATCTCTACTGCATGTTGGCCGAGGGTGTGCACTGTAACATCCCATTCTGGTTGGCCGATTACTTGAGGACTGCTAGTGGTATGAGGATTGAGGATAGGGTATATGGTGGCATGCTTGTCACCCGGTTGGCTCAGTCTTTCGGCATCTTGGCTAGGGAGGTACCCGTGTACCTCAATTTAGTGGCAGCACCAAGGGTCGTCAGAGCTAAGTCCCTAAAAGCAATGGATGTCATCATGGATTATGGTAGGGGTTACTCATGGTTCCGTGCTTAGCCTATTGTTCAGGTTGGTGATGATGACGATGATGACGAGCCGCAGATGCCAGCATACCAGCAGGGGGATGGAGCAGGAGGCTCCGCTGACGCCTACAGGCACATGTCCAGTGGATATTGGCAAGCCAACCAGGGAGCGTGGATGGGCCATATGGACACCTGGATGGCACAGCAGGATCAGAGGGCTAACTGGACATACGATCATACTGTCAGACAGATGCAACATATGTCCATGCTTGATCAGCTTGACCCACACCTGTAGATCGATCCATTTGCCGGGTGGGAGGAGGACTACCCGCCTTATAGATATCTGGGCCACCTCCCTCCGGGTTATGACTACCGCTATGGACCCCCTCCCCAGTGACTCATGTGTTTGTTTATGGATTGTTTATGGATATGTATGGTTGGATGTTGAAACAATTTTATTTGGGCATGTAATAATTTAGGCTATCTTGACTTTGTGGTGAACTTTGAACAATTTGATGTGTATGTATATTTGCATGTGGTGTGGTTTATCTATGACTTGTGTGGTTGGATTATCTTTTTGTATGTCGTAAATCTTTTATTGGTTGTTTATTCTCATGTTTAAATTTGTAAAAATGCTTTATTTTGTCTTAATTACATATAAAGGTATTTTACATAAGGGATAAGTGTAGGGAGGATTACACACGTTTTCAAATGAAACGTGAACATGAGAATTACAATTATTTAAAAGATATACATGTGTGTTTGTTCGAGTCAAATGCTTGTATCGAGTCATAATGGATGTTTTGCAGGAAATTTTTCCAGATTTTAAAGATAAAAATTTTCCAGAATTTTTTTCAGAAAATCGCAAGCCAGTTTCTGTCAGGATATCCTGACAGCATCAGGAGGAGTAGAAACAGCTTACTATTTTTTTTCTCGTTTTCTGAGTTACTTATAAATTTTTGGAATTTTCCAGGTCTTAATTTTCCAGAAAATCTGTAAACATCCATTCCACAAGCATTATATCCTAGTTTAGTAGAGTCATATATATATTGTTACCGCCGATGTTACACGAAGGTTTCGTTTATTTACTTCAAGTGTGTAGGTTTAATTTATCAAGAAGAAGATACATAAGATTGGAAGGAGCTTTTCACGCAAACATTGTTTTTGCAGAAAGAAGTAACCACCACTTCACACGGATCCTACCGAGCTAATTAGGGGAGTACTAGTTTCTTTCATTTTTAATTACCTTCAATTATCATAACTTTGATACTTTCGGGGAACATTGAGGACAATGTTCAGATTAAGTGTAGGGAGGGAAAATAAAACGGGAACTTTTAAACTATGCTTATCCTTGATTATTTGCTTTGTCCAATTTCACTTGTGTAATAAACCATGAGAAATATCGGTTAGGGTAATTTTGGCACCAAATTTTAAATTTTTCATGACACATAGGAGTGAGCCATTAGTCTTAATAAAGCGTCTCATGGATAGGAAGTTATATGACTAGCACAAACCCCTTTACCACTTAAATTCCACCCAAAAGTGTGAGTATCACCCTTAGATTTGTAGGAATTAAAGCATTCATCTTTAATGCTTCGAGTGTGAACCGGTAGTATAATAGATTCTAGAACTTGTTTTGTGATGCATTCCGAGATCGCTAGTAAGACTACACTTGTGTAGTTAGGAATAACTAAATGATAAGAGGCATGAGGATAACCCTTGTTTGATACCTGTAATATAATTACTTCTTCCACATTGGTTGAGTAATTCCCCCACACCTTTGCGTTGTACTCATCTTTAGTATACGATACCCCTAGTTAACCCCTCAGAGCCTATCCTTTTCGCGGTTCTCATGATGTTTCGGTTTTCTGGAATATCAATGAAGATCATTGTTTACAATCCACCCCCAAATGTACACCCAAATCGCCTTAGCCTACCTTGTATGCACTCACTTTTAGTGCATTATTGTTATCACACTAAACCCTTAGTTCAATTATCTTGTTGCTTGCATAAGTTGCTAAGTCGAGTCATATCCTTTGTCCACAGTTTTGGGACGATTGGGACTCATGGGAAAAGATAAATTTTATGAAATGACGAGAAGTGAACGTTAAATTCAAATTCCCTTTATTTCCGTAATAATGTACTCCAAGTGTTTTGATCTTTTCAATTCGGGTCAAATTAGTGTTAGAGTAATAAAAACTCAAGTGTAGGGATGTGCCTATAAATCCCTATCATTTTGATGTTATCGTAGAGGATGGTAGAGTAAAAGTATATGAAAAAAAAATCGAAAAAGAAGAGTGATTCAAAAAAAAAAAAAAAAAAAAACGGGCTACCATCCTACATATATCTTTTAATTTATGTTCATTTGTTTCAGTTATCTAGAGTTTAGAGTGTCGAGTCTTGGCTTAGCAATGCCATTCTTCGCATGCTTGTAACATAAAGATTTTTGCTTGCCACCACTAAATCGCCTACCCACCAAACCCTTTGTTTCCCTACCGTAAGCCTAACGTTACAAATCTTTAAAAGACCTCTTGGATAGTTTTCCTAGGTGCTTACGCCAAAGCGATGGAGGTTTAATCTAGTCTCAAGCCTATGGTAATCTATGTACTAGGACCGGTTAATGAGTGTTTATCTTCCATTTCTAACTTGTTATATTTCATATACACCAGAGAGATGTGAGTATCCAAACACCCCATGTGAGGTGCTAGTATGTAATTTCTGTGCTTGTTATGACATTTGCGGGGCTTATATGTGTTTTGAATCGTTCTAAACTAATGCTTCATGACCCCTAAACTTATAAATCAATTGGTTAAAAGCTAATTTGCTTGAGGACAAGAAAATACCAAATGCAGGGATATTTGATAAGGATTTATAAGGTACCTTTTTGAGGGGTCATTTAAGCGCTTAATTGATCACTTTTGTATCCGTTATTACTTAATTTCTTTCCTTTTCACTTTTTAGGTCTCTTGAAGGCAAATTGCTGGAATGACACTTATTCGGACGAAAAGGCACGAATATACGAAGAAAATGGCCAAAGTTAAGAATCAAGACACTCAAGCTGCTGAAACATAAGGGGACAGCGTCACTGCTTATCTGCGATGCCGTCGCGAACCTTCTTGTGATGAATCAGAGAGCAATTTGGTATTTTTCAAGTGACGGCATCAGGTTTAAAAGAGTAGGGCGTCGCAACCTAGCCGGCCTAGATTTGCATCCAGACGGCGTCAGAGACTGAAGGCAACGACGTCACAGGCATAAGGTGACGCCGTCACAGAGTTGACGTGGCCAAGACGAAACGCTAATGGCGGCGACCCGACGGCGTCACAATTAAAGAGTGTCGCCGTCGCAGTTTGTAACACTATATATAGAATCCGAATTTTTCAGTTTTAAGGAGGTAGTTTTGTGGAGTAAAAACCTAAACCGAACCAAGGCTGTCTTGTACAATATTTTAGGGTTCCATACCCTATTTTACATCAAGATAAGTGTTTTACTTCATTGATTCAATTATGTCTTAAATTGATTTTGTGTATGCTTGCATGTTCTCCATGTCCGGCTAATTTACTTGTGTGTTTGCTTAGATAATATGAAACCTAGTTATTGAATATTGATTAGTTGTCTCTTATCTTAATTGTGATTGAGCTAGTATTGCGATAGGTCATTCGTTGTGTTATTAATCCTTGATTAATCTTTGTTGAACCTTAGCATATAGTTACTAGTAGAATTGTAGGCTAAACATCCAAAGAATACCTTAGTGTTAAGTTTATGAATCCTAGAGATTTCGTAGTCATTAACCTTTGGTAGCTTCAAAGAGTTAGGGATAAACGCATACCCTACGACCTTAGAAACACAACGCATTAAAAATAAGGACGTGACAATTCAACCATCAATAGGAGATCACTAGGGAGTAATAAAATCTAAGTAAACACATTTTTAAATCATCATACGAGCACACAACAATAGACATAGACTACCCTTAGCTTAGTTATTAGATAATTAGAATAGTAGAGTAATCGGTAGAAATACCAACCCCCAAATCCAAACCCCAAGATTCGTACCTTTCCATTTTCTAAAAAAATATAAAAAAGATAAAAAAACAATCTTCCTCCACCCCAACCTTAGCGTAGTAACTTCTTACTAGCATTCCTATTATCCTAGAGAACGATATCAATACCCGTGGCTTACCCTAATACTACTACAACGATTAGGTTCACTGCCTAGGGTGTTGAAAAACTTGCTTGACGAAAAGGAAGTTCCTTTGACCACACGTTGTAAGCGTATCAATTCGGTTTTGGAACCTTTGATTGGCACTACGTGTACTCCTGAAGTTATCTCTAGTTCTTCCAAAACTATGCCTCCATCGCCTATGGAGAACACTCCTATTGCGGAAAAAATTGGGAATCTTGAAAAGCTTATTATTGATGGGAAAGCTACCATTGTGGATGAGAATGGTAAACCTATTTCGATGGCTGATGGTGAAAGGAAAGGCAACCCATTCTCTAAGGTGGGTGAAGTGGTTGATTCAGATAGTGATGATGAGGTGTTTGAGCCAAATGATCTTACGGGCAGTTACTTTTCATCAACAAGAGGACATAACGAGCTTGAAGGCTATCTTTCTGATGATTATGCGACACAGGACTATGACTTACCTGGGAAATTGGAGGAATTTAATAATTAGTTTGATTTCAAGCTTCAAGGCCGTTCGAGGAAGTAATCTTTTATGTGGATTTGATTATTTGTTTTACGTGTCTTTTTATGTTTTTAGTGATTATTCTAGTTGTTGGTAACTAGTTTTTCATTTATGGCATGTCATAAATGATCTAGTGGTTGTTCAAGCGGTTGCTTGAGGTTAATGTGACACTTTAACCACATTCCATTGTACTTTAAACGATTTTTTTGTTAATATATTTTACCAGGGTGGAAGTTCCCTTTTACAAAAAAACCGACCGGTACTCCACTTTCTTGGTCTTAGAAACCTCAAACTCACTTATAAATGGGACCCTTTCGCTTGACAGTAGTAACCCATCATTCGACATCTCTTAGTAGCTCCCAAACTAGACATTTTCATTTATCACCCGCATTACCTACAAGTTTTGGAGTAGCTTTGGGACACTCATTAAGAAGGTGACCATGTAACAAACATGTATTGCATCGAGAGGGTTTCCATTTGTATTTTTTTGGGTAAAGGGTTTCCCCGGTAAATATATTACTCCAAAAAACATTTAAGTACAAAGGATATGAGTGATGTCCCATATCTCATCCCATTACATAGGCGGTAAAGCTAACATAACATGACACTTCCTATCCTTAAAACAATAAAACAACTACTACTCACTAGATTACATTTGATACAAAACCAAGCATAACCTAATGTCTAGATTGCTTACTACCACGACCTTGGAGCTTGATATCATACATGTCAAAAAAAGCATCCAATTTCCCTTGTAAATCATAGATGTGATTCGAATAATCATCATAATAATCTTCAAGCTCACGATCGCCGCCATTTGATGCGAGAAATTTAGCCAGAGGATTATTCGGCTCAAGCACCTCCTCATCATCACTGTCAGAACAATCACATCCCCCCACTTTAGACAACGGGTTACCCACCATAGAATACGAAGAGGAAGAAGAACTAGGCTTAGTAGGCGTATCATGCGCCTTTTCTTTCAAATCAACCTTTTTAAGAGGTTTACCATCATCATCCACAAGAGTAACTTTCCCCTCAATAATTAGATTTTCAAGCTCCTTAATTTTTCCAACAATAGGAGTAGTACTAGTGCTACCATTTCCACCCTTAGCAGAGCTACCATATTTGGTCAAGTCAACAATAACACTAGGAATATCAACTTCATCAGTATCAACCATATTAAGATCATCAAACGGATTTGATGTAGCAATATTCGTCCCACTTGTATTAGCCACTTCAGTAATCTTCTTCTTTGTAGCATCTGGCTTCTTCGACACATGATGATACACCTGCTTCTTTTTTTTAGAAGGGCTAAATTTAGCCCCTTTTCCCACCTCAATACCACGAAATGCCTTCCTTTGAGGCATTTGGAACCCATCATTCTTTTGTGCTTGATGTTTAAGGTCAACAGGCACACGTTTGGGACATTGGGTCTCATCATGGCCAAAAACCATACAAACACCACAACGAGGTGGTTTGCATTCATATTCCACTCTGACAGTATGCAATACCTCCCCTTCACCATCCCAACTTGGCACAACAATAACCATTGTCCCCTTAAGCTCCTGATCCGCCTTGATGTCAATCAAAGTTTGAGCATAATCAAAACGCCCCCATGACTGCAAACACATAGAGCTCGTGTATGCATCAAACATAATAGGGGTACCGAGTTTGGTAGCCATGGCACTCAATCCATCTTCAGTAAAAGCAACAATAGGAATATCATGTAGTTTCACCCACATATGGATCGAACCCAAATCCTCTTTAATAAAACTCGTCCTGGGGGTCCACTTCTTCAAAATAATAGGAACGGATCGAATAAACCAAGGTCCATTCTCTAACACTCCATTTAATCCCTCAATAGAGGCAAATTTGAAGAAAAATAAACCCTTAGAATTCATCATAGAACGTACCACACCAAACTTCTTCCATGCGTTCTTCACGTAGTTATCAACTACGGGAAACGCAACCCTCTTGCCAATAAAATACCCGAAAAGAGTATTATCAAACTTAGAATTAGCTTCCAAGACAGATGACAAAGGAATTTTTACGTCAGCCATCTCATTAAGAGGCTTGCCCGTATCAAGAGCGCGTAAATTAACTTTGCGGGTAGCAGAAGTAGATCCCACCTTACTTGCAAATGTAGGAGCTTTCAATCCATCGTTGACCTGCCCATCCCATTCCTTAGTCACATGCGGATTACCAAACAAAGCCACCTTAGGCATAGAAGTTTTAAAGGATTTACTTCCAGCCATTTCATCAAGATTACTAGCCAAAGTAGTACGATCGTAGGTGCGATTAAGAGAATTAACACTAGTGCTGTTAGTGTCCATGCTAAGACTCTCAACTCCAGGAATAGCGACACCTGGAGCCTTTTCCGGAGTAGTCTTATTCAATGATGCGTAGTTGTCAGCACCACCAAAATCATGTTCCAACGTTCCCCCACATTTATCACTCTCTCTCCCGTAACCCCCATCATGGATAATTTCTTTCGTATATCCACTTCCCTTTAGTTTAGGAACATCCAACACTAGAGTATCACGAAAATCGTTAGATGTATTAACTTCAATCGAAGCTCTAGCATAGCTACTCCTCCCCCATGATTCTAAACACATCTTATAGTATACGAGTCAAGAAGCATAGGCGTACCAATCTTGGAAGCAATCAAGCTCAGCACAGAGTCTTAAAAGACCCGCATTCATTAACGTGCATGAAACCGCATTCCATGAAAATATATTTCTCACAGGCATTACATCGATCACCTTATATTCATCATTAGTAAGACCAGACTTGCCATATATATACCTTAGTAAGTCTTTAAATGAATGTCTCTGAGGAGAATCTGGGCTTGATGACGGGCGTGTGTAAACTGGTTTTGTTAGGAAGGAGAGTTTGACTTTATGGAATGATTATAAGATGAAGGTCGTGCACTATTTGTTGCTTACTCAATACAAGATTTCATGTCTATGCTATAAAAGTCAATAAGGTGTAAAAATCAAAATACTTAACTGTCGCTAATGTGATGTTGCTAAAATATTGTTATAATGTCGCACTTTTTTTATAGTCACAAAAATTCAGGAAATGGCCAGAATAAATATCGTGAATCTAGCACTCGTAAGTGTGAAAAAAAATGGGTGTCTAGATAAATCGAATTTTGTCAGGAAAAAATGCGAAAAAACAAGTAGGGTTGTGATTTTCGCGTTCTCAGTTTCTGTATGCCTGTTTTATTTTCACTTAAAAGCCTCCAACTGGATAATTGATACCGCCTTTGAGTATAATCAGTGTAGACTATTTTTAAGTGGCGATGGACATCTTCAGTAAGGAATATGGCTTTGATGACATTAAATTTTTTCATTTCTCTTGGATTAGTCATAGGAAAAGGAATTTTCAGCCTAACTGGTGCGATTGTATCAATGATCCCGTAAAAGCCACTAAGATTACATTGTAATCTCCTTTTGCTCTAGCTTCTTGCTAGAGTTTTGCTTAATATATTTCAACCATCATAAAAGTAAGGAATATGTCTTTAAAATATGCTAGTAGATGTTTTATTTATCTCATGATGAATCTGGAATACATACATAATAGAATTATTAAAAACTAACACAACCAGGCAGTACCATTATGGACCCAAGCATGCTGGAGATGCTCACTTAGTTCACACTCTAAGAAACACTAACGTGGTTCATTTTCTTCAAACACCATGTTTCTGCTACCCGAGTAAGAATCCCATTCATTAGGACCATATGAAACTAATGGAGCCTCATAAAGATCAGATTGCTCAACTTCGAGGACTAAGCTTGTAGTCTCCTGACTTGTTTGTGGAATCCAAGGATGAGTTGTGAATTTCCTCAAGCTGTCTAGCTCCATTGCCACCTCTTTCATTGTAGGTCTATCGTGGCTTTGTAAACTAAGGCATCTCTTGACCAGATCAGCTAGTGTATGTAACTTGTCAAGAGTTCCTTCACGTAAGAGTCGAGGTTCAACAATTTCAAATAAGCGATTTTGTTTAACTGAATTAACAAAATATGTGGCTAAATTTTTTTCTTCGTTGATTCTATCAGCACCGATGGGTTTTTTCCCGGTTATGAGTTCTGCAAGGACAACTCCAAAGCTATATACGTCACTTTTCTCAGTTAACTGGCTTGTGTGGTAGTATTGTGGATCCAAATACCCAAGTGTACCTAGAATAAGAGTAGTTACTTGCTCGTGATCTAATGGGACTAACCTTGATGCGCCAAAATCTGAAATTTTGGCGGTGTAGTTATCATCTAATAGTATGTTGGTTGACTTGACATCTCTATGTATGATTGGCATAATAGTTTCTGAATGAAGATATGCAAGTGCAACAGCAGCTTCAGAAGCTATTCTCAACCGGTTCTCCCATGATAACCAACTCATTCCACCCAATCTATGATGAGTGTGATGGTAAAGAGTGTTATTTGAGATGAATTCATATACAAGTACCGGGACTTCTTCTTCCAAGCAACAACCCAAAAGTTTTACCACATTTCGATGGATGACTTGTGTAAGGATCAAGACTTCGTTGATGAACTGCTCTGCCTGGCTCCCATCCATTACTTTTGATTTCTTTATTGCAACTACACGTTTGTCAGACAAAATTCCTTTATACACAACACCATAGGCACCTTGACCAATAATTTTCTCTTGAGAATAATTGTTAGTGGCTTTACGAAGTTCCGAGGTGTTAAATAAAGTCATTTCCTTGTGCGACCCTTGTGAATTAATCTTTTGTTTCAGCAACACCCCCCCGTTTTGCTCAAAAAACTTTTCCCTGAGCCTCGTTACCTTCCTCTTTCTTATACCAAAGCAAATCCCCACAATCCCGCATAATATTGCTAATAAGCCGATCACGATTGCTACATGTGAAATTAATATGAATTACACTTCAGTGAATAGTCATTGTGCGGATCAGTTTTAATTAAGTGTAGGAAACATGGTTTTTCAGAATCAAAAACATGTTAAAAAGAAGGAATTAAAAGGCTAAGTATACACATATTCATATGTGCACGAAAGAGCTATATATTTACCTATAACGAAAATTTTCCATCTTGCATCTTTATTAACAAAAGGTCGGCAACCATTTAGTATTTTTGCGTCACCATAGGATCCTTGTGGACAGGAACAATTATTTGGTTTCTTTGCGTCTCCGATGGTACCTTGCAGACAAGTACAATTGTAACCCCCAACAGTATTAACACAAACACCATAACAAGGGTACGTTCTTGGATCTTCGCATTCGTTGATGTCTGAAAGAAAACTACAATTAAAAAGGAAAAACAAAAAATACAACTCTAGACAGGGAGAGCTTTGGGATGTGTATTTAAGGAGTATAATGATGCACACGTTTCATGGTGTTTT
Source organism: Chrysanthemum makinoi (assembly GCA_910596185.1). NCBI lineage: Eukaryota > Viridiplantae > Streptophyta > Magnoliopsida > Asterales > Asteraceae > Chrysanthemum > Chrysanthemum makinoi. Next base: position 53,108,162 of record OU343225.1, read on the forward strand.
TACTTATAAAACAATTCTTAGACAAATAATACAATCACACCATATATATTACAACTACCGTCATTGATAAAATTTGATTCTAAATAAATTTGATGTATATATATTTATCGAAACTACGCCTAATAGGATGAAAGCAATCATATTATTTAATGACCATATTACTAGTATTATGCCTCATTTTGTTTCCTAGAGAAAAGTTCAATATAAAACTAATATTTGTCATAAAACCAATGAAACAATCATAGCCACTTATTTTTTTTTATTAAAATATAAAGAATAAACTTTCACACTTTTTTTAAAAATTAAATATCTCACAAACCGTTAATCGTTACGCCAAAAAAATCATACCATCTCGACGAGAATTAAATTATCTTTCTATAGATATGCATTGTTATATACTTTCGACGAACTTTTTTTTTTTTTTTAAATTTCGTCCAGAAAAATCACATGTGATTTGTAAAAAGTTCGTCGAAAGTATATAACAATGCGATTTTTCTGGACAAACTTTTTTTAAAAAAAGTTCGTCGAAAGTATATAACAATGAATATCTATAGAAAGATAATTTAATTCTCGTCACGATGGTGTATTTTTTTGTAGCTTGAAGATTTACCGTTTGCAAGATATGTTGTATTAAAAAAAAATGGAAAATGATTTTTTATTAATTTAGATAAAAAAAAATGGATGGATGTGATTGGTTAATTGGTTTTATGACAAATTTGAGTTTTATATGGATCCCAACTCTTGTTTCCTATAATATGATGTAATTTGTTGTAATTGTAATGAATTACGTACCAATCTTATTTGGTTGGCAGAACGGAAAGAATTATAGTTTTTTTCATTAGATGGACTGTTTGGTTTTTAAGGAAATGTAAGTAAATTAAAACCAATTATGTAAAGTGAGGGAATGTAGACCACATAGCTAACTGGATGCAATATTTTGAGTTAAGTTAGAATTTAGAATTTATTAGATAAAGTATTATTGTTATCTTATTAGTAGGGGTGAAAGCGAGCCGAGCCAAACCCGAGCCTGCCAGAGCTCGAGCTCGGCTCGTTTAAGTTTTAAAAGGCTCGAGCTCGAGCTCGGCTCGTTTCGAGCTTTAAATTTTAGGCTCGAGCTCGGCTCGTGGTACTTTATATGGGCTCGGGCTCGACTCGAGCTCGGCTCATTTATAAGATTTGGCCATGAAAAGTTAAAAGCTTGGCTCGAGCTCGGGCTCGGGCTCGGCTCGTAATATATATTTATTGAGTTCGTTATTAAGCTTGAGCTCGAATCGTATATATGTTTAATACTTAAAATATTATAATGTCGTTTAGGCTCGCGAGCCCAAACGAGCTTTGTATGTAAAGCTCGGGATCGAGCTCGATTAATAAACGGGCTACAACTTAGGCTCGAGCTCGGGCTCGAGCTCGTTTAGGCTCGACTCTTTTCCACCAATAAGTAGGTATTGTTCTATCAAAGTAAGATTAGTATTAGAGAAGAATTTATCTTTAGGGAAGAGATCTAGTGAGAAGAGAAAATAAAATGAGAAAAGTGAGAAATATTCTAAGCCACACATTTCAAATGATTAGAGTTGTAATTCTTGTCATTCTATCTCTATAAAAAAATAACTATTGGGGGTTGGTTTATCTCATTAAACTAGAGCGCGCATTTATCTTGTTATTTGTTCTTTTATTTCTTTTATCGAATCTGGTTCGTATCAAAATACAATAGTTTCACGGGTCGTATATTCATATGAGTAATGAATTAAATGTTAAATGTAAACGTGTATACATTAATTTATATTAGAGCTGTGGGAATCTTGTATGATTGTACCTTTGCAGCCCGGAGACAGATATGGATTTCCTTCATAGCCTTCTTTACAAACACAACGATAACCACCAGTTTCTCTAGTAGAGCTAACACATGTGCTATTTGATTGGCAGACATAACCATCAGTTGCTTCGGCAACAGAGCAATTCAGATTACCAATAGCCCATTCAAGCACTAGTGGTACTGTAGCTTCAATCCTATCTATGAAGGAACTACCACTTCTTAGATCAGTCACACCATTGAACGTAAATATGTTCTCTGCACCAACAAAGGCGTATGCGCAACGATCAACCCCATCACTCACATTGTCTGAATTCAGAAAGGAATGAAGTGAGCTGCTATAGTAGCTTATGTCTGGGGGTATGGGTGATTGACAACAACCACTGCCTGAACACTGGTCGCCTAGAACCTCATCTGGTTTTGTGCAAAAGACCATACAACCAGTAGACGCATTCCTAGAATTTTTTTGTGAGGTCAACCAAGCATAATCATCACAACCAATAACTGTAAACTTATTTACCTCCGAGAAGGTGTATGGTAAATTTCTATAATCAGCTGAGATACTGGATGAATCTGAAATTGTGCCATTTGTATTATAGCATTTATACGCCACCAAATTGGACCTCCGGACGGTTGAATCCGATATCAGTTTGATCGAGGTGTAGTCTTTTTCTTTAAAAGTGGCCTTTGGAGGGTTTACAGAAGTGTTGCAGTATATGCGAAATCCCTCATTTATATAACACTCTGAGTTGTCTCCGAGACCGAAAGGGTAGGGAACAACTAAATCCCCACATGTGCTGGTGCACCCTGGCTTTGCTAAGTTTTTTGAGTTAATGAGGGTGTGGATTTCAGTGGTGGAATTTGTATCAGAAGTTGTAAACGAAAACATTTGAAATATTGCCCAAATTAGAACAACGAATTTCATATCTGTCATTTGGGATTTCTAGGTGATGTAGTATTTTGAGGGGTTCCAAGTCTATAACTTCATATATATAGGCTATGTAACATGCTTTTAGAAAGAAAAAGATATTTACTCAATAACTTATTCACTTTAACTTCTAGAATTGAAATGTAATCAGTTTTAAATTCTTGTTAACAGAATAGTTTTTTTTTTTTTTTTTTTTTTTTTTGGTCTTTGATGTGTTCTAGCTACTTTTATTTGACTGAGCTAACTTGTGTTACGACTAAGTTTACCCTTGTTACACATAACAAACAAGCAAGTATTTAAAAATAAACATATAAACAGTGAATGCATAACATAAAAATAAGTCATGGATATCAAATAGCCACATGCAAACCTTTTGATAAATCCAATTAATAATCAATTCTATATCAATCAATATGCATATGTTTAATTAAGACTTTCATCCGTTTTCAGCAATGTACAAGGTGAGCCACATGCATCGATTCATCGATTGCGTAAGTCAAAATTGAAACATATACCACATAACACATAATTGATTTAATAATAATGATTGAGGTTTTCCCCAATTTTAGATCTATGAAAATTTTAGTGTATATCACTTAACCAAGTAAAACATACAATAAAAGCAGATCCATGATAAAACATGCATATATTTATCATGGATATAAATCACACTTAACAATTAATGCAATTAACCAAGAGTTACGCAATTTAATACACATAAAATTGCATGCAACCTAGGGTTTCTAATCCAATTAAATCAAAGTTTACAAAACCCTAATCAGGGCGCAAAAAATACGCCCCCCTAAAAATTAGGGTTTAGGTTTTGCAAACCCTAGATCTACACATACAATTAATAACAGAATCATGTTTATTTGTTTTATGTGTTTCAGTAATTAATTACTTGTTATACAAGGCTCGTGATGCCACTGTTGAGTTTAAGATATATGAAAAACAGTATATCATATAGACACCACATAGTACACATCGAAAGACTTAGAATCATAACAACAATTAATTAACTGAAAGAATGCGTAACATACCTCTTGCAAATGGTTAGATCTCTTCAATGGATGTGAAGTGGTTTAAAGAGTTGTCCCTTACCGTTTACAACTCAAACCAATAAGTGTAAGAATAGTGTCTTACTACCACAGTTTTGTACACACAAATTAACCGCGAATCAATGCGATTGCTAGATCTAACATAAGCCTTTGTTTATTTAAAAACAAAACCAAAACACCCTATAGGAGGAGGGTTTGGCCGAATGTAAGCAAGAGAGGAGAGGGAAAGATCTAGGGTTAATTCAATGCACAAAGTTATGAAAACATTAACCATAGCCTTTGTATATATAGTGAAGTAATATCTTGGAGGAAAAGTTAGGGTTTTGGGCTAGGAATAGCCCCTCTTGGCCGGCCATAATGGAGGAGAAAAGAGGGAACCCGAATCTTTTCCAAATTTAAGATATTCACCATATATTCTCTCCTTTTTACATTTAATGGTCGTTAGTCATTTCCGTTAAATACTTAACGATCGTTAGACGGACTTTATGTGTAATAAATAATTGTAATCATTAACATTAATTATTAACTTTAATTCTCATTCGCTAATGTGTGCAATCCCATGGTCACGAGTTCGAATCCGGATATTCACGGTTTTATAAATATATACATTTCCAACAGCTCCCACTTGGATATGTTTACAAAACGTGTAATGACATTGGTTAGCGTCTAGCAACACGCCAATGCCCCCGGTACAACTCGTGTATGGTTTTCTGGAGAAAAACCAATTTTGATGATTCATCATCATATTCATTCTTTTGTTTCTAATACCATGTTAATAAGATTATGAATCTCACTCATTTCTTAATTAACTATTATGTTTCTCGCTTTATATGATTAATCAAGATTACCAATTCTCCTGAACATATTCCAGAAGACCTTGGGCATGGCCATGCAAACATCTTGACAACCCTACGAGGGGCCCAGCAGTATTATACTTCAAAATAAATTTGAAGGAAACACATCCTGTTTTGACTACGGCGGGGATTCATAAATTTCGCAACACTTCGAAAACAACCCTTATAACTACCATTCATATAGCGTTAGATTGCTTCACAGAAATGCACTACATCCATGACATATCTTTGGTATCTCAGGTCAGAGGATAAATATTCATGATGTACTTAATGAGTAAGATCCATAAAGTATCATCATGTGGGTGGGATAAGTCTTATACTCAATTCATTGAATATCATCTGAAATTAGTCATGCTACGCATCAATATACTTTCAAGTATATTCTAACTAATACTCATATTTGTCTTAATTCAATATCATTCCCATGTTATTGATTGACAACGGACTATTTAGAATAACTTAAGTTATTCAAGGATTTAAACATGCAAATATATAATAGCATCATAATAAATGAATAATAAACATAACAAAATACTTTATTTCATCTCAATAATAATGTTTACAATATCCTTTTATTTAAAATACTTAGTCACAGATGGGCATGAAACTACTTGCTAAACGAAGTCCAAACTTATCAGACAAATGGTTAAGTTTTTCACCAGGTAAGTCCTTCGTTAAAGGATCTGCTACGTTATCATCTGTGTGAATATACAATATTTAATGTTATATGATGTCATTTTATTTAATAGTGGTACCACTTGACAATTTGACATGTTAGGCTTTTGTGCAATTAACTCGTGATAAAGAGTGATCTTAGAGCATGTGGTGTTGTGGGCAACCCACTTCTCTTCATTTGGGCCTCACGTGTGTCACCTCACCTCCACATCACTCCAACACACTCACTTAAAAATACCCCCCAATCACAACTTACTCACTTCTCTTCATTTGGGCCCCACCTACATTTTTTTTTCTTTTCCATATTTTTCAAACAAAATAAATTTCATTCCATTCACTTAAATAAAAATAAAACTACAATACGGAAAATAAAATAAAAAACATACGAAAAAATAAAAAAACTTACGATAAATAAATAAACCATACAAAAAATACATAAATCCTAAATCCTAATCTGAATACTCCTCGTCCGCAGAATCATACGCGGGAGGTATATAATCCTCGAGGCGAGACAAAGCTTCCTCGTCTACCGGAGATTCCTCACCGGAGATTCCTGCATCATCATCTTTGTTAACCCGATAGCTCCAATTGACTTTGGTATTGATGTTGTTCGTTACCCTTTGAACACACCGCCACAACTTGTCAATAATTTCGTCATCTCTGTGGGCTTCTTCCTTCAGAAATTTCTCGATCACACCTTTTCGTTCAGTGCTGATGTCGTTGCAACTCTTATAGTTTTCTCTCATCTGCAGCTTCTCCGTCCTCCCCTGCTTAAACAATTGGATGAAGCGTATAATAGCGTCTTTTCGAGCCTCATCGTCGTTATTGCATTGATTTTGAACGTACGTTTGCATATCACTAGCGGAATGCGGGAGACGGCAAGCCATAATAATCTTGCGTAAAGAGAATGTGAATTTTGAAGTTGAATTGTGTTTGAGAAGTGTGAATTTTTTTGTGTAGATGTTGGTTATATTTATAGAGTTGGTAAATGTTTTTGAATTTGAAAAAAAAAAAATTAAAATAAAAGAATGGTAACCGTTGGTAAAGAAACGGTAAGAATTTGAATTTTGTCATTTTCTTCGTCGTTGGACTGGCGAAACCACAAGTGGCGAACCACCATGGTGTCGTGGCGAGGAGCAAAACAAAGTGGCGAGTAGCCACGTTAGAAATGGCGAGGACTAAAACACTCCACACCCCATGCTCTTAAATAATTGGCTTAGAAGTTAATGATCGCCAACTCACGTGGCCCTTATGACTACAACCAAACATACAAAGAGTTGATGCTATTTTTTATTTTTAGTTCAGTTCATTTTTTATGGAAAGTTTTTCACCTCTTTTCAGTTTTTTTTCTCTCTCTCTAAATATCAAATATGCAATAATACCATCAATCGAAAGATTGAAAATATTCTATTTTTTTTTTGGGTAAAGGGGAGTAATCCTGCACCCTGGTAAATAAATTAACCAAATAAACGTTTAAGTACAATGGATATGAGTGAAATCCCATATCTCAGCCCGTTACATAGGCATAAAGCTTACATAACAAGATACTTCCAATTCTCTAAACAAGAAAACAAACCACTACTCAAATGATAATATAAGACACAACACTAAAATTACTTCCTAGGACCTTGAAACTTTGTGCCATACATGGCATTAAAGGAATCCAAATTCCCTGGAAGATCACGAACCTGTTTCGCATAGTCATCAAAGTCATAGTCCTCATACTCATCTTCAAATTCTTGGCCCCCCAAAAATATTAGCAGACTCATCAAATGGGTTAGCAACAACCTCATCTTCAGAATCAGACACCACAATATCTCCCACTTTAGAAAAAGGGTTAACTCTCTTAGTAGAAGAGGTAGACGGAATAGGTTGACCGTCATCATCTACAAGAGTAGCTTTCCCATCAATAATTAGCTTTTCAAGCTTACCAATCTTCTCAACTATGGGAGTAAAACCAACATCCATTGTTCCCATTGAATCACTCACAAGCTTGGCTGAAGAAGTCCAGTCTCCGGAGGCTTAGGACGCCTCACCAATATCAATACTAGAGTCCGCCCCGAGATCCATCAATACATGCTTCCTTAGTAGTACCAGAAGACTTCCCAGTCTTGTCCTTGTTAGTAGAAGAATCATCCACAGTACAATCATCTTCCACCTCAAGAGTCCCAAAAGAGTTAGACGTAGTAATTGGTGTATCTTTAGCATTACCACTAGCATTTGCCGGTGTCTTCGTCTTTGCAACATATACACCTTCCTAGGTGCAAATCTAGGACCCTTACCCATATTAATACCACCCGTCATCTTCGTACCTTTAGGTTTGGCTTTCCGATTCTGCACCACCTTAAAACCATCATCAGGTTCATCCGCATTTGAGGTGGAAGGAACATCATTATTCTCCTTAATACTCTTAGGACAACAAGCAGTATCATGGCCAAACACTTTACATTCCGAACAGTGTGGCGGCTTCCATTCATATTCAACCTTTATACTTGCCGTAGTAAAACCACTATCATCCTTATTAGGGATCGCCATAGTCACCACATGTTTAAGCTCAAAATCAGATGATAATTCCACAAGAGCACGTGCAAAACTAATTCGACCCCATGAATCAACACACATGGAACTAGTAAAAGCATCTAACATAATCGGCTTACCCACTTGAGTAGCAATTAAGCTCAACCCATCTTCCGAATATGCAAGTAATGGCACATTATGCAATTTAATCCAAACGGGAACTCTAGTTACCTCACTTTTAGACAGTAGCACATCAGGAGTCCATCTAGTGAGAATGAGAGGAGAATTGCGAATAATCCAAGGGCCCCGTTGAAGAACATTTTCAACACCCTCTTTAGAATCGAATTTAAAGAGGAAAACACCATCATCATTCTTCATTAGTTTCATAAAACCAAACTTACCCCACGTGTTGGAGACATAGTTCTTAACCAAATGAAAAGCCACATTCTTGCCAACAAAGAAGCCAACAAGTGTATTTTCATACCGGTTGAAAACACCCTCCATAGCAGCCTTCGTGAGCACCGTATCATGATTATCAATGCGCGTCTCATTCACCAAGGGACGGAAATTAACTTTCCTTGAGACACGTTCCGGGTTTAAAACATTAGCAAATGACCTTATGTCGTTAGTATCACTACCACTCTCATTCGGACCAGGGGTAGAAACATTCACCACGTTCATGGGTGTAGACACGTTAGGTTTATTGGTCAAATCTAATCCATCCACAAACGTAGAACTATAAACCATAGTTTCCGTACCCCAAGCAGATTCGACATCAGTAGCACCAACCTGATTCCCCTCGTTAATGCTAGGGTTACGGACAACCCTAGCAGCAGCAACATCAATTCCATCACCGTTAAGGCGATTCAATCTAGCTTCCAACGCACTAATATCCACCTTAGCATACGGATTTGAGTCCACATTCAAGCCAACTTGATCGGCCAAGTTGGTGGCTGGTTTAGCAGCTTTCAACGAACCATCTTTGTCAAGAAACCCTTTTTCCATCTCTCTAAAACCCCACAACCAATCCAAGCAAACACCACAGCGAACCAAAAACAAACAACGATCGAACAGTTAAAAAACGAAACCCTAACTAAAAGTTAGGGTTTGAACCGGTACGCACCAAAGTCTAACCTGCTCCCATGATCATAATAACTTTGGTCGATTAAACCAAGTCAAAGATTGGGTAAAATATAAAGCCTAACTGAACCACTTATTGATCAATCTTATGAATTAAAACCACCGACCCACGATGAGTGAATCAATAGAGAATTAATAAAAGTTGACCAATGAGATAAATCAGTAGGACCATGAGTCTTGATATCACAATAAAGATTTATGAAGGAGAAGATTGAGCGTGATCGAAAATATTCCTTCAAAGAATCTGGTCGCCGTTTTCTCCAAAAAACGAGAGAGTTTTTTAGGGTTTACTTCTTTTGTTTTATGTAACGTGTTTTTTTTGTTGGTTCGAAATCATACATATCGGTATTTTTTGATATTGGTTCGAAATCATACATATGACCCAATTTAAAGGCGTGATGACCCAATTTATTTATTTTTTTGTGTAAAAGGTCAAGATGACCCGGTAAATATTATTACTCCAAAAAACATTTAAGTACAAAGGATATGAGTGTCATCTCATATCTCAGCCCATTACATGGGGAAATTTACATAATGCACTTCCAATTTTCAAAATAAAACAATAAACCATAACTCACAGGAGATATACTACCAATATACGAACACCAAGACTACTTTTTACCATGCCCTTTGAGCTTAAAGTCATTTAACTCATGTGGGAGATCATAGACGTGGCTCGTATAATCATCATAATCCTCTTCATCTTCATGTTCATATCCACCACCTCCAGAGGCAAGAAAATTCGCCATCGGGTTATCCTCTGGAAGTACTTGGTCATCATCACTGTCAGAAACAACAATTTCTCCCACTTTAGAGAACGGATTAGTCCTTTTAGGGGGAGAAGTGGAAGTGGAAGAAGAAGGCTGACCCACTTCCTGTTGCACATTAGAACCCACCACTGGCTCCTTCATTTTATCATCAACCACAATCGGAGCTTGTGGTAAACTACCTGTCTGTTGAGACCCCTCCTTGTCAGCAGCCATTGAAGGACTAGGCTTAGGCGGAGTCCCTTCTTCTGTAATAATATTAGTAGGCACAGTATTATCAGTATCAACCGTATTAAGAACTGCAAACGCATTAGTGGCAGTAATTCCACTAGTGTTGGCTACATCTACCACCTTTTTACGTGTACCATCCACATTCTTAGTCACTGTAGGAGCCTTTGGTTGATACCGAACCTTAGGCCCAACATTCGGCTTAGTAAAACCACCTTTGCCCGGAGCATTTTGACTACCCTTCTTACCCGCCTGCTTACCTTTAACAGCCTGAAATCCATCATCAGTCTTATGTGAAGGTTGTACAGTATGAGGAACATATTTAGGAAAAGTGCCCCCAGTATGCCCAAAAATCTTGCAAGTATCACACCGAGGTGGTTTCCACTCATATTCAACCCGAATCATTTCAATAGAAAACCTCTGAGTATCAAGTAATGGAATGGCCACCGTAAGACTCTCTTTGAGAGCCTCGTCCGCCTTAACTTCAATTAGACAGCGAACAGAGCTACTACGGCCCCAAGATTCCAAGCACATTTGGCTAGTATATGAGTCTAACATGTTAGGCGTACCAATCAATGTAGCTAGGAGACTAAGACCATATTCGGAAAACATAGCAATGGGAACCTCATGGAATTTAACCCACACCGGAATGTTGGTCAGATCCTCTTTAAGCAAATTGGTGTTGACAGTCCAATTTTTAATAATAATAGGAACATTACGGATCATCCACAGACCATTTTCAAGAACATCATCGACACCTTTCCTAGTAGCAAACTTAAAGAAAAAGAACCCCTTAGCATTCATCATGACCTTTTGAAGACCATACTTACCCCAAGCATTACGTACATAATAGTCCACCACCGGGAAGGAAACCCGTTTACCTAGAAAGTAACCATACAAGGTATTATCAAAACAAGAATTTACCTCTTCAATAACGTTCATAGGGACAGTAAGATCCACTCCATCCGGCTTATTACTACATTTCAACAGACGAAAATTAGCTTTTGTCTTGATAGGAGCATTAGCCGTAGCATTGACATAAGACATTGGACCACTTTGGGGTAGAATGGTATCATCCCTAAACACACTTAGATTCACTTTATCCACCAGATTAGATTATTGAGATTGACCCACATCACTAGTAGACGGTTTATTAGAACAATCAGCATTCATACTAGACATATCATGACCACCCGCTTGTTGATGTTGATAACCAATATTCTTAAGCATATCCTCCAACTCCTTCTGAGACTGCGGCACCATTGGATAACCAAGTGTAGTAGTCCCAATGGAAGTTGTCGACTCCCCTATCCCAGTTGGTTTTAATGGTATCCCGTCCTCACCCACTAAAACAAGCTTCCTCTCTAAAAAATTTTGTTCAATGGCACGAATCTTCGATAAAGTATCATGACTAGGGCTAGAAACAAGTGAAATCGGCTCCAAAACAGTAACCTTCTCTGCCGAATTAAGTTCACTCGGATTAAGTTCACTCATATCGAAAGTATCCTCCAAAACAGCAACCTTCTCTCCCGAATTAGACATCATATCGTCAAGCACTCCACCAACAATCAGATCACTCCAAAAGAACCAGAAGAAGAACGCTTCAAATCTTCAAACAAAAACGGATAAAACCCTAGTTTTGCAACTAGGGTTTATAAGCATGAAATTGCAGCTATAATTACATGATAATGATGGTGTCTAGTCGGTTTAATGATTGTAACAATGATAAGCTGTAAATACAATATAAAACGACTAATAAAAAACCCTAATAAGCGATTCACATAAAACCCTATAAAATAGACCTACACCCGATCAAGTAACTACCAAGGACAAATTAGAACTAAGATTGATGGGACAATACTTAAGCAGAATCGCAATGGAAGAACAGGATCGAATTAGGAAAACAATAAGGGTTGTTTGGTATACGTAGGTGATGGAGTCGCAAGTCGCCAAACAGGAATCGGTTTAGGGTTTGGGAGAGTCTACGCGATGACCCAATTTACTAGTTGGTCCAAACCTATCGAAACCCATACCCAATTTACAAACACTTTGCAGTAAGTTTTTACAAATGAAAGTGTCTAAGTTTTACTATAACCATTTGAATTCACTTCTCTACTTGATGTCTTCTTTATTTCATTTTCATTTCAACCATAATGTTTAACCGACCGTATTATTATTATTACTAGCTGAGTTTGAACAATGAGCAAAAGGCCCGGAAATGAATAATTGTGCACACGCATCAATCAGATACAAATACAGGTATGATACAGTTATTAAAAAGAATCAGTATGAAAATCACTAACACCAACTTAAGAACTAAAGATTTTTAACTCTGAAGAACAAAAATAATGTCATCCACATAGACATAGCTCCAATCCGGCTTATTCTACAATGTTAATACAAAATAAACAGTAGATTCATTTTATTTAGTGACTTGATCTTATTCCCTCCAACTCCATTGCAACTTCTTTCATAGTTGGCCTCATTTTTCCATTCAAACTTAAGCATCTTTTTGCAAGCTTAGCAACCGCTAGCAGTTGCTCTTCAGGTTCATCCAGCACTCGCTTATCAACGTTTTCCATTAGCAGTCCTTCATCGGTTGACAGAATCAATGTTGCCAAGCTTCTCGATTCCCCTGGTCCTATCATGTATGTTGGCTTTTTTCCAGTCAAAAGCTCAACGGCAACAATCCCAAAGCTATAAACATCACTTTTTTCAGTGAATTGGTTTGAATAAAAGTACTCGGGATCTAAGTACCCAAATGTACCCTTGACTAATGTGCTTAAGTGAGTTTGATCCCCTAATACGGACTTGGATATTCCAAAATCTGATGGCTTTGCTCTAAATTTTTCATCCAAAAGTATGTTGGAAGATTTAATGTCTCGATGATATATAGGAACAGAAGTTGCATAGTGCATATAAGCAAGAACCTCTGTAGCAATTTGTAGTCGTATACTCCAAAAAGTAGGAAACTCATAATTCTCGTCATGTATGAATTGGCAAAGATCTCCATTTGACACAAATTCATACACAAGTATCGGAACTTCCGTTTCCAAACAACATCCAAGCAACTTCACCACATTTCTGTGGCTAATTTGGGAGAGTAAAAATACCTCATTGATAAATGATTCGATTTGGCTTTCATCTACCAACATGGATTTCTTTACTGCAACTATTTTTCCATCTGGTAACATTCCTTTGTACACAGTTCCTTGGCCTCCTCGACCTAATATTCTATTTCCATTGTATTGGTCGGTTGCTTTTTCTAGTTCTGTTGCACTAAACATTCTTGTTGTCTCTCTCTAGGCGATTTTGGCGACTCGCCCTTTTTCACAGTGATTCATCTCCCAATTAATTTGTGTGTTGAATCCTGTGATTCTAATCTGTAATCCACCTTGTATAACATCTAAACTCTCACCTTTGATATGCCAATCGAATCCAACAAACCCCCTGACCCAATTGTAAAGGAGTTTTGTGACCTAACTGGGATGACATCAGCTAATATTCGCCGTTCTTCGTCGAGTGATTCTAACGCTATGAAGGGGAATACTCGTAAACATCGTCAGGGTATCAAAATCAAGGTTTCAACTCCTGGTTCTTCATCTGCTAGTGCTGGGTCTATGTTGAAACGCCTTCGATCTGCTAAAATCGCGGGTAAGGCTCGTGATCGTATTGAATCTTCTCCTGTTGATAATAGGGGTGGTAAACGAGTTGATTTCGTTCCTGTCGATGATGAAATCAACAAGGTACTTACTAATTTGAAGTCTGGTTCCATTATTAATAGTCATTTAAAGTTTGATATTGGTAGTTCTATTGTTGAAAGTAATACTATGCGTTCTTTGAATAATGCTACTCATATAAATGACATGGTTAATGGTAATGATGGGTTTTTTATTAAATTGCCTTTAGATAAAAATCCCATTGATATGAACCAGAGTTGTCCTGTGGCTAAGAGTAGTGGTCTTGAAACTGGTCTTGAACACACTGGTATGGGTGATGCAGGTAGTACTGGTTGTGATCAAGCTAGTAGTAGAGATGGCATTGCTATTGCTAAGACAGGAATGGGTTTTGATGAGGGAATGGCAGGTCCTAGCACTAGTATTAAGCACACTAGTATGGGTGATGTAGGTAGTATTGGTGTTGCTTCTTCTAGTTCTATGGATGGTATTGCCTGTAATAAGGCTGGAATGGATTTTGAATTCGGGAGAAATGTTAGTTCTAAAGGAATCCTTGAGAAACCTATTGGTCCTTTATTTACTGTTCAATTTGGAAAGAATAGTATCAGTAATCCTTTTGCCAAGAAATCTGGTGTGTCTAATGGAAATGCTTGGAAGTCTAATGGGAATAATGTTTTTGGGTCTACTATGCTATCTAATCAATACTCAGCGGATGTTGATAGATTTGCTGAGAAACTGAAGCAGGGTACCGAGGAAATGGCAATTAAAATGGAATATGTCCCTAGTTCTGTTAGCAAGCTTGAAAATGGTAATAGGAGGATTAAGTTCACCGCTGAAGAAGTCTTTAAGGGGGGTCAGGCATGCTCTTTACAACTTTATGGATACTTTGTGGGCACATCAATGGACTATAGAGTTGTAAGATCTAATTTAATGAGAATGTGGAGGGTTTATGACATTGAAGACATCACCAAAACCAATTCAGGGGTTTACTATTTTAAGTTCAAAAGTGAAGAGGGTATGAAGACTGTGCTAGATAGTGGGCCTTGGATGGTTCAAAATGTCCCGTTAGTCTTGAATGTATGGGAGCCTGGTATTTGGCTTGAAAAAACGGAACCTACTTCTATTCCTATTTGGGTGTGTGTCTATAACATCCCTATGGAATTGTGCAATGGCAATGGGATTGGTAAGATAATGAGCGGTGTTGGCAAACCCATGATAATGGATAAGATGACCAAAGAGAGATGTTTAAAGAAAGCGGGTAAACTAGATTTTGCAAGAGTACTTGTGGAGGTGTCTGCAGAGGATGATTTGCCTAATTTTTTAGAGATAGAGTATCCACCATTGGGTAATAGACCTGCCCGTGTTGGAAAATTAGAAGTCAAATACCAATGGAGGCCTCCTCTGTGCACCCATTGTAAAACCTTCGGTCACTCTACATTGTCATGTAAAGTTAGGCCAAGGACTGAAGAGGAAGTAGCTGTCAAAACAATGAAAGATGCCATGAAGTTAAAGGACCCTATTGTTGAAAAGAGTACTAATATGGAAATGGATGAGGAGGGCTTTGTTATTGTTGGAAGAAAGAATAAACCTGTGGTGACTCAAGCTAGAACTACTTCTGCTAGAAATTCTAATAATGGCAATTTGGCTGGTGTGCAGGGCAAAGGTGAGCAGAATGGAAATAAGCAATTCTTTGGCAATCAAAGACAAAATGTCAATAGACAAGGTTTTAATGGTATGGGTAATGTTAGAAGAAATGTCCAGCAAAACAGTGGAGGTGCAAAGCAAGTGCAAAATCAATCTAAGGCCAATGTCAATTCTGGTGGTAATGCTAAATCCAGTTCTGGTGTTGGATCGCAGAAGAAGAATTTTAATGCTAAAACTGGTTCTAGCTCTGTAAAAGGTCCTAATGTCATAAAACCCCTTGCTAATGTTGGTGTTAAGTCTTTATACCAAATTAGTAAGGATCCTAATTTCAAACCTAAGGTTCTGGTTAGAGGCGCCAGTTCTAACAGTACTTTGGGTAATGTTGAAAAATCGGTGCCTGTCAAGAATTCTTTTAATGTTCTCAGTGTTGAAGATGGTAATGATGAGGATATGGGTGACATTAATGTTAATGAAGAATTTGAAACCAAGGTATGGCCTGATCTAAAAGAAGAAGTTGATATTCTTTTGGAAGCTGGTATTTACCCGTCAAAGGCAGTTAGGCTAGATTGGACCATTCACGAAATGGACTATTTCTACAAAAACTGTCATAAGTATCAACTGGACCCTTGTGTTGAAGATGATGATGTGGAGTCTGAATATGACGGTATTGCAATGGATATGAAACCTGAATTTGATGTTGATGCTGCTGGTATGATGGATAATGGAGCAGCTCAAAATGTAAATGTTTCCAATGGTGTTTAAAACTGTCGCTTGGAATGTGAGGGGTCTTAACAAGACTCTTAACCAGGATCAAGTCATTAAAATGCTAAGGGAAGGTTGTTACAGTATGTGTGGGCTTCTTGAGACTCATGTGAAGAAAAAGAAGTTGCCTAGTATTTGTAGTCGTGTTTTGGGTAATTGGGATTGGGCCTCTAATAATGCTCTTTGTGTTGGTGGCACAAGAATTATTGTTGGTTGGGACCCAAAGTGTGCTAATGTAATGGTTATGGATCAATCTGCTCAAGTTATGCACTGTTTCGTTGAGCCGCTTAACCGTGATATGAGTTTCCATTGTTCTTTCGTTTATGCTCATAATCACACCACTGAAAGAAGAAGTCTGTGGAAGTCCCTTCAGAAGTATAAAAGGTCCATTAGTGATTCTCCTTGGGTTATTTTAGGCGACTTTAACACCACTTTAGATCCTGCTGAGAAGTCGTCTGGTGGATCCAAAATCACTACTGCCATGAGTGATTTTAGAGATTGCATTGCCGATATTGAAGTTGAAGACATTGCTAGTTCTGGTTTCAATTTCACTTGGAATAAGAAACCGGGCAAAGTGGGAGGTCTTTTAAAGAAACTAGACAGGGTCATGTCTAATGTGCCTTTTATGTCCCTTTTTCCGTCTTCCTATGCCCATTTTTTACCATTCATGACCACTGATCATTCTCCAGCAGTCTTTGTTATTCCTGAGGTTGAAAAATCCAAACCAAAGCCGTTTAAATTTCATAATTATTTAACAAACAAGGATGGTTTTTTGCCTGCTGTCGAGAAGATTTGGAAATTTGATGTTGAAGGTTTTGCTATGTTCTCATTAGCTTCTAAGCTTAAAATGTTGAAGAAGCCGTTAAGGAAGCTGAATTTTGAACAAGGCAATCTCTTTGAAAATGTTAAGAAGTTAAGAAGTGATTTGTCTGATATCCAAGCTGCTATGGTTGCTGACCCTCATTCCAGTGATTTAAGAGAGGCTGAACTTTCCTGTCTTAAAGCTTATAAGGAAGCCTTAAAAGATGAAGAATCTTTCTTAAGACAAAAATCAAAGATAGAATGGCTTAGTGATGGTGACAGTAACTCTAAGTACTTCCATAATGTCGTTAAAGGAAGACTTAATAGAGGAAGAATTTCTGTGGTGGAGGATATGTGCGGTATTCCTCATTTTGGGCAATCTGTTGGTCCCCAATTTGTTAATCATTTTTACAATGTTCTTGGGAAAAACTCTAATGTGTTGCCGATTAATCACCCTGATGCTTTATTTTCTAATAAACTTTCGGAGGCTGATGCTAAGTTTATGATTAGAGATGTGTCTGATGAGGAAGTCAAGGAGGCGTTGTTTGATATTGATGGCAATAAGGCCCCGGGGCCTGATGGGTTCTCTTCTCAATTCTTCAAGGCTTCTTGGAGTATTATTGGCAAGGATTTTTGTAAAGCTGTTAAAGATTTTTTTCGTACGGGGAAGCTTCTTAAAGAGGTAAATGCTACTGTCATTTCCCTTGTGCCTAAACTTGCTACCCCTAGGAAAGTGTCTGATTATAGGCCCATTGCGTGTTGTAATGTGACCTATAAATGCATAAGTAAGATTATTGTGAATAGAATTAAGGGTTGTCTGGATTCCTTAGTTGATCAGAACCAAAGCGCTTTTATTCCTTCTAGACAAATTAGTGATAACATCCTGCTGTCCCAAGAGTTAATGAGGGGCTATCACACAAATAGGGGTTTTGCTAAATGTGCATTTAAGGTTGATATCCAAAAGGCATACGATTCTGTAGAATGGAGTTTTTTGAGGAACTGCCTTAGTAGATTTGGGTTTCATGAGGTCATGATTAAATGGGTTATGGAATGCATTTCTTCTACATCTTTTTCGATCAATGTAAATGGTGACATGCATGGATTTTTTAAAGGAAAAAGAGGGTTAAGGCAGGGTGACCCCCTTTCCCCGTACCTGTTTACCTTAGTTATGGAAGTCCTAAATCTCATGATTAAAAGGCATGTGTCTCAGAATCCTTCGTTTAAATACCACTGGCAATGTAAGGAGATGAAGCTTACGCATCTTTGTTTCGCAGACGACTTGATGTTATTTTGTCATGGTAATAGCAAATCGGTTAAGGTTATTAAGAACGCTATTGACGAATTTGGAGGTGTCTCTGGTTTACTTCCCAGTTTTCCTAAAAGTACCGTGTTTTTTGGAAATGTCGGGGACTCCAGTAAAGCCAAAATCCTGAATATCATGCCGTTTCTTGAAGGAAAGTTGCCGGTTAGGTATTTGGGGGTTCCATTAATCTCTAAGAGGCTCTATGTTAATGATTGTCAAGCTTTGATTGATAAAATTAGAAAAAGGGTTCATGACTGGAAGAATAAGGCGTTATCGTATGCGGGGAGGCTTCAACTCATTCTTTCTGTTTTGGGTTCCATGCAAATTTTTTGGTCTTCTATGTTCATTCTCCCTGTTACTATTTCTAATGAAGTGGAAAGGTTGATGAGAGACTTTTTATGGAATTTTGGTGAGTTTAAAAGGGGTAAGGCTAAAATTAAATGGTCTGATGTATGCAAGCCTAAGGTGGAAGGCGGTTTGGGTATTAAATCGTTAGTAGATTGGAATATTGCCCTTATGTCTAAACACATTTGGAATATCATTTGTAAGAAGAATTC
Organism: Chrysanthemum makinoi; assembly: GCA_910596185.1. NCBI lineage: Eukaryota > Viridiplantae > Streptophyta > Magnoliopsida > Asterales > Asteraceae > Chrysanthemum > Chrysanthemum makinoi. The sequence goes on from OU343225.1 coordinate 53,126,883, forward strand.
TTTATGGGTGAAGTGGGTCCATGTTTATAAGTTAAAAGGTAGAAATTTTTGGGACATTCCAGAAAAAGAGGGTTCGTCTTGGAGCTGGAAAAAGATGTTAAGATCTAGAGGGCTACTCAGAAATCATATCATTCACAAATTGGGTGATGGTTTGGACACTTCGCTTTGGTTTGATAACTGGCACGCTATTTGTCCTTTAAATGATTTTATTTCTAAAAGAAAGATTTTTTATTCTGGGTTATCATTGGATTGTAAAGTTGCAAGCGTGGTTGAAAATGGAGAGTGGAAATGGCCTAGTTCTCTTTCTGATGAGTTTGATGGTCTTTGTATCATTAGCCCTCCTAACCTTGTTGAAGGTAAGAAAGACAGAGTTTTATGGAGGTCAAAGCTCGGAAGGCATAGTGAATTCTCCGTTTCTGCTGTTTGGAATGACTTAAGAGTATGCAGTGATGTTGTTCCGTGGGCGAAACTTGTTTGGTTTAGCCAATGTATTCCTAGGCATGCATTCATGGTCTGGCTTGCTATACATGGAAGGTTGAAGACTCATGATTCAATGGGTGTTTGGGAAAAGAAGGATGACATGAGATGTGTATTTTGCAAAAAGGTCCCAGATAGTCATAACCATTTGTTTTTTGAATGTGATTTTCCAGGAGAAATTTGGAACAGACTTAAAGCTATGGTCAGACTTGATCATGCACCCAATAACTGGTCTGATATTCAAGATTTCATGCTGCGAAGGCCCATTAACAAGTCCATTTGGAGCATCCTTCAAAGACTCGTGATTGGTGCATCTATCTACTTTGTGTGGCAGGAGAGAAATCTTAGAATTTTCCAAGGAAAATCTAGACCTTTGGATGGCTTATTCAACTTGATTAAGGATACTGTTAGATTGAGAGTTATGAGTTTAAACTTAAACGATTCTGTCCAGGTGTTTGATGCAGCACACATTTGGCAATTTCATGTGAACAAGATAAATGGAAGAAAGAAAGTTCAGTTTTATATGTGAGAAGTTTTGGTTGACTAATAGTGATGGTTTTAGTGTTGTTATGGGTTGGTTTGTTTTTGAAGATGGTGCGGTTTGGCCGGTTTTTTTACATTCTTCTTGGAGAGAAAAGGATGGATATAGTGGAGTTTGGTATTGCTGCACTTTTAGATATTTGCTGATTCTTAATAGTTGGGAGTTCTCGTATATGGGGTTTTGGAGCTATTTTTGGATTGATAACGGTGGTTTTGAATGTTATGAGTTGAGTAGAAGTATTGGGGTGATTTTGATGTTTAGTATAGTTGAGATTAATGGTGTTTTGAACTTGTTTTTTGCTGTCAAAACCTGTAACCTGGTGCATAAGGAGTGTTTGGATCACCGTTATTTGACTAGTTTAGTGATATCATTTGGCGTAGAGTATTGGACTACTGGTTGTGTATTTCATTTGGGCTTTGGGCCCAAATATACTCTAATGATTTTAAGATGGATAATGGCTTGAAGATTTTGAAGGGGCATTGTGTGAAGATGGAATCTGGTCAAGAATTGAAGTCGAAGTGCTATAAACTTTTTCATTTTGTTGCTAGTTCTATGATTTGTAATAAGTCTAGTTATTGCAGAGCATTGTTATTGTTTGTTATGTTCCCAAAACATGTTTTGGGAATGTCATTCTACTTTTATCTTCTATGGGTATGCCCATACGAAGTTTGTCATGTATAGTTTTGTTGTTTAATATATTTGCCGGGGTATCGTCCCTTTTACCCAAAAAAAAAACATTCTTGTTGTCTGAGTTGCATTTCACCATTTGATGTTTGTTGCTGTAACAACAAACCGCCATTTCTTTTGAAGAATATCTCTTTGCGTATCTTATCCTTCCTCTTTTGGATTAGTTTGTACACCCAAATAGATAAAACTAGTATCCCTATGCCCAATACAACACCAGCTGCACAAACACATGTTTTATATTTGCATCAAAGCATGACAACATGAGTTCATGCATGAGATACCATCATGCATGATCACATGATTCCATGACACCCACCTAACTAAACATGCGTAGTCTTTAATTGTAACTCTTGTTCATATAAGAGTAGAATGAAAGAGAGTAGCATGTAAAGTCAACAAAACACAAAAGTAAACCAAAATGGTATTAACCTTTTTTTTTTTTTTTTTTTGAAAAGTAAAGATATATATAGTTTTTTTGGTAAAGGTTTTTCGATACCCCCCCCCCCCCCCAGTCAATAGAATAAATGAATAAAGAGGAATTTTGTGTAAAGAAAATTTTTATCTATAGACAAGTATTGTAGGTTGGATAAAAAACTAACAGAAGAGAAATTCTTCCAATTTATCGTGTCATCCTTTTATTTAATTCACAATTATCTTTCTTTAATCATTTTGTGCTAAGTATTCGTTCAATTTATATGTGATTGAAAGGCATAACGGGTTACGGGTCACACATGCATTAATCAAAGAATTACCTAAAATAGATATGATTGTTGTAAATTTTGAATATCCAGCTGAACGTCTGCAACCATTTTGTATTTTTGCATTGCCATTATATCCGCGGCGGCACATGCAATTGTAACTCCCCGGAGTATTAACGCAAACACCATGGCAAGGGTACTTTTCTGGATTCTCACACTCGTTGATGTCGTCTGAAAAGAAAAGGGAAGTCAAATAGGCGGGATAAAACAGAACAAATCCAAATGCTTTAGGAACTTAAAGAATAAGAGTTTTGGGAACTTGGAGTTCCATATTAAAGTAATCTAGACTTACCTTAACAAAAGTAAACTTTTTATGTAACAAAAGTGTTAAAAAAAATGACTTAAACTCTAAAGTTTGTTTGGTAAATTTGGTAACTTGTGTGACTTGTCACACAAAGTTTATTAGAATTAGGAAGCTATACTATGACGATTAGTTTAGTCTATAAATAGTAATTTTATTTTTCGTACCTTTGAATTTGATTTTGTATTTGGTTTGAAAATTTGAATAAAGCTTCAGTTTTGATTGTCGATTTTGTTTGTTTGTTTCGTTCGTTTCGTTCGTTTGATTACCAACAAAAAGAAAACACATTGTGTGTGACAATTAATAATTTGCAGAAAATTAACAAATTATAGGACACAATTTTGCCACGCCAGCAAAATTGAGAAGTTTGATCAATCCAATAATATAACTCAAGATTTTTATGAATATTGAAAAACTTTTAGGAATATCTCTTATAGTTAAATTTCATTTTCACCACTTTTTATAAAAAAATAAAATAAAGTATTGATTTTACCTTGGCAGCCAGGAGGAAGATATGGATTTCCTTCATAGCCTTCCTCACATTCGCAACGGTAGCCACCACTTTCCCTTGGAGAGCTAACACATATGCTATTTGATTGGCAGGCATAACAATCTGTTGTTTTGGCTTCAGCCCATTCAAGCACTATCGGCACAGTAGCCTCGATCCTATTTCTGAAGGAAGTATCGTTTAAATCATTAAGACCCTTAAACTTGAATACATTCTCCTCACCAACAAAGGTGTATGTACAAGGAAACAGGCTCCTATAGCTCATATGATCGGTTGAATTACTTACCTGAGCTACGTAATAGTTTAAGCCGTGGGGTATGGATGATTGACAACAACCATTTCCTGTACACTCGTCAGCTACAACCTCCTGCGGTGTTAAACAAAAGACCATACAACCAGTAGACACCCTCCTGTACACTGTGCTTGAGGTCAGCAAAGCATAATTATTGCAACCGATAACTGTGAACTTGTTAACTTTTGAGAAGGTGTACGGCCTCACACTAAAGTTTGCCATGACTGCGATATCATCGTATATTGTGCCATCTGTAGAATTGCACCTGCTCGCCAATCGATTGGAAAGCCGGATTGTGGAATCAGAAATCAATTTGATCGAGTTGTAGCTGCCTTCATAAATAGTGGCCTTAGGAGGGTTTAGTGAAGTGTTGCAGTAGATGCGAAATCTCTCATTTATATAACACTCTGAGTTGTTGCCGACACCGAAAGGGTAAGGAACAATTAAGTCCCCGCATCGGCTGTCACAGCCCGGCTTCGCAAGGTTGGTTGAGTTAATGAAGGTGTACCATTCAGTGGTAGAATTCGTATCAGAAGCTGTTAACGAAAACATTTGAAATACTGCCCACATCAGGACAAGGAATTTCATGGCTTCCTTTTGTGAATTTATGGTTCCCTAGTGATGTAGCTGTTAAGGGGTTCTCACACTAACTTTATATAGGCTAGAAGACATGCTTTCATAGACTAAGGGGCTGTTTGATTGCTACTTAATTGACCAATTCAGAGCCTACAACTTATTCGGTTTGCTACTAAACGATTTTGCTTGGGTGGAGTCTCTAAACCATACAACACCCACCATTTTACCCGTGCACCCTTTTATTTTATTTTTACATAGTCACATTCAACTACTTAAAATTTCATTGTTTATCTATATCTATACTGAAAACTATCTATGGAAACCCAAGAATTGAATACCTATTAATATCCCTTGACTTTTATCTATAATTTCCTAAAACTGAAGAATGATTCAAATACGATCAATGCAGTGCAATTAATTTTGTATGAACTATTTTCAACAAATACAACAACAACAAAAGTTAGGCATTCTTATATCTATAATATATATGTTCATATAGGATTATTTTTTTTTTAATTATTTTTTTTAATATTTGGTTTGTTATGTACGCTTAGATCATATCAATGATTTTCGTTTAGACTTCTGTTTGAAAGGCTATAAACAATTCATTATCAAATAAAATTTATGACAATAACAATTAAAAAAAAAAAGCTCGTCTTTTGCTCTCTTGCATATTCACAAACGCTTTTGCTCTTAAATTAATCTGAGATTAGCATGGTGCAATAGCTTCTTTTGGAGTGTGGAATCGGGTTTCCGCCAAATGAAAATATAAGAAGAACGAAAGAATTCTTAAAACTTTTTTTAGTTTCAAAAGTTGTACTTACTATTATTATTTAACTATTGTTCAAGCTATCTTCATTAAGCTTAAGGATGGTTATATATTGTTTGAAAGAACTTGAACTTAAAAAAATTACATTACCCTAAAGTAATTGAGTCATGACCTAAAATTACACAAATTTTTGATTGACCCTGAAATTAATTGAGTCATCTAATTGAAAAAAATGATGAAGTTGAGATTTTGCATATCTAAAAAATCACATGTGTCGCAACCCGGTGTAACGCAGAAGTATAAAAGATTGTCGCTGTAAAATCTTATTTTTATGCATGGGATCTCGTCCAGTTTATTTATAATATTAATAGTAAAAGTCTTAGGTCTCTTTGAAAAAAAGAATCGTCATCGTCATTTGACTTTCTTTTTCATCACAAGTTCTCATTCATTATTGTGTTTAAGCGACAAAATGGTTAATGAGTGTCATTTAATTTTTTCTAATTGAAATGGCTATTAACTATTTTAATTTAATTAAAGTTTTTTAACTCGTTCGCGTATGTGTTAATAATATATGTGCATTTTTTAAAGATAAAATCAACAAAAATTCATCATGTGCATCACAAGGTTAGATTTGTAATTTTATGTCATTAAAATATATTGCTTTCATTCATAACCAAGTTCATACAGAGCCTACATATTATTTAGAGCTTAGAATCATAACCAAGTTCATACAGAGCCTCACATTACGAAGTGGGGCCTTTTTTTTTTTTTTTTTTTTTTTTTTTTTTTTTTTCATGTCGAGATCGCGCGTATTTGTGGTCTCCTAGTTATGCTTTACTTCATTATTATGATAGTTTGCATTTTGTTTTATTTCCGGGTGTTGTTTCGGGACCTCGAGACATGGTTGGGATCACATCAAAAACGCCACGATGTGAAAACCGGTGGCTCGGCCTTCGTTGGTTGAGAGTTTTTCTCGTGTCTTGGGTCACTGTAATCGGCACGAGTTTTTTTCACTCCTTTTGTGATCCTCGCAGTTAATTTTCTCGGGATGAGTCTAGATGTCGTATGGTTATTTTGTTGTTTACTCTAGACTTTTTGTAATTGTATTGGGGCATCTAGCGCCTTGCTAGTTTTGCCTCTTTTAGTTTATATAATTCCATTACCGTTAATAAAAAAAGAATCATTCAACACTAAATCATATGGTTTTTCTTTTTTTTTTTTTTTTGGGTAAAGGGGAGTAATCCTGCACCCTGGTAAATAAATTAACCAAATAAACGTTTAAGTACAATGGATATGAGTGAAATCCCATATCTCAGCCCGTTACATAGGCATAAAGCTTACATAACAAGATACTTCCAATTCTCTAAACAAGAAAACAAACCACTACTCAAATGATAATATAAGACACAACACTAAAATTACTTCCTAGGACCTTGAAACTTTGTGCCATACATGGCATTAAAGGAATCCAAATTCCCTGGAAGATCACGAACCTGTTTCGCATAGTCATCAAAGTCATAGTCCTCATACTCATCTTCAAATTCTTGGCCCCCACCAAAAATATTAGCAGACTCATCAAATGGGTTAGCAACAACCTCATCTTCAGAATCAGACACCACAATCTCTCCCACTTTAGAAAAAGGGTTAACTCTCTTAGTAGAAGAGGTAGACGGAATAGGTTGACCGTCATCATCTACAAGAGTAGCTTTCCCATCAATAATTAGCTTTTCAAGCTTACCAATCTTCTCAACTATGGGAGTAAAACCAACATCCATTGTTCCCATTGAATCACTCACAAGCTTGGCTGCAGAAGAAGTCCCAGTCTCCGGAGGCTTAGACGCCTCACCAATATCAATACTAGAGTCCGCCCCCCGAGATCCATCAATACCTGCTTCCTTAGTAGTACCAGAAGACTTCCCAGTCTTGTCCTTGTTAGTAGAAGAATCATCTACAGTACAATCATCTTCCACCTCAAGAGTCCCAAAAGAGTTAGACGTAGTAATCGGTGTATCTTTAGCATTACCACTAGCAGTTGCGGTGTCTTCGTCTTTGCAACATATACCTGCTTCCTAGGTGCAAATCTAGGACCCTTACCCATATTAATACCACCAGTCATCTTCGTACCTTTAGGTTTGGCTTTCCGATTCTGCACCACCTTAAAACCATCATCAGGTTCATCCGCATTTGAGGTGGAGGGAACATCATTATTCTCCTTAATACTCTTAGGACAACAAGCAGTATCATGGCCAAACACTTTACATTCCGAACAGTGTGGCGGCTTCCATTCATATTCAACCTTTATACTTGCCGTAGTAAAACCACTATCATCCTTATTAGGGATCGCCATAGTCACCACATGTTTAAGCTCAAAATCAGATGATAATTCCACAAGAGCACGTGCAAAACTAATACGACCCCATGAATCAACACACATGGAACTAGTAAAAGCATCTAACATAATCGGCTTACCCACTTGGGTAGCAATTAAGCTCAACCCATCTTCCGAATATGCAAGTAATGGCACATTATGCAATTTAATCCAAACGGGAACTCTAGTTACCTCACTTTTAGACAGTAGCACATCAGGAGTCCATCTAGTGAGAATGAGAGGAGAATTGCGAATAATCCAAGGGCCCCGTTGAAGAACATTTTCAACACCCTCTTTAGAATCGAATTTAAAGAGGAAAACACCATCATCATTCTTCATTAGTTTCATAAAACCAAACTTACCCCACGTGTTGGAGACATAGTTCTTAACCAAATGAAAAGCCACATTCTTGCCAACAAAGAAGCCAACAAGTGTATTTTCATACCGGTTGAAAACACCCTCCATAGCAGCCTTCGGGAGCACCGTATCATGATTATCAATGCGCGTCTCATTCACCAAGGGACGGAAATTAACTTTCCTTGAGACACGTTCCGGGTTTAAAACATTAGCAAATGACCTTATGTCGTTAGTATCACTACCACTCTCATTCGGACCAGGGGTAGAAACATTCACCACGTTCATGGGTGTAGACACGTTTGGTTTATTGGTCAAATCTAATCCATCCACAAACGTAGAACTATAAACCATAGTTTCCGTACCCCAAGCAGATTCGACATCAGTAGCACCAACTGATTCCCTCGTTAATGCTTGGGTTACGGACAACCCTAGCAGCAGCAACATCAATTCCATCACCGTTAAGGCGATTCAATCTAGCTTCCAACGCACTAATATCCACCTTAGCATACGGATTTGAGTCCACATTCAAGCCAACTTGATCGGCCAAGTTGGTGGTGGTTTAGCGAGCTTTCAACGAACCATCTTTGTCAAGAAACCCTTTTTCCATCTCTCTAAAACCCCACAACCAATCCAAGCAAACACCACAAATAACCAAAACAAACAACGATCGAACAGTTAAAAAACGAAACCCTAACTAAAAGTTAGGGTTTGAACCGGTACGCACCAAAGTCTAACCTGCTCCCATGATCATAATAACTTTGGTCGATTAAACCAAGTCAAAGATTGGGTAAAATATAAAGCCTAACTGAACCACTTATTGATCAATCTTATGAATTAAAACCACCGACCCACGATGAGTGAATCAATAGAGAATTAATAAAAGTTGACCAATGAGATAAATCAGTAGGACAATGAGTCTTGATATCACAATAAAGATTTATGAAGGAGAAGATTGAGCGTGATCGAAAATATTCCTTCAAAGAATCTGGTCGCCGTTTTCTCCAAAAAACGAGAGAGTTTTTTAGGGTTTACTTCTTTTGTTTTATGTAAACCATATGGTTTTTCAAACAACCCCTAACTTTATATAGGCTACAAGACATGCTTTCATATAAACTATGGGAAGACAAGTCATTCCCCTGAATGTTCTAAATGAGTAATTGAGCTATCGTGCGTTGCGGCAGAGCCAATTTAGTAATTGAGCTTATTCGTTACACGTTTTTTTTTTTAAATTTATTTTATTTCATTGGTAAAGGGTTACCTCGGTAAATATATTAACTATAAAACATTTAATTATAATGGAATGTCCCTGAAATACCACATTAACCTCAAGCAACGCTTGAACGACCACTAACTCGTTTGTGAGATGCCACAAATGAACAACTCTGGCTACAAACTAAGTAAACAATACAAATCAACTAGAAACAACCAAAAAGCCACAACAAAACCATCCAGGAGTGTTCCAAACATCAAAACACACACCTCAAAGCCAACCCAACACCTGCAACAAAGAAGCATAATGAGCCAAATGAGACCGCCTCCTTAATAAACCTTCCTAAGAAAACACCATTGGGAAAAACCTTGGTGAAGGAAAAAAAGAGTACAACTCTCAAGTGACACTCCCATCTTGAATCGTACATAGACTTGGAATCTTCCATTTATCAAGTAATATTCGAGTAGGATGAGAGACCTTCAAGAATCGCATAGACACAGGCTTGAGCCAAACATTCAAAATAATAACATCATAAAGCTGAGAAGCAGACATTCCGTTCTTCTTGAACAATCTTGAATTACGTTCTTGCGAAATGTAACATGTAGTAGCAGCAAGCAGAACCATGAGACAACACTCACAACAGATCACCTATTCGTTATGAGTTAACTCAATCTATATATTAAAATGAACACCTTTTATAATTTCGAGTAATTAGTAAAAGTGGACGTATGACTTAAGATTTTAAGCCACCAAAGTGCTATAGACATAAATTTGTGTGTATTTAATTTTTGTTAGAAAATCTTAATAAACTATATTCTTGGCTGTATTCAGGGGTTGGTTTTCTTTGTCTAATAAGGATTTCAACACACACGTTGCGATGGAGCGTCTGTATACGATACTATTGTAAGCATCAGAAATTATCCAATTTTTCTTACTTGATATCAGCTTTCTTGTGTTAGTTGTAAACATATTTTAAAAGTATGTCTTTGTATTGAAGGAAATGCAATTTTTATATGAGAACGGCTTTATCAAGCGATTTTTATTAAAAAGGTTTTAGTTATTGTTGATATGCCGAAGCCCATGGCATTTGTCTTTAATAATTCGGTTTTGAAAAAAACAAGGACCGAACCGAACACCAAATACTTAGTCGGTTCCGTTTACTGATACATTTTTTTTAAGTAGTTAATATTTAGTTAGTTCTTGTATAAGTTTATATCCCAAGTCTATGCAACAAGCCCATTAGATTTATCTAACTAAAAAGCCCTTAATGTTGACTATTGGCTTGTGTTTTTTTGGGTAAAGGGGAGTAATCCTGCACCCTGGTACATATATTAACCAAATAAATGTTTAAGTACAATGTATATGAGTGAAATCCCATATATCAGCCCGTTACATAGGCATAAAGCTTACATAACCAGGTACTACCAGTTTTCTAAACAAGAAAACAAAACACTACACAAAAGATAACATATGACACAACGAAATAAGCTTATTTCCTAGGACCTTGAAACTTTGTGCCATACATGGCATTAAAGGCATCCAAATTCCCAGGTAGATCATGAACCTGTTTCGCATAGTCATCGAAGTCATATTCATCATACTCATCTTCAAACTCTTGGCCACCACCAAATATATTAGCCGACTCATCAAATGGGTTAGCAACAACCTCATCTTCCGAATCAGACACCTCAATCTCTCCCATTTTAGAAAAAGGGTTAGTTCTCTTAGTAGATGAGGTAGAAGGAATAGGAAGACCATCATCATCCACAAGAGTAGCTTTCCTATCAATAAGTAGTTTTTCAAGCTTGCCAATTTTCTCAACTATGGGAGTAGAACCAACATCCATTGTTCCCATTGAATCACTCACAAGCGTTACATGTGATGTAGAACCAGTCTTAATCAACTCATCCTCACAAGCGTTAGTAGTAGATTCAACCACAATACTTGGGATGCCCGTGTCATCTTCCACCTCAAGAGTCCCAAAAGAGTTAGACGTAGAAACAGGTGTTCCTTTATCATTAACACTAGTAGCTGCCGGTGTCTTCGTCTTAGCAACATAAACCTGCTTCCTAGGTGCGAATCTAGGACCCTTACCCATATTAATACCACTAGACATCTTCGTACCTTTGGGTTTGGCTTTCCGATTCTGCACCACCTTAAACCCATTATCCGGCTCATCCAAAGACGATGAGGGAGCAACATCATGATGTTCCTTAATACTCCTAGGACAAGAAGCATTATCATGCCCAAACACTTTACATTCAGCACAATGTGGAGGTTTCCACTCATATTCAACCTTTATATTAGCCGTAATAAAACCAATATCATCCTTCTTAGGGATCGCCATAGTAACCACATGTTTTAGATCGATTCGAGGATACTTCAACAAGAGCACGTGCAAAACTAATGCGACCCCATGAATCATTGCACATGGAACTAGTAAAAGCATCTAACATAATTGGTTTACCCACCTGAGTAGCAATAAGGCTCAAACCGTCTTCCGAAAATGCAAGTAAAGGCACATTATGTAATTTAATCCACACGGGAACTTTGGTAACCTCACTTTTAGATAATAACACATCTGGAGTCCATCTAGTGAGGATGAGCGGAGAGTTACGAATAATCCAAGGGCCCCGTTGAAGGACAGTATCAACACCCTCCTTAGAATCAAACTTAAAGAGGAACACACCATCGTCATTCTTCATAAGTTTCTTTAGTCCAAACTTACCCCACGTGTTAGTGACATAGTTTTGTACCAAAGGAAAAGCAATAGTCTTACCAACAAAGAAACCAACCAGGGTATTGTCATAACGGTGAAAAACACTCTCCATAGCAGCTTTAGGGAGAACCGTATCATGATTAGCAACATGACACTCACTCACCAGAGATCGAAAGTTAACTTTCTTGATAACTCGTTCTGGGGTTAGCACATTTGCAAACGACCTTGCATCAGTAGGCACTTTATCATTCACATTAGAGTTGGACTCACACGCCACATTCTTAGATGCATCAAGATTTGCCACCTTCGAATCAGTAGCACAAGGAGATACCACATTCGCGTTCAAAATAGAGTCATTAGCGAGTAGCAGAAAAGAAGACGACGTGCCTACCTTATCACTATCAAAGCATGAGTCGAGACCACCAGTGTTCGCTAAACCATCAAGACCACCAGTAACAGCATCTCCATTCAAGTTATCAGCAGTAGCGGAATTGACTGAATAGCGGCACCACTGTACCCACACGCGAACAATCAGAAACCTTAGATGCACTATTGTTGTTAAGAAACCCCTTCTCCATCTCCCTCAAACCACTAACCAATGAAACACAAAGCAAAAAATACAAAGAAACATAAATGTCGAACCAGCCAAATAGAAAACCCTAACTAAAAGTTAGGGTTTTAGAACAGCGCACGAAGTCTAACCCCAGGCCATGTAATCGATCAATAAGAGAACAATGAATGATAACAATCGATTAACAAAGCAATTAGCCGATCCTGTAAAGTCGACAGCAAAAACCCTAGATTGAATATTCAAAAACAACTAAAGCTTGTGAACCAAACACCAAGCCACTCAATAAACGATTAACACAGAATGATAATCAATTACTAAGGCAGCATGATGCAACGAACACAAAGAATTAGACAGGTTAGATGAAACGATTATGGGATTAGGGTTTTGTTTAAGTCGCCAATATGGAGACTATTGGCTTGTGTTAATTATGGGTAAAAGGGAACTTCTACGCTGGTAAAATATATTAACCAAAAAACAGTTTAAAGTACAATGGAATATGGCTGAAACACTGCATTAACGTCAAGCGCTTGAACAACCACTAGATCATTTATGACATGCCATAAATGTAAAACTTGCTACCAACAACTAGAACAACCATTAAAAACATAAGAATACATGCAAGACAAATAAACAAACCCAAATAAAAGATTACTTCCTTGAACGGTCTTGAAGCTTGAAATCAAACTGATTGTTAAATTCCTCAAATTCCCACATAATTCATAGGCCTGGGCCGCATAATCATCAAAAAGATAGCCTTCAAGCTCGTTATGTCCTCTTGCTGATGAAAAGTAACTGCCCATAGGATCATTTGGCTTAAACACCTCATCATCACTATCTAAATCAACCACTTCACCCACCTTAGCAAATGGGTTGCCCTTCCTTTTATCATCAACCTCCAAAATAGGTTTACCATTATCATCCACAAGGGTAACTTTCCATCAATAATAAGCTTTTCAAGCTTCCCAACTATCTCAACAATAGGAGTGTACTTCATAGGCGATGGAGAAGTTGTTTTGGAATAACTAGAAATAACTTTACATGTAGTGTTAATCATAGGTTCCAAAACCGAATCTTGCTCCGATAGCACACCAAAACTGTTCAACAAATCAATAGCATGTGATATTTCTTGAATAAAATTTGTGTTTAGTTTACTATTCATTTTTTTCTATTTGTTTGCATAAAGTTTTCCTACTTTGACAATATATGTGCATATGTGTTATACAAGTGTTTGTATGTGTTTCAAGTGGTGTGCATATGGGTTTCAAAGTTAATATAAAATCAACAGAATGATGTATACATCTTTTATGGTTAGTAAAAAAAATAAATGAAAATAGTGTGTATATGTGTTTTAAGGTTGCTATAAAATCAAGGAAAGCAAATTGCATAAAATTTTAAATTGCGCATGTGCGTTTAGATTGTGCATATGTGTTTGGTAGTTGTTTATGTTAAAAAATAACAACTGTTTGTAGTTTCAGGTATTGAAGATGCTTGATACAGATGAGGACCATGGCCAATATAAAAAGTGAACATGTGTTTTTAATAAGTACATACTTTCTATATATAGCGAATTTCCTTGTGATAAAGATGTAAAGACACGAGTGCAGTTCGAGTTAGAAATAGGTGCACATTTGACAAACGTGAACGCACGTGCATACAAAAATCATATGAGTGTTTAACGAGGAGAAATACATATATGGAAACCACCAAATCCAATTGTGTTAAAATTTATTAATGCACACATGTATAATCAATAACTGTTTTTTAGACATTTGTATTTTTTTGAGGTAGGCGGAAAAGCTTATAAAACAAGATACTTCCTATTCTTTAATCAAGAAAATAAACCACTTCTTAATAGATAAAATTAGACATGTATGAAAACAAAATTACTTCCTACCAAGGCCTTGGAGCTTAGTACCATACATGTCATAATAAGCATCCAACTTCCCTAGAAGATCATAAACCTGATCTGCATAGTTATCATACTCATAGTCATCATAATCATCTTCACGGTCATGACCACCACCAAATAGGTTCATTGACTCATCAAAATTGTTCACAACCTCCTCTTCATCACTGTCAGAATCAACAATCTCTCCCACCTTATTGAATGGGTTAACCCTCTTAGTAGAAGAAGTAGACGGAGAAAAAGTTGAACTAGATTTACTAACCGCGGCCTGCACCTTCTCTTTCACAACATTCACAAGCGGTTCTTTCGATAAATTAACAGGCTTTGGAGCCCCATCCATCATAGCTTCCTTTGTATTACCCGGATAATCAACCTTTTTAATAGGATGACCAGCATCATCCACAAGGGTAGCTTTCCCATCAATAATTAGCTTTTCAAGCTCCCCAATTTTCTCAATAATAGGAGTAGGACAAAACTCCTTAACTTCCATTGTATTGCCAGAATCCAACTTTGTCCCATCCTTAGCCACGACATCAGTATGAATGCCACATTCATCAGTATCTATCATATTAAGGACTTCAAACGTATTTGATGTAGCAACCTTCATCCCACTCGTACTAGCTACATCAGAGGCCTTCTTCTTTGTAGTATCCACCTGCTTGGGTTCAGGAGGAGGCGCTTTAGGTTGGTACCTAAACTTAGGACCGGACCACTTTGGCTACCATTCTTACCCTTGTTTTTTCGACTGACCGTCTGAAAACTATCACTACCCTTTTGTGTAGGCTGAACAGAAAGAGGAACAAATTTAGAACAGTTATCCAGAGTATGACCAAATAGCTTAGAGGTGTCACATCCAGGCGGTTTCCACTCGAACTCAACATGAACTTTTTCAATAGTAGAACCCGACCCATCAAGTAAGGGTATTTCAATAGTGAGAATTTCCTTAAGTACCTCATCCACCTTCACTTCAATCAGACACCTAGCAAAACTACTACGACCCCAAGATTCCGTGCAAATTTGACTAGTGTAAGAATCTAGCATTTTCGGCGTACCAATCAATGTAGCTAGGAGACTTAGACCATCGTCATAAAATATAGCAATGGAACATCATGGAATTTAACCCACACCGGAATGTTAGTCAAATCCTCTTTAAGCAGATTAGTATTCAAAGTCCAAGATTTAAGTATAATAGGCACATTCCTAATCATCCACGGTCCGTTTTCCAAAACATCTTCAACACCTTTACTAGTGAAAAACTTAAAGAAAAAGAACCCCTTCGCATCCATCATAACCTTTTGAATACTATACTTGACATTTTTATTTGAATTGTATAACATATGATCTTTAATTTATGCATAATGTGTACACTTTTGGTTTTGAATTTTGGATTTTAATGTACGATAGAAACATATGTGCAATTATCTTCTTTAGCAAAACATATTAGAAGCTTAAATAATTGTACATTATAAAAACACTTTTTTTTTAGGAAAATACATATGCACATGATTTTTTTGGAATACATGTATGCTAAATAAAATTTACAAAGTAAAAAAAAAAGAAATTTTATAATTCCTAAATTTAAGGGATTTAAAAAAAACTTTTTTTAGTTAAAAAGTATCAAAATAAAGTAAAAATGTGTTTTACAATATACCTTTTTCAATTAATTAAAAATATCTAATATTACCAAATTTTGATTGGTTTAAAGGAGTTTTGTAAAGTTCTGGACATAAGACCTCGCCAAAACCCTAGTGAGCCTAGTGCTAACTTTTCTTCAATCAAAGTGAATACTTGTTACCATCAAGAATCACCTTTCTGGAGGTCAGGGATGATCAAACCATAAGATATAAGGCATGACTCTAGTGAGAGAAAGTAGAGAGAGAGTGGAGCAAAATGTAAAGTTTTATTAAGAAGAATGGAACACTGCACATTAAGCCACACCACTTATGGAGAGTCATGAGGGTTATTTATATGCTTATGTACAAGTTTACTCTAATGATAATATGATATGTATAATAACATTATCAATATCATATGTATTTTAGGTCGATTACTAAAATACATATATCTTCATTGTTTTATTTCAAATATTTTCATAGCACCACTACTATTACAATATGACAAAAGTTCTTTCCAGAATAAAATTTATCTAAAGATCAAATGATGCAATCCTGACCCTTCATTCATTTTTCATCAAACAGCTACATTTATTTATATCACGTCTTATTATATTAGCTGCAGGGGTAGTTTTGTAACTTATCTTATTCTATCTTATTTACACTCACAGTCACGTCTTATTATCATTAGTGATGTCATGTCACTCATTTCCCGGCCACCGGAGTTGTTGTTATTGTGGTGGTTTTACGGTGGTTAGCGGAGTACCATTGACACACTCAGGTTATCAACAACAGAGTGCATTTAAATGTCGAATTTGTTTTCAAGTTGTTTTATTTATTGGAAAACATGGAGTAAAAAAGGTGACTCAAGAATGAAAAGTAGTCGTGGAGCTTAAAGGGTGGGTTCTGTTTGTGTTATCAACATAGTAGTATTTTGAAAGTATTACATTTAATATTTAAGTCAATGTTTTTCTGATCTCCTTTTTTTGGTATGTGGAGCTTAAAGTGGAGTAACACTTGTGTATGGAAGTTATTTATTTCACTCTAGAATTTAATATTTAGTGTATGTCGTTGCAATTGTAAATAATATTATATTAATTAGGAGTAAATCAATGTGAATTAATTTTTTTTGTATTTTGTTATGAAAAAATGTAAATCACATGTGATTTACTATTTGTTATTACAAGTTGAATCACGTATGATTCTATTTTGATATAACAATAGATAAATCACTTGTGATCGCTTTAAAAGACAAGAGTAAATCACACGTGATTTACATTTTTTTCATAACATAAAAAAAATATAATCACACGTGATTTCACAAATTTGTTTTATAAAAAGAAGGAATAAGTTGATTTGATATTTGAAAATCACATGTGATTTATTACTCAAGATCACACGTGACTTATGAAATCACATGTGATTTTTTTTTGTAACTTGGTTTTTCTATTCGACATTGCGAGCAGGCTAAAATGACATGTGATTTTTAAATATGTGATTTATAAGATCATACGTAATTTCTAGAATAACAAATCACAAGTGATTTTACAAATCATGTTTAAAGATGTTTGTGTGAGCACCGAGCTTTGTTTCAAGTAGAGTTGAAGATATTTGTGAAGTTTTGTTTCAATGTAAGTTTTGTTTCGTGGTTTAGTTGTTTAGATGAAACATAAAATTAGATGAAACACATGTGATATATTTGGCATATCACATGTGATTCAGTTTACAACAAAAAAGTCACACGTGATTTACATTTTTTCATAACAAAAAAATAAAATCACGTGTGATTTACTCCTTTATAGATAAAAACGAAATCACATGTGTTTCAGTTTATAACAGAAAATAGTAAATCACACGTGATTTACATTTTTTCATAACAAAACATAAAAAAACATAATCACGTGTGATTTACTCATTTTTAGATTAAAACATAATCACACGTGATTTACTCCATTCTAAATTAATGCATAATCACATGAGTTTCAGTTTATAACAAAAAAGAGTAAATCATAAGTGATTTACATTTTTTCATAACAAAAACAAAACAAACAGAATCACACGTGTTTTTCACGAATTTGTTTTATAAAAGGAAAGTATAAGTTGATTTGATATTGAAGATCACATGTGATTTATTACTTTAAAGATCGCATGTGACTTGTAAAATCACATGTGATTTTTAATATGTGATTTTATAAAATCACACTTGAGTTTTAAAATAACAAATAACAAGTGATTTTACAAATCACGTGTGATTTTTCTGGGCGAAAATTTTGAAAACAAAATTCGTCGAAAATATAAAAAAGTGTATATCCTTGGAAAGATAATTTAATTCTCGTCGCGATGGTATATTTTTCGTAACTTGAAGATTTACCGTTTTCAAGATAAATTGTTTTAAAAAAAGGTGAAAACTGGGTTTTTATATTAAATGAGCTGTAATTACATTTTTGCTTCTCATTTTATAATTGTTGTATTGATATCTACCGTTGGATGAAACCATAGTGGAAATCTACAATTGGCTACTTTATTCCTTTAGATAATTGTTGTTTGTTAGAGATCTCAACTAATTATAATATATATTCTCAATAAAAAATGTGATGTAGAAAATAAGTCAAATGATGTTAAATGGGTTAAAAAATATAGAGTATAAGGAGTTTAGGGGTTAATTTGTTATTTTATATCTATACTACATAAAATGGAAAAACAGTCAAAGTGGAAAAGTGAAAAAGTGGAATGGTCAAATGAGAGAGAGACGTATATAAAGGCATATTTAATACTCTCTTATCACAACTCACTAAAAACACAAACAAAATGCTCTCCTCTTTCACACATCTCATCAACCACCATCCTCACCACCACAAAACCCCTCCACCACCGGACCACTACACCACCGCACCACTCTATCATTGCATATCGTTAATTGTCTGCCGCTAAGAGCCGCTGCCGCCAGGCGCGGGTACTCGTCTAGTATGTTAAACGGCTGTTAAAATTATTGTTGAATAAGTCTAAGGCGTATTTTGTTAAATCTAAAGGATTTGTTTTGAATTATGTGCTTTAGATATATGAACAGTAGAGCTACATGCCTACATTTGTTAAATGTTAGAGCGCTCAGTACCATAACATGTTAACATGGAAAAAGTACCATCACGTTAGCGTCACATCATTTCAACACCAGAACATTTAACACCAAAAAGATACCCTTTATCATAACACCAAATAAAACCATCTTTTGAGACCCACCCATTTAAAAAAAATACAACTTATAAATTAACCCCTTAACTAATATTTCAATCCTTAAATAAAGCATTTCATTCATTAAATACTAATACAAATTATAAATACTTTAAAACATACTTAAATTTAAAAAACACGCAAAATAAAACATTACATAAAAATAACATAAACATTACAATACGAAAAAAAAATATACTAAAATACAAAACAATACGATACGAAAATAACATACGAACTAAAATACAATACGATTAATCTGAATGCTCCTCACATCAGAATCATATTCAGGAAACCCTCTGCGTGGAAGAAAATCATAATCAGGAGACAAAGCATACGGAGGATAATCCACATACAACTGTTGTTGACGCCTTGCGTTTTCTTCATCAACCCTTGCTTGCTCTTCGTTTACTTCTCTTAATACCTCTTCATCTCGCATAAGATTATATAGTTGTGTCTCAGTCAATCCGTGCTCATCAACTGCCTCTTCCTCATAACCCGTAAACTGATAATGTTGTTGCTAAATAAATCCAGTGGCATCAGCTCAAGTTGATGCATCTAGCCCAAGATGATGCAGCTGTTGTGATACCGAACTGACAATATTGTTTTCAGTATGCATCCAACATATTTTGCGGCTGATATTGTCTTGTATCTGTGAAACACACTTCAACAACGTTTCACTAATGTCGTCATCTTTTCTGGCTTGATCGCTCAAAAATTTGTCGATTACAGCTTTTCTTTCTGGCGAAATGTCTTTGCATTTCGTGTATTTAACCCTCAAGCGTTCTTTCTTTGTCTTTGTGTGCTCAAACAACTTGATAACTTCGACAATAGCATCCTAGCAAGCCGCATCCTCTTGATCGCATTGTTTCTGAACATAAGTTTTAATTTCTTCGACGAAATGGGGGAGAGAACAAGGCATAATGTTTGTGTTTTAATGATTAATAGTGTTTGGGTTAAATGTGAAAAAATTGGGCAAATAAGGTGTTGTATTTGTAGAGGATTTTAAATTTAGTTACAAAAAGTAAAATAAAAAATAAAAAATAGTTACCGTTAAAACCCAAGGGGGCGTTTTGAAACTTTTGTTAAATTTAAAATTATAGCCGTTTGGCTTAAAATGAAATTTTTTTTGTCACCTTTTACGTTTTAACTTACGTTGGTATACCAACTTAAATCAAAACGACCAACCAACACCACATGAAGCAGTATGATAACGCCAAGGCCACACGAGCCACATAGGCTTCAACGCCGTTGGCCCGTTATCATACCGATCGCTCTTAGTATTAATAATAATTATATATGGATGAAGTTTTCATAGGTTATTTGAGAGTTCGACTGCTTAACTCAAATGTACACTTCCAAGATGAATACTTGGTGAGGTCTAAATCACATAAGACATCATAGTGTTTAACCATTAAAAACGACTTAATAACTGTTTTATCGTTACTTTTAATTCACTATGTAAGTCTATATTTCAAATAATAAGTTGGTTGGTATTTAGAAATTATTGATATTAACTGTTGTTAGTTTGTGATCATGTGTTGATCACGTATGTCCGTAGTTTATTAAAGCCT
Organism: Chrysanthemum makinoi; assembly: GCA_910596185.1. NCBI lineage: Eukaryota > Viridiplantae > Streptophyta > Magnoliopsida > Asterales > Asteraceae > Chrysanthemum > Chrysanthemum makinoi. The sequence goes on from OU343225.1 coordinate 53,147,338, forward strand.
ACAGAATCACACGCGTTACGTTGAGATTCAATTATTATAATTTATATATTATAGTAATATATTAACTATTATTTCACAATAAAACCTAACTAATGATCGTTATGTTTAAGGTTACTTAACATAAGTTAGTTAACGGTCGTTAAATGTTAAATAAGAGGACTAGAGTGTAACTAAATAAGATGAAGGTTCTGGAACCCTCCTTATTATGGTGTTGATCGGTTAGGGGTTCCAAAGAGGGAATCCAAGTGAAACTTGGACTCCAAGATAACACACTATAAATACAATCCCTTGTATTTATAGCAGTTTGGTATCTCTTGAAAAACCCTAACTAGCTAAACTTCTCTTCTTCTCTCCTCTTTTGTCTTGATCGATTGAAATACAAATCCCCACAGGATTTGCGTTTGATCTTGAACGGAAACAAAGTGTTTTGCTAGTTATTGTGATCCAAAAACTAGCATTCTTATTGAATCACTAATAATACGTGTGTATGAGATCATAGAGAAATCCAATTTAGGATTTTTGGTGGTTTGGTGTTCAAATCCCACTAGGGATAATTTGCAATAAACCCTAACTAAGGGTTATGATTTCTTGATCACATTCTTATATCGTTTGGAAGCTAACAAGGTATGTATTAAACCCTAATATTCTCTCCCCTAGGGGCGATTTTCAGGCCGTCTTCTACCCCTTGCTGTTCCGGCTAACACAGCCAACAATCGGTTTGAATGATATGCAATTGGTTTTGATGGTGTGTTAATTTCTGGGTAGAGGCGTTTTAGGATTATCTTTTTTCTTTTCTCTTATCTAAAAGCGCCTCTCACATCTAAGAACCCAAACCTTAATTATTAGGGCTCCGTTTTCTGGTTTATTATTATGGGATCGATGTGTTTTGATTTGGTTTTATCCGAACCTTTATACACTAAAGATACAATCAGTTTTCCTTTCTGATTTAGGTTGGTTGGGAGGATCGATCTTTATTAGGGTTTCTTTTATTCGTTCCTTGTTGGCGGGCTGATCTCGTTATAGCGAAATCCTATTTTAGGGTTTCGTTATCCTTTTTGATTGTGCAAGTAAATCCTCATAAGATTTGGTTCGTTCACATGGTTAGTTTTGCTGCAGTTTCCTTATCATTATACGTGGGTTTGGAGAGTGGAAGTCAAGTTTGTTAGGGTTCTTGTTCAAAAACCCTAATTCTATTGTTCTCAGATCCGTACTTTTGGTCGTCATTCTGATTTGGTGGATCTTGTGAATTGGTTTGTTGGGACGTTAAGGTTGTTTTGATGAACCCTAGTTTTCTGTTACTTATGATCCGATCTGCTTAGTCCACATTCCTAAGTAATAGCAGATTGTTTCGTGGGTGTGGAGAGATGTATGTTGATCCTTGATCGTGTTTGTCATGATGTTTAGTGCCATGTTTCCTGATCTTTATTGTTTGGTTGGGACGGCTTGACTAAGCCCTAGGTTCTAGGGTTGATCGCATTTGTTGATTCGAAACTGGGCGTGTGGCTGATTGTTAGGGTTAAACCCTATGTTTCGTTTTGATTATGATCTCATGCGTGGATTTATACTTCAGTTTATGGTTCTATTGTATGTTCTTGTGCAATAGTTTTTTTGCTGCGGTGGATTAGAAGTTTTGGTATGTTTATATTGGATGTCGTAACTTTGTTCTGCTTGTGGATTATTGTTGCGTTTGGTAGTGCTGGTCATATCCTTGGCTTCGATTACTAATGCTCAATGGTGCTATTTGGTATTGGGTGGCACTAGGATTAGCTTTTTGGAGATTGTGAGCTTGTTCGTGGTTCCATTTGGTGGTTATCACGTTTATTTGTAAGTTTCGGCTACTGCATTTGATCTTGGCTGTTCTTGGCCGTTTCCGTTATGGTTAACAACGAGACTTTGGTTGCCATTTTTTCTCCATCATTCTGATTATACGGCTACATATTTCTTGTTGCTTGGAGATTGGTTTCAAGTTTTTGTTGTTTATTTGGAAGTTAGGGTTGTTGTAACCCTATGCTCATGTTTCGGAGTGGAAGTTGGTGGTGCACTTGAGATTAATGAAGAGAGAGTCGCTCACCATGGATATGGTTCTTGGAACCTTGTTTTATTACATTTGGATTTTTTTTTAAATGTAATTGTTAGGTAGCTTTGTTTAGCTTGTTATGATTGTAAGTTGCACATGTATGTGCATTTTTGTCGCCCTGATCGGGCAGTGATGGGGGATTCACCCTCATCCTTTGTAGTTAAATGTTTTTTGGTGTAATGAATTTTACCTCGCGGAAGGCCTTTTACCCAAAAAAACAAGGTATGTATTCTTTAAAGTAATTGTTTACATTATATGATCTGTATCCGCTGCGTACTCATGATGATTATGTGTTCATTATATGATAATTAGTTCATAAATTCCAACAACAACTGTTAGGTAATAGTTGGACTACGTTTAGCCAGATACAAATCAAAACAATGTTCATTGTGATTTTTAACATAGAATTACAGTAAAGTTGGATTTAATTTAACCAACATTCTTTACTTTGAGCTAAAGTAATAGAGGAGTAAAGCTGAATTTGGCAATAATCACCATGTATTAACAAATAGCTTTAGTGTGTATTCCATTAGAAAATGCACTTTTGCGTTTTCAATATAAAACTAGAAATTAAAGTGCGTAAGAAAGAAATGAAAAGTAACTTTATGAGATATCAACTATTACATTAAAAATTGTCCTATGATAAAGGATATAAGATTCACCATGATCAGATATACCAATTGATCATATGTGTGTCATATGTCTGACGTTTTCACTTTGCTATGTTTGTTATAGTCTATGGTTTATGATATATGTTGTGATATGATATGATCAAATAAGGACGTATAGCCCGTCCTTAAAACATTTCCTATTCATAGCTAGGTTAGACATTCTCTCCAACTACAGAATGAGGAATGCACATAAGCAACCACTCATTATCAGTATATGTTTGTGCCGGGAATGTGGTGAAAGGGTAAAACAAAACGAATTGTTAAGATGAGTATGGATTATACATGCTTAGCATATCAAAAGTCATCGAAATTACATATCTGATATACAAAATATGGATCATGTATTAATCGTTCTTATTCACTTTTTATTGACTCGAAAAAAGAAAAAAAAGGTCAATACTAATCGGTTTGATGCTCTTAATATGGAATCAACGGATGCTTTTGGTACTCCGTCTAATGACACCAACAAGGATGGGGATTCTGGTCGTACAATGGAAGTTAATGAAGAAGAGTCTATTAAAACAGGTACTGCATCACAAGAACCCCTTGTGAGTGATTTGAAAGAGATGGAGTCGGGTGTGGCTCCTAAAACTAGTGATTCTTGTATTCCGCCATCCTCTTCTTCTAAGAGAGTTAACCCATTTTCTAAAGTGGGAGATATCGTGGTGTCTGATTCTGAAGATGAGGTGGTTGCTAACCCATTTGATGCGTCTGCTAATCTATTTGGTGGTGGCCAAGAGTTTGAAGATGAGTATGATGACTATGACTACGATGAATATGCGAAGCAGGTTTTTGATCTTCTAGGGAATTTGGATGCTTTTAATGGCATGTATGGCACCAAGCTTCAAGGACCTAGGAAGTAATTTTCTTTCGTTATGTTCTATGTTATCATTTGAGTAGTGGTTTGTTTTCTTGTTTAGAAAATAGGTAGCATCTTGTTATGTAAGCTTTATGCCTATGTAACGGGCTGAGATATGGGATCTCGCTCATATCCATTGTACTTAAACGTTATTTTTGGTTAATATATTTACCAGGGTGCAGGATTACCCCCTTTACCCAAAAAAAAAAGAAAAAAAAAGGTGCTAGTTAATCCAACTTGTCACTATTTTATTAGTCGTATCTCTAATGATTGGGTAATTATAGTGGCTTTAGCCTTAAAACGAATGTTTAGTAGTCATATTTGCACCAGAACAAAAAAGGTTGGATATAGCTTTCCACTACTATAAATCTTCAGTAGTATATGATCCATGGATTTGGGATGCATTATTCAGAAAGGTTTTCACTTTGTTTCTATAATAATCTACAAAAGTTGATGTCTTAAGACAAAGAATGTGGATTTATATTATCCAACTTTTTGTTTATCCAAATTAAAAATGATTAAGGCAAGCTAATAATGGACTGGAAAAAGTTAGTATAACAAAAGAAATGAAAAAGGATACCAATAAAGCTATTTAGAACAAGAACATAAAATGATTGGTTTTAAGTCTTTACATAAATCCGCGTCTCGCATGGTGTATGGGCTTTGCGACTCAAACTTTTAGATTACTATATATAGGAACTAAGGAAGCAGCACCCAAAACACAGCCTGAAAGAGCGCTGCCATGCTAGACATGAAGCAGTTTGTACCTATTGCTGTTGTGGCATTTTGGTACTCTAGACTTTCTAAAACTAGTGCAAGGCCAATGCTTATAACCGTTATTCATCTATTAGCAAGGTTTACTACAAATTTGAACCTTCAAAACAACTACTAAGAGCATAAGCAACGCATCAAGTCATAAAAAACTTGATGCATTTAACACAATAAATATTTAAGTGTACTCTACAAATCAAAAAGTCATTTTTAGAATTTGCTCCAATGCAAAATGTTATCATGAAAAGCTTTTCAAGTGTTTTATATAATAAATTAAGATCAAACTATGCTCTAGAAGATGAAAAGCTTTTGCTTCAACCGCTTGATGTTTATCAAGTCTTTGGGTAAAAAGTCTTTCACCAAGTCATTGATGTAATGCAAAAAATGATGTAAATGACTTTTCCAAATAGTACCAAGTCATTCTCCAAGCTAGCATTGGAGATGCTCTAAGGATGTAAAACAAAGCAACCCTATTGTTAATGAGACCAGACCGATATATATGACCAACTATTAGTGTTTTGTTTGATGACTGATTCACATCAATATTGGATGCAATTCCTAAAACGCACTATATAAACTAGCATATTTGATTAACTCGTGTACGTTGTACACCAAATAAGTGTATACAGCTGGTGCTACAAAAATATTGGTTAGTTTACTACAAAAAATAACCTACAGTGTTTCAAAAATGTTTCTAACTAACCTTGATATTATGCAACATCCACCTCTAAGGTACTTCGAGTTCTTCGGGTTCCAATGTGTTTAAAAAAATCTCTTCTTCACTTGCCTCCAGATCACGAGCATTTGAATAAATTTCCTTCTTTTTAGCTCGCCTTTTATCTTTCACCATAAAAACATGAAATTTACCCTGAATTTCAATCCAACTACAGCCCGGTTGTTTAACAAGGCCTAGCTGCTTCATAGCCTTTCTAACTCATTTAACATCGCCCCAATTCCCCTGTTCGGCATACATATTTGAAAGGAATACATATGGACCGGAATTGTCACCGTCTATTTCTATGAGCTTTTCCGCCACATATTTCCTAACTCAATGTTACCATGTACTTTGAGTCAACTAAGTTCTTGGCTTCATCAAGACAGCCATATCGACCAAGAAGATCAACAATACATGCGTAATGATCTGACATTGGTTCTACTCCATATTCTTTACTCACTGAATAAAAATAATTAACGGTGACCCTCATCAACTAAACCCTCATGGCTACAAGCACAAAGTAACCCGATCATTGTTACATGATCTGGTTTTTCACAAAATGTCAACATCTCTTTAAACAAATCAATTATCTCAACCCTATAACCGTTTTGAGCAAACCCGACTATGCATGATTGCATTCCATGATACACAGTCTTTATGAACCATCTTTTCAAACACTTGTTTTCTGTCTTCTACAGATCCACACTTTCAGGCCCACGTTCGAATTTAAACCCGTGTTTTACGACATGTGTATGAGCTTGATGTCTTAACCTCAAATCTGACAAGGTCGCACATGCACTGAGCACACTAGCTAAAGTAAAACCTCATCTGGCTCAATCTCAACATCCATCATCTTTTTAAACACACCTACAGCTTCACTAGGCGGACCATTTTGCTCATAACACGTGATCGAACTATTCCACATCACCACATTCGGACACCTCATCCCAACAACCATCTGCGCACACCCCACATTCCCACATTTCGCGTACATATCAATAAGCGCACTGCCCATATAAACATCTCCTTCATACGGACTCTTCACAACCGATCCATGCACCTGCATACCTATCCTCACATCTCTCAAACCCGCGCACGACTTAAGCACACTACCATACTAATACTCATTAAGGACAAACCCCTCACCAGGCATGCTTACGTACAAAAAACTCAACCAAGTCCTCAAACATATCTTATCGCCCAAAACCCAACACCATACTATTCCACGAACACTGATCAGTCATACCCATTTTCCCAAAAATCTTTTCGCCTCATCTAACCGACCCGCATTCGTTAAAGTTGCTAAAACTGCGTTCCATTGTCGAACAGTACGTTTGTATGCATTATTAATTAATGAGGCCAGATTTGGTGTATGTGTCAATGAGTCTGTTTAAAATGAATGTTTCTGAAGAGAATGTGGATTTGATGATATTGGCATGGATCATTTGGGTGTGTTTGGATGGTGAGTTTGAGTTTAAGGCTTGGTTTAAAAGTGTTGCTAATGGTGTTGAGTTGATGTAATTTTGTTTTCTTGTCTGACCAAAAGATTTCATGCCAAAACAGTTTTTTTAAAGAATGAAGGAACATTAAGTTTATGTTTATTAAATGTTATTCACTAGATGAGACATCGTGGACTTGAACTAGAGACTTCACATGTGACGTAAATCACAGCACCTATATGGTCCGGCCAGCTAATTAGAAGAGAATAAATAGACTCGTTTTGGGAGCGATTTGTCCTTCCCCAATGCACCATCAGTTAGTAACTAAATTCTAAATATAATTAAGCACAATCAGTTAATTTTACATATACATAAGTCTAACAACAAGGCCCGGAACCATTGTGCAGATGCATCACATAGTACAAATACAGATATCAAAATGACTTGTATGAAATATCTCAAATGACCAACCTTAGGCTTAATATTTTGAAGACCGAAAATTATGCATCCGGCCACAATCACATTTTTTTTAGTGACTTGATCGTATTCCCTCCAACTCCGTTGCAACTTCTTTCATAGTTGGCCTCATGTTTCCATTCAAATTTAAGCATCTTTTTGCAAGCTTAGCAACTGCTAGCAGTTGCTCTTTTGGTCCATCTAACACTCGGTTATTAACGTTTTCCAAAAGAAGCCCTTCATCGGTTGATAAAATCAAAGTTGCCAAGCTTCTCGATTCCCCTGGTCCTATGGAATATATCGGCTTTTTCCCGGTCAAAAGCTCAACGACAACAATCCCAAAGCTATAAACATCGCTTTTTTCAGTGAATTGGTTGGATTGAAAGTACTCTGGATCTAAGTACCCGAAGGTACCCTTGACTAATGTGCTTAAGTAAGTTTGATCCCCTAATACGGACTTGGATATTCCAAAATCTGATAGCTTTGCTCTAAATTTTTCATCCAAAAGTATGTTGGAAGATTTAATGTCTCGATGATATATAGGAACCGAAGTTGCATAGTGCATATAAGCAAGAGCCCCTGCTACCTCCGTAGCAATTTGTAGTCATATGCTCCAAAAAGTAGGAAACTCATAATTCTCGTCATGTATGAATTGGCAAAGATCTCCATTTGACACAAATTCATACACAAGAATCGGAACTTCCGTTTCTAAACAACATCCAAGCAACTTCACCACATTTCTGTGGCTAATTTGGGAGAGTAAAAATACCTCGTTGATAAATGATTCGATTTGGCTTTCATCTACCAACATGGATTTCTTTACTGCTACTATTTTTCCATCTGGTAACATTCCTTTGTACACTGTTCCTTGGCCTCCTCGGCCTAATATTCTATTTCCATTGTATTGGTCGGTTGCTTTTTCTAGTTCTATTGCACTAAACATTCTTGTTGTTTGAGTTGAATAATCACCATTTGATGTTTGTTGCTGTAACAACAAACCACCATTTCTTTTGAAGAATTTCTCTTTACGTCTCTTAACCTTCCTCTTTTGGATTAGTTTGTACACACCAATTTATATCTCTTATAGTTAAATTTCATTTTCACCACTTTTTATAAAAAAGAAAATTTAAAATATCTGAAAACTAAATAGCTACATAGAGGATATTTGACCTAATTATTTCGAAAAAAGGACTCCACATGAAAAAAGGTACAACATGAGTAATGAACGGTGTTTATTGATTGTACCATGGCAGCCAGGAGGAAGATATGGATTTCCTTCATAGCCATCTTTACATACGCAACGGTACCCATGTAATACCTGAATTTCTAAAATTCACAAAAAGACCAAAATACCCTTATGATCAAAAGTAAGAATAATTAAATAAACAGAATACCAAATGAGCTATGTAAATTCAGAAAACTTATAAGAAAAATCACATATGATCCAAATCCATTTTGAATGACTTTGTAAAGTTAAATTTTATAGATTATAATTTATTAAAATTTAATTTTGTATTTTCCTTAATAACCGAATATATTAAAATAGTTTATAAAAGAAATAAAACTAAATAAAAGCCCAATATAATTTATATTATTAAAAGACCATTTATTTTGAGTCCAATACATATTTAAGCCCACAAGAAAAATAATAACTCAAGTATATATATACATATATTCGGTCCCTAATAATTCCTTATGCCGATTAACCCTAAACCGACTCCAAAACCCCTAATAAATCGAATTCCAGTTTCCAGAGGTTGGGACCATTTTTCTTGGAGAAGATTGAAGGTAAACAAGGTGGGAAAAATAGTGATCGAATTCCAAAGTTGCTGTTGTAGTCGTGGTTAGTTTTTGAAGCAATTAGGGTTTCGGCGATAAAGGGTTTTGTGCTTCTTTTGTTTTAACAATTCAAGCTCATCAAGGGTAAGTTCCTAATGATGAATTCAGTCCTATAAGTCATATATAACACGTAAAAATTAGCCATGCATGATTTATAAGTCGTATGAAATTATTCGAAAACTAAAACCCTAAAAAGCGTACACAAATAACGATTTAGCTTATAATATTTTTAGAGATCATGAATCTATTTTTCCAGAAGCTATTACATGTTATAAGACCTGAATAAAATGCATAATCATGAATTCGAAGCTTGTGTGAATTGTCTTGGGTTTTCTTGATTCGAAAAGCATAAAAAGGAAAGGTTTTAAAAAGGTGCGATTAGGGTTTTGCATAAACTAGGGTTTCTTGTAATCATTGAAGGTAATTAATGAAGTAGTAATGATGAGTTAATGATTGGTTTAACCTAGGTTTAGGGCTTGCTTTTGAATTATGCCCTAATCGGTTTTACATAAAGTTGTGGGTTGGTTTTGTAAATATTGAAACTTAAAGGTTATTTTGTGAACAGTAAAATAAAGGTCCTAAACATATAAAAATAAGTGTGGGGGTTAAACATGTAATTTTGGATATTTAAAGGGCTATTCGAATTTTATTTAACTAAAAGGGTACGTTTTGTAAATTCTAAAACCTTTGGGTTAAAAGTGTAAAATCTGATAAAGTAAGGTGAGATTGTGAACTTAAAGATGTCAAGGGTGTGATTTGTAATTCTGAGTGATTATGGGTTCAACAAGTGTAAATTGATTTTGTAAAGACACGCATGAGTTAAGTTAATTTCGGTTTGTTATCATTTACGTTCTAGGTTAAATTGGGAAATCATTAAAAGAAGTAATATGTGAATTTAATGCGTATTTAGTAATATTTAAAGAGTAGGGGAAACCCTAGAATCTAATAGGAAGTTGGAGAATTAATGATTAAGACTCTAAAACATTGTAATTCGTCACTACTAAAATGAGAATAATCTGACAACTTTAAAAGTATTAATGAGATTGATCCGTTATACTAATAAGTATTAAATAAATCATAATCCGTGTAGATTCGTTGAAGGAGACGCGACGTTACATCTTCGTATTCGTTCATTCGTTACTTTTCTCTCAATTGCTTTAAGGTACGGATATTCTGTCTTACTTTAAGACACTTGCGTTATCATACAGATATTCTGACCTTTTCAGTAAAGGTTCCGTATGATGTTCTTTTCGTTCGCTTTTCTATTATACTTATTAGGATTTCCAATGCCATTGCTATGAACCCTTTTCTGAATGTTTGATCTGTTACTTATCTGAACTATGTTCTAGTGAACTATACAATATCTGATGTGAACTTATGTTAGGAAGACTCTGATATATACATTTGTTGAACTTTGCTATGGTTGATTATGAACTTCAATATGAACTTCGCTTATGAATATATGACATGCCACTATGACATGAACTTATGATTTCTGAATATCTGAATATGAACCTTATGATATGAACTATCTGATAAGTTATTTGTGATCTTTATGATGAATTATGATCTGTGTCATTTATGACAATCTGTTTGACCTAAGTTTAGTTGACACCCGAGCCAAATATAACTAGTCATGGGGTTTCCATGTCCGTATCGTGATGCACCTCGATATGACTCTAGGGCATAGAGTGATGTTCGCCACGTCCCTTTCGTTATCTGTTTATGAGCTCAAGTATATGTTATGGCCAATATCCGTCAGGCGTATGGATGCATCCTAGATCTGATTTGTTATCCGATATGATTTGTCTGGTGAATGATGTCGTGTGCAATACGCGTCTTCACAACATTCTGGGAGCTAGCTACTCCAAATTATTTTCCGAGATTATTTCGTATAAGTATGATGTATCGGATATGTTCTGGGCTCGAGGTAGTTAACTAAATCTGTATTTGCTAATTATATGATAAGTATTCTGATTATGTTTTGGTATGTTAAGTGTTCCTGATTATGTACTGGGCTTATATGTTATTATACATGTTTATGTTTCTGTATGTTTATGTGACTACCGTCTGCTATGCTAAGATATGAGTAATATGTTAAAATATGATTCGTATCTGCCATCCGATATTATGTTAGTTTATCGTTATGTGGATCCGTTAATCTATGAGATGAATGTGTTAGTGTGATAGATAATATTCTATAAGCTTAATATGTATCGTTTGATCAGTTAATTTTGGGAACTTTGCTTATACGTTAGAGTTTTATTGCCTATGTGACCCGCCATGTCGAACTTTGCCGATGTTAGGATTTGATCGAGGACCGGTTTAGCTGATGATATCTGTTTGGATAATTGCTAATGGTTATGCTATGACTTGTTTGGTCTTTCTAATTATAGTTTGTCTAATATGTTCTATTTGTTTGTGAGACTGCCATGTTATGGACTGCTATTTCCGCCGCTTTAATGTTTTAAATGTGTTAAATGAAGGTTAATTAGTTTGTTGAATGCCATGTTTATTTGTTGGTAACTATTCTGTTAGTCATTAGACTTTTCGTTTGGTTTATATGTAATCTATCTGCTCTTGATATGCTAAGTGTTTGGTTGTTTAATTTGTTATGTGTTTCGTTTGGACTTCTGTATATTTGTGCTTCCGCAGAATCCTGAAAGATCCTTCGTTATTATTTCATTGTATTTTGTTATTCGTATATTTGTTTTGTTTCGTTATATCTGTTCACTGGGCTTTGTAAGCTCAGCCGCACTTTTCTTTTCCTGCGGCAGGTATTAAGCGTTCAAGATAAGCTTGTGGGATAGCCGATCCTGGGTTTGAGAGTATAGACGAGAGCAAGACTTTGCCATAGAGAACTTAGATTTATTTTGAAGTTTAGTTATTTATGTTTTCTTTTTGAATATTTTTGTAAGGCTTCCGCTATTGTATAGTTATTAAAGTTCTGATATGAAACCGTATTGTGATATCTTTACCCTTGTCGGGTTGGGGTGTTACAATTTATGGTATCATAGCTCTAGGTTTTAGGACCCTTAGAGCTTAGGCTATGACCTGTGAGAAGTGGGTAGATTTAGGATTTTCCTTTCTGCGTACTTCTTTGCGTACCCTATCGTATTTAAGTTTTGCTGATAGTTGAAATTTCTTTTAGATGGTTATTCCCCGTCGCGCTAGTTCATCTGATAGGAGAAATCGAGGACCGGTTAGGCAACATAAGGAGAAGACGAAGTGGGCTGTTATCATTGCTAAGGGTTGCACGAGGTATGGTAAGGTGAAGAGGACTAATAAGAGGATAAAAGTTCCGGCCAATATGTGGCCATGTACCATCGAGGAGAAGCTGACCTTGAGGACCATTGACGGAGAGGTGGTGGAAGAATATGAAACTAAGGTGGTTGACAACGAAGGTTTCACTACTACATATCATGATAGGTGCCCTAAGTTCGTTGAGGATGAAGGAGTAGGACGAGCTGAGAGTCGCGATCTGTATGCCTTCGTGGATCGTGTGCCAGAGGAGGAAGAGAGGAAGCGTAAAGGTGGCTTTGCTAGTGGCTTCCTACCACAGCCTGAAGGAAACAAGAACGGGTGGATAAGCGAGGAGGAAGAAGAAGAAGAGGAACCCAAGGAAGAGTACGAGGTAGAGTCGGAAACGGAGTCTACGGCTACTATTAGGTTCAATCCGACACAAGAATAGGAATTTCTCTTCTGATTAGTTGCCTTCGTTATGAGAAGCTTTGACATTGATTTTGGGTTAGGTCCCTTTTGTTTCGTTCGACGATTGAATCTTAGGATATTGAATTTTATTTTGGGAGTACATCTTTTGACGATTTTGAAAATTTTGTTTGATTAATGGAATAAACAAAATTTGATAATATAGTTCCTGTTCGTTGTTTTCTTTCTGATAGATTCGTTGAGTTTCCATTAGTCCTCATAAGTTTCGTCTGCTATTTATTTTTCGTATGATGTTGTTTTATTATCGCTTGTTTAGGTATGACCATTATGATGGTATACTCATGTGGTTTTGGCCTGTTGTAGTAGGATTATTTGTTATCTGTATATTATCTCTATATGGTTTGTTTTGCTATGATATTCGCTATGTGTTTTGTCACGACCCGAGACCGAATATAATGACAATAAGAACTTGTTATGTGATGCAAGTATTATGGCCGATCAACGTAATAATACCGAGATCACATAATCTGAACTTATTGAAGGTATATGACGTCTGGGAAATGCCGTGGATGATAGATGTATGGATTTGCTTTGTATTCGTTATTTGGTACCTTTCATATTGGGTTGAGATTCTGTATCTGATTATGAGATTCTCGTCGGTATCATTGCACATAAGTTTTGTACCATTGGGATCCGAAGTTGTTATTATCTGTGTTAACCTATAGATTGTTATGCTCGCCTTAGATCGTATGTCTCCACATACTCCTGCGATTAGTAGACCGTTAGGATTCGTTCCATCTATGCATATGATAGTTTCATCATTTGATACCTGTGTAAGTTAGAGCGTGTTTTTGATTTTCCTTATCTCATCTTTTACTGCTAATACTTTACTAAGTATACGATTAGCATTCGTCATATATTCCTTGAAGTTTCGTAATCCACATTTGTCGCCATACTATTCCGTCTTGTTCAATTTCGAGGACGAAATTTCTTTTTAGAGGGGAAGAAATTGTAATACCTGAATTTCTAAAATTCACAAAAAGACCAAAATACCCTTATGATCAAAAGTAAGAATAATTAAATAAACAGAATACCAAATGAGCTATGTAAATTCAGAAAACTTATAAGAAAAATCACATATGATCCAAATCCATTTTGAATGACTTTGTAAAGTTAAATTTTATAGATTATAATTTATTAAAATTTAATTTTGTATTTTCCTTAATAACCGAATATATTAAAATAGTTTATAAAAGAAATAAAACTAAATAAAAGCCCAATATAATTTATATTATTAAAAGACCATTTATTTTGAGTCCAATACATATTTAAGCCCACAAGAAAAATAATAACTCAAGTATATATATACATATATTCGGTCCCTAATAATTCCTTATGCCGATTAACCCTAAACCGACTCCAAAACCCCTAATAAATCGAATTCCAGTTTCCAGAGGTTGGGACCATTTTTCTTGGAGAAGATTGAAGGTAAACAAGGTGGGAAAAATAGTGATCGAATTCCAAAGTTGCTGTTGTAGTCGTGGTTAGTTTTTGAAGCAATTAGGGTTTCGGCGATAAAGGGTTTTGTGCTTCTTTTGTTTTAACAATTCAAGCTCATCAAGGGTAAGTTCCTAATGATGAATTCAGTCCTATAAGTCATATATAACACGTAAAAATTAGCCATGCATGATTTATAAGTCGTATGAAATTATTCGAAAACTAAAACCCTAAAAAGCGTACACAAATAACGATTTAGCTTATAATATTTTTAGAGATCATGAATCTATTTTTCCAGAAGCTATTACATGTTATAAGACCTGAATAAAATGCATAATCATGAATTCGAAGCTTGTGTGAATTGTCTTGGGTTTTCTTGATTCGAAAAGCATAAAAAGGAAAGGTTTTAAAAAGGTGCGATTAGGGTTTTGCATAAACTAGGGTTTCTTGTAATCATTGAAGGTAATTAATGAAGTAGTAATGATGAGTTAATGATTGGTTTAACCTAGGTTTAGGGCTTGCTTTTGAATTATGCCCTAATCGGTTTTACATAAAGTTGTGGGTTGGTTTTGTAAATATTGAAACTTAAAGGTTATTTTGTGAACAGTAAAATAAAGGTCCTAAACATATAAAAATAAGTGTGGGGGTTAAACATGTAATTTTGGATATTTAAAGGGCTATTCGAATTTTATTTAACTAAAAGGGTACGTTTTGTAAATTCTAAAACCTTTGGGTTAAAAGTGTAAAATCTGATAAAGTAAGGTGAGATTGTGAACTTAAAGATGTCAAGGGTGTGATTTGTAATTCTGAGTGATTATGGGTTCAACAAGTGTAAATTGATTTTGTAAAGACACGCATGAGTTACGTTAATTTCGGTTTGTTATCATTTACGTTCTAGGTTAAATTGGGAAATCATTAAAAGAAGTAATATGTGAATTTAATGCGTATTTAGTAATATTTAAAGAGTAGGGAAACCCTAGAATCTAAATAGGAAGTTGGAGAATTAATGATTAAGACTCTAAAACATTGTAATTCGTCTCACACTAAAATGAGAATAATCGACAACTTTAAAAGTATTAATGAGATTGATCCGTTATACTAATAAGTATTAAATAAATCATAATCCGTGTAGATTCGTTGAAGGAGACGCGACGATACATCTTCGTATTCGCTCATTCGTTACTTTTCTCTCAATTGCTTTAAGGTACGGATATTCTGTCTTACTTTAAGACACTTGCGTTATCATACGATATTCGACCTTTTCAAGAAAGGTTCCGTATGATGTTCTTTTCGTTCGCTTTTCTATTATACTTATTAGGATTTCCAATGCCATTGCTATGAACCCTTTTCTGAATGTTTGATCTGTTACTTATCTGAACTATGTTCTAGTGAACTATACAATATCTGATGTGAACTTATGTTAGGAAGACTCTGATATATACATTTGTTGAACTTTGCTATGGTTGATTATGAACTTCGAATATGAACTTCGCTTATGAATATATGACATGCCACTATGACATGAACTTATGATTTCTGAATATCTGAATATGAACCTTATGATATGAACTATCTGATAAGTTATTTGTGATCTTTATGATGAATTATGATCTGTGTCATTTATGACAATCTGTTTGACCTAAGTTTAGTTGACACCCGAGCCAAATATAACTAGTCATGGGGTTTCCATGTCCGTATCGTTGATGCACCTCTCGATATGACTCTAGGGCAGAGAGTGATGTTCGCCACGTCCCTTTCATTATCTGTTTATGAGCTCAAGTATATGTTATGGCCAATATCCTGCTGGGCGTATGGATGCATCCTAGATCTGATTTGTTATCCGATATGATCTGTCTGGTGAATGATGTCGTGTGCAATACGCGTCTTCACAACTTCTGGGAGCTAGCTACTCCAAATTATTTTTCGAGATTATTTCAGTATAAGTATGATGTATCGGATATGTTCTGGGCTCGAGGTAGTTAACTAAATCTGTATTTGCTAATTATATGATAAGTATTCTGATTATGTTTTGGTATGTTAAGTGTTCCCGATTATGTCGGGCTTATATGTTATTATACATGTTTATGTTTCAGTATGTTTATGTGACTACCGCCTCGCTATGCTAAGATATGATTAATATGTTTAAATATGATTCGTATCTGCCATCGATATTATGTTAGTTTATCGTTATGTGGATCCGTTAATCTATGAGATGAATGTGTTAGTGTGATAGATAATATTCTATAAGCTTAATATGTATCGTTTGATCAGTTAATTTTGGGAACTTTGCTTATACGTTAGTATTTTATTGCCTATGTGACCGCCATGTCCGAACTTTGCCGATGTTAGGATTTGATCGAGGACCTGGTTTAGCTGATGATATCTGTTTGGATAATTGCTAATGGTTATGCTATGACTTGTTTGGTCTTTCTAATTATAGTTTGTCTAATATGTTCTATTTGTTTGTGAGACTGCCATGTTTTAGACTGCTATTTCCGCCGCTTTAATGTTTTAAATGTGTTAAATGAAGGTTAATTAGTTTGTTGAATGCCATGTTTATTTGTTGGTAACTATTCTGTTAGTCATTAGACTTTTCGTTTGGTTTATATGTAATCTATCTGCTCTTGATATGCTAAGTGTTTGGTTGTTTAATTTGTTATGTGTTTCGTTTGGACTTCTGTATATTTGTGCTTCCGCGAATCCTCGAAAGATCCTTCGTTATTATTTCATTGTATTTTGTTATTCGTATATTTGTTTTGTTTCGTTATATCTGTTCACTAGGCTTTGTAAGCTCACCAAGCACTTTTCTTTTCCTCGGCGGTATTAAGCGTTCAAGATAAGCTTGTGGGATAGCCGATCCGGTTTGAGAGTATAGACGAGAGCAAGACTTTGCCATAGAGAACTTAGATTTATTTTGAAGTTTAGTTATTTATGTTTTCTTTTTGAATATTTTTGTAAGGCTTCCGCTATTGTATAGTTATTAAAGTTCTGATATGAAACCGTATTGTGATATCTTTACCCTTGTCGGGTTGGGGTGTTACAACCCACCACTTTCCCTAGTAGAGCTAACACATCTACTATTCGATTGGCAGGCAAAACCATCTGTTGCTTCAGCTTCAGGGCAACTCAGATTTCCAATAGCCCATTCGAGCACTAGTGGCACTGTATCTTCTATCATTGTTATGAAGGAAGTATGGTTTAAACTAGTCATGCCATTGAACTTGAATGCATTCTCGACACCAAGAAAGGCGTATGAACAATTATTAGACGACTCCCTACGTCTATCACTTTCATTATTATTCCAATACGTTCTTAAATCCAAAGAATTTAAAGACCTGGCAAGCATAAAAGTTTATGTCGTTGGGTATGGATGATTGACAACAACCATATCCTGCACACTCGTCACCTAAAACCTCATCCGGTGTTGAACAAAAGACCATACAGCCGGTAGACACGTTCCTAGATCCTGTTTCTGAGGTCAGCCAAGCATAATCATCACAGCCGACAACTGTGAACTTGTTAACTTTCGAGAAGGTGTACGGCCTCACAGTAAAGTTCGCAATGTCATAGAATTCTGAGCTGTCATAAATGCACCTGAACGCCACTTGATTGGAAAGCAGGATGGTGGAATCAGATATCAATTTGATCGACTTGTAGTTGACAGGACTAATAGCGGCCCTTGGAGGGTTTGTTACATTCTGGCAGTATATGTGAAATCCCTCATTTATATAACACTCTGAGTTGTCTCCGACAATACCGAAAGGGTAGGGAACAATTAAGTCCCCGCATCGGCTGTTGCAGCCTGGTTTCGCAAGGTTGGTTGAGTTAATGAAGGTGTACGAGTACGACACAGTGGTAGAATTTGTATCAGAAGCTGTAAACAAAAACGTTTGAAATACGGCACACATCAGGACAAGGAATTTCATGGCTTCCTTTTGTGAATTTATGGTTCGCTAGTGCTGTAGTTGTTAAGGGGTTCTCAGACTAACTTTATATAGGCTACAAGACAAGCTTTAATATAATCTACGGTAAGACAAGTCAGTTGAAGACTGGACATATTTACATTTTTAATTATTTAGAATCAAACATTCCCTTAAATGTTCTAAACGAGTAATTGGGCTATCGTTCATTCCGGCGGAGCCAATTTAAATATAATATTTTTTCTAATTTTAACGACATCAATGTAATTAGATATTGGCTCTATTCGTTATGTGTTTTTTTTTGGGTAAATGTTTCACCGGTAAATGTATTACTCCAAAAAACGTTTAAGTACAACGGATGTGGGTGAATCCCACATCTCAGCTCGTTACATAGACGATAAGACTAACATAACAAGACAAAACTACTTTTATAACAAAGATACGACTATTACTAGATCACAACAGATTCAACATAACATCAAAAATAATATACTTTTTCTTTCGACCACGTACGAACCTTGATATCCCAAGCGTCACACAAAGCCCGTTGATCTTCAGAGATACCATGATCATTGTACGAATCATCATCATATGGATCATAATCGTCCAGCATTCTCTTCCATTGTTCATAGAAGCTCTTAGTCCCAAATCCGCTTCGACTTCCCGATGCCAGAAACTTTCCGATTTCATTATCACCATTCTCCACCTCACCCTCGCTATCATCACCAGTGTCCACCACTTCTTGCACATTGCTCGTATGAAAGAGAATATTAATTTTAACGAATAGGTATTTTAACAAATTGGTATGTTTATTTTGGGTAATTACAAGTTGTGCGTTTTGGTAGATTTTTTTTGAAAGAATTCTAAATTGAAAAAAGTGCATAAAGCAAAGATTATGCTGGATTACTCCCCTTTACCCAAAAAAAGCATTATGCTTCAAAGATGTGCAGGTGCTATATTGGCGAGGAAATGTCCTCACCAATGCCATTAACCTTATTTATTACTAATGGTATTGGCGAGGACATGTCCTCGACAAAAACCTGGTGGGCCCGGCTACTTTTTAGTGATTAATTAATTAATTAATATAATTAATTAATTATGTAATTAGGCTTTGGCGAAGACATGTCATCACCAAAGGTGTGGTAGGTCTAGATTATAACTTTGACAGAGAGTTTAGGTGGGTCCCACATGGTCAACACTAAGCTTTGATAAAGTCTTCGCCAATAGATTAAGTGACGGGCGTATTGGGAGGACACATTGGCGACGACATGTCCTCGCAAATTCTCGCGAATAGCTCCATCTCGTCCTCGCCAATTGAAAGAAAGCATACCAATTTCTATAGATTACGAACTGCCTAATAGTTATCCAGTATTTCATTTTTAGAATAAGTAGACGCGTTGATGAAAAATATCTTTTAATTTGGATCTTTGATGGTGCTTTATTTTGAATTGTCTGAGCGGCCTTTTTTTAATAGAAGACTTCCAAATTCCTGGGAAAAACACCTAAGATTTTTCTCACTTGTCCCAAATGAATATCTACCATGAGAATTTCTTTTGGTTGCTTCCAAAATTTATTTTTGCAATCTAGCTACATTATTGTGGCCCTCTTTTGTGTTAATGGTAAAAAGACCATCAATCAATACAAATGCAGAAGTTCATTGAAATTACAAAAAGATCATATTCCAAAAGAAATAACTGAGGCTAACGCCGGGCATACACCAACCTGGACTACATACACTTTGGGTAAAGCGTTTTCCCGGTAAAATATATTGCTCCACAATTAAGTACATAGGATGAGGGTGACTACATACACTTTCGGGTGAAAAAAAAATGATTTTTTCGATACTAAAGAGAATTCCGCTAAAATACCTAGGTTCTCACTCCAATTGTAAAAATACTATGTGCTATAGCATTTTGAGGATTTCTGGGTTAGTAACCTATTCACTCAGTAACCTATTCACTTTAACTTCTAGACATGTAATCAGTTACTGTATAAATTTTGGGATAATTACACGGAAATGTATTTAACTTGTCACTTTTTGTAGTTCTGTGTATCCTACTTTTTTTTTTGTAGTTCTATATACTCAACTTTTGAATTCACTTAGTTCTGTGTACCAGGGTGATCAGTTGTATGTATTATTAAACTTTTTTTTTGTAGTTCTATGTATGCAACTTTTGGGTATATTGGTCTCAATTGGTGACTTTGCAAAATTGAGTACATGGAACTACATGAATTTAAAAGTTTAGTACATGGAACTACAAAAAAAATAGTAGGATACACAAAACTACAAAAAGTGACAAGTTAGATATATTTTCGTGTAGTTATCCCATAAATTTTTGTTATCTGAATAGTACGTACTTGTGACTCATGATGGTGATTGTTCTAGTTGTTTTGTATTGACTGGGACAACTTGTGATCTTGTCATCTAGAGAAAACTTTTAAAAGCCGTGATAGCCAATAAATTCAATTATTTTTCCCGTGGTCCCAAACGAATGTGCCATGATATTTTCTAGTTTTCGAATGGCCGGGTCCCTTTAACTTTAGACATTGGCGGTGTTGTCGTCCTGTAATAACGTTACGGCAACGTGTAGCTTTACAATTTAAGGCTATTTTCAGTTCTTTCTATTCGTCTTGTGTTTTTGACTCTTTATATACAATAAATGGCTTGAAATTACAAAACGAATGTGTTACTACTATAAAAAAATCTGCGTCTTAAATTTACGGTCACTATAGAAACTAAGGAAACAAAATCCACCTTGTAAAAGTGATACAATAAGAAGAAAAATTAAAATGAGAAGAGTGATAAAGATTTGTAGCCATATATTTTAAATGAGAGGGAGAAATGTAATAGGCGATGCATATATTTTTGTAAGTGCATCTAAAATATAAAATTTTATTTCTCATTTGATATTAACTCTATATAACTCTTATACATTTAATCTATCAAGAGTACACACTGTGTTAAGATGAACACCTTCATGAAAAGTGATACGTTTGTTCTTCCCTACATGTAGTAGAAAAAAAGTGGAACAGATGTCAGCTATTTATTAAAGCCCGTGCCTCTTCATTCTGTTACACCGGATGTTTATGATCAACTCATCGTCACATCATCCCATTTCCTACCACTTTTACCCCGTAACAATCACTCACCCTTCACCAATTTATAACATCATGTAAATTGCCCGTGTTAAAAAGTGCATATATCATATTATCATGTAAATTATAGTTGTGCATTGTGGCACTCTAGACTATCTCAGACTTACATGAACAAGGCTATTATTTGGGTATTAGTAAAAGTTTACCACAACTTGAGTCTTAAAAGACCTGCATTCATTAATGTACGCAAATTCGCGTTCCATGAAAATATATTTCTCTCCGGCATTACATCGATCAACTTATATACATGATTCATCATTAGTAAGACTAGACTTGCCATATACGTCTGTGAGTCTTTAAATCAATCTCTCTGAGGAGAATCTGGACTTGATGATAGGCGGGGAGGATTGTTTAGGAGGTGAGTTTGAATTTAAGGATTGGTTTATAAGTTTCGTTAAAGGTGAGGAGTTGATTAGATGAGGTCGTTCATTATAAAAGTCAATAAGGTGTAAAAGTCATAATACTGAACTGTCGCTAAGGTGATGTCGTTAAAATATTGTTTTAGTGTCGCAATTTTTTTTTATTGTCACAAAAAAATTCAGAAAATGGCCGGAATAAATATCGTGAATCAAGCACTCGTAAATGTGTGAAAAAATAGGTGTTTAGATGATATTTAAATTTGTTATGAAAATATGCGAAAAGACTAGGGTTGTCATTTTCACTTTCTCGATCGGTTTCTTTCTATTCGGTATCCCTGTTTTATTTTCACTTAAAAGCCTTCGACTGAATAAAGTGATATTGTCTTTGAGTATACTCAGTGATAGACTATTTTTAAGTGGTGATGGACATCTTGATAAGGAATATGCCTTTGATGAGATTAAATTTTTTTCTTTCTCTTGGATTAGTCATAGGAAAATGAATTTTTGGCCTAATTGGTGCGATTGGATCAATGATCCCGCAAAGCCTCTAAGATTACATTGAAATTACAATTTGCTCTAGCTTCTTGCTAGAATATTGCTTAATATATTTCAACCGTTCATAAAAGTATTCATGATGGTGATTGTTCTTTTTTGGTCTTTGATGTGTTCTAGCAACTTTTGTTTTGACTAAGTTTTAGTTATCATTTTGTCCTCTAAAGAAGACTCTCAATAGTCGTGAGAAAAAAAACCAAATATTTTTCTTATTGATCCCAAATATCTATCATATGAACATTATCTTGCTTGCTTTCAAAATTTATTTTTGCTATTTCAACTAACTGGCGGCTCTCGTTTAGTTCAAAACTTATTATTGGTATTCTTCTAGCTACTGGGAACTTTATGATGTTGTCCTTTAACTCTTGGGCTAAGGAATTCCTATAGTATAACTTAAGTGACACAATAAAATCTTTTTCTCTTCTTTTATTAATTGATTTATGTATCGGATTTCATTCGCCCCATGGTTAGGAACTGCTGATTGGCTTTGTCTACAAGGATTTTGGATTTGTTCATAATGATCAAATTATATCTGGCCTTGCTTCCACTTTTCCAGTCATATCATTCTAGATACAATTTTTAAATATTGGATTTTCCGTTATTTAAATCGCGTATCTCCGTCATTTGTAGTGATTTATCATTCAATGAATGACTGAAAAATTATCTACCTAATCTAATTATAGAGAAGTCCCTCAAAAGACTTGATCGACAATTACATTAATTACTTTTCTCATTGGTCCCAAACGAATGTACCATGAAATTCTATATTTGTCGTGTCAAATAAGATGTCTTTGAGGGCGATTTTTATTTTTTGTTCATTTCAATTCGTTAAAATGTTTTCTTTTCCGATATTAAAGTTTTGTGAAACTTCTTGTTTTGTTCCAAATTAAATAAAAGGTTTTGCTAACGACAACCTTTAGGGATGTGGTTAACAAGTTTATTTTTACTACAATTCATTGTACTGACTTATATCATCCAATCAAAATCGGTTGTTTGTTGTGGTTCCATATTTTTCGGGATTGTACCCATCTTTTTAGGAATTATCAACCAATTATAATTATTCATTCATAATTATACATCTTGTTAATCGAGTTGCTTTATTTTGCATAGTCACTTTTCCCTACATACCATTTGACACATCTTGACCATTGGATCAAAAGAACAAAAATTAAGGAAAAAAAACACGGGGGGACTAATAATGTAAACTTAAAAAAAAAATGGAGGGACTAGATGTGTAAATAACATCATAACTATCATTACCCCACTTTCCCCCAAATCACACACACTGCACCCCACTTTCTCTCTCTAACCCTAGCCATTAAATCAAAAATCAACCATGATTAACCATAAATTAACTATCAAAGCTTGTTAAAGCACAACAAAATGGAAGCATCTATCGTTAGGAAGTTGATTCCCGCAAGATTTACGGGTCAAAATGAACCAATCCAGCCTCCGATTGAAAAATGGTTAAATGTACAGTATAAAGTCGAATGTTCGTAATTAGATATGGTAATTGATTGTTATTTATGTTGTTTTATTTGTTTTTGTTGCCAATTATTGTGACATTTTTATTAGAGTGTTCATTATTGAACATAAAAAATGTAGTTTTGAGTGGTATTTAGTTTATTTGGTAATGTGAACTAAGTTGCTCTGAGTTTTGTATACACGAATGCACACCAAGTGTTTGATGAAATGTGTAAGTGAAAGTATCATACGTGTAATATCACCAGTCATATTTGAAATTGCATTATATTTGTGTATTATCACTAGTGATATTTGTATTATCACTTGTGAATTTTTTTTTATTAGATAGTTTTTTTTTTTTTTTACTTGTATTAAACTTTATTATATGTCATGTATAGTATCATTTTTGATATTTCATTGTTATTGTTTTATAATCATAGTTAAAATCCTTTTTTTTGTTAAAAGTTTTGATGATATACTATCTACTGTGTGTTTTATCACCTTTGTTTTATATCATAATTTTGATGTTTTATGTTCTTTTTGTGGATGATAATTGTGTTTTAGTTATAGATAAGCTGTTTATTATAGTGCAATATTGCTTATTATTTAAGTTGTTAGATTAAACAGCTTAAACAAGTTGATTTTGCTTTAAACACATAGTTATTTTGTGTGATTTTGCTTATTTTTTAAGTTGTGATTGGATTTGTCTATTTAATTGATACATTGTGCATATTTCAATAGGTTTTACAACGGGATTTGGAAAAAGCTATGGTTGAATCAGCAAACTGAAGAAGCTATGGTTAAACAAAGCACAACATCTTTACAAACAAATTGAAGAAGGTCAAACACATGTTATACACATGTGATATCACAAGTGATAAAATATGTGATATCACACGTGATTCAACAAATAGAAGAAGGCGACACATCTGTGATGTCACCCGTGATATCAAATTCTCCTCCAAAAAGTTGAACAACATGAGAATGAGATACATAAAAAAATTAACTAAAAGTGTGGTAGTTAGTAGTTATTGAGGGATTGTTGTGATAATGTGATGAATGTTGTGATAATATGAGAAATCACAAGAGGTATTGAGCTTGTAGCATGCTTCTGTTAGATTTGTAATGCAATTATTTTCTTAATTGATAAAGTGTGCATGCTTCGATAGGTTTAACACCGTATCACATGTTCCTCCATCACCGACACTGATTCAACAAATAGAAGAATTCAACATGCATGTGATATCACAGGTGATACGCCTGGGATATCACCTATGATTCACGATATCACATGTTCCTTCAAAAGCCGAACAACATGTTGCATATTTTTTTAAGTGCAATACAATATCACAAATGATAAATGAGTATATATTGGTCTCTAATAATCATGACCTATTAATATTTTCAAAGGGACGTGCTTGCGAGACACACGATGATAAATAATCCATATGGAAGTTTCTGAAGAATTGCAGCAAAGATAATTCTACATCAAGTAAACGAAAAAAAGAAGATGATGCCTGATTGTGCAAACAAGATTGCTATAAAAAAAATAAAGATGACTAGATAAAGAGAATGATAGATGAAACAAAGATGACTGGAAACGAAGTAGGCGAAGCAAGAAGCAATCCTTATGTTGCTTAGTTTAGAAATGCAATGCGAGTTTGGGGTAACCTAAGAAGGGTGCGCTCTATTAGGTCCAGAGTCACATTGCAAGGTGCCGGAGTTTGTACTACTTTTGGGAATCACTAAGTGACTTGTATGATCATTTTTATGGAAAAGTATTAATGTAGCATTTTATTCTTTTATCACATGTGATGTTACTCTTAGAATTTTGTGTTACAGTAAAATGTTTCATATCGCAAAAGATATAACACTGCATATTACATATACCAAATATGTATAAAAATAATAAATAAAAAAACTACCAAAATGAAAAACTTGACATATTCTAAACAAAAAAGAAAGTGTTGCATTAAATTTAACAGAATATCACAAGTGATATAAACATCAAAATCAAAACCAAGTGTTGCATTACTTTTAACAGAATATCACAAGTGATACCAGATACAAAAGAATTGTATGAATCACAAAAATCCTCATAAAAATCATTCCAAACTATTGAGCATAATTTTTTTTTTTTAATTTTTCTTCTTTTTTATATTGAAAAGCTATGAATTACAAGCGATACATCAAACAAAAGAGATTAAAAAAGAAGGTAAAATCAAACTTTGACTGCAGCAGATTCAACTTCAACGGAGCCGCCTCCAGGAACACCGTCTCCGAGCCTGCCGTCTCCAGGGGTCATCGCACCCCGGGGCAATGCCAAGAGAATCCTGGTAGCGCTATCAAAAACTCTAGGAACCCGAAAAACTTATCCCCCAGGAGTGTCAATAAACTCAAGATGATTAAATGACTTAGGTGTTTTCACACTATTAAAAGCTGTAAAAAAAGGTAAACACACAAGAATAGGGTATCATCACAACTTTTAAAAAAAAAAAAGCTATGATTATAAAACAATAACAATAAAATATCACAAATGGTACTATACATGACATCTAAATAGTGTTTAACCAGAAAACATCAAAACCTATCGAAATAAACAAAATATCATAAGTGATACTACAAATATCACAAGTGATACTACACATATGATACAGAGCAGATTAAAACATCAATCAGACATAGAAAGGTGATACTTAGCCACATAACGACAAGAGCATTAAAATCTTAGCCAATTGTACACTAATAATCCTTTTGGGAACTGAATTCACAAATATATGTGCATACTAGAACAATCATGTTTTACCATTCAAGACGAGACCGAAGATGTAAAGGTAGAACTCAAAGAAACTATGAATACATCTTGGTCTTCCATGTAAAAAAACACATCAATACCATTACATGTCTCGTATTAAACCTACATTAACTAAATTTCTCAAACCTAAGTCACAATCATTCAGTAAATCCTACTAACAAAGTACCTACATTTACAATCAGACAACTTCAAATATCCCTGGTGATATTTAAAACAACTAATTAAAACAACAATCGGACATAGAAATATCATTCCAATGTAGTTAAAAGCTAAAATTCAACTAACAACATAATTAATAAGCAAAATTCCAGGAGAGGATAACAAGATTATCAAATATTTTTCACTCACACATTTCATCAAACACTTGATGTGCATCCATGTATATAAAGCTTTCTAATCAAAGCTTGTACCTAATAACCTTAACTAACTCCAGATTCTTAAATAAATTCATCCATAACAACCTCATCATCAAAACACATATTCAACAGGTTGATTAAGATAAAAATAAACCATTACTGATTATTGATGATTGTGATCTGATGATTGTGACGAGGTTATGATCGGAATAATATGGAAGATTGTGACATGGTGAATGTGTAAAAATGATAGAAGAGAAGATGGAGGGAAGATAAGAGCAGGGAAGAGGTTGAGAGAAAACACACACGAAGTGTGTATTAAAAATGAGGGAAATGAGAAAAAAAAATAAAACTTTATATAGTTGGTGAAAAACTAGGTTTAAGAGATTAAATATTATGTTAATCTCCACAATTTGATCAAACTAGATGGATAGTGAGGATTTGTTCTTTTGTAAGCACCAAAATAAGAGTAACCAAAAGAAAAATTCTCTTTGTTAATCATAGCCCTATTTTTTAGTATGAAATATCTGATATTGTCCTAAATATAGTAGACAAAAAAATATAACACAGATTTAGAAGGAAATAAAACCATGATGTTAGCATCACGAAATATTGATGAAGTGATGGCTATTCTTTTTGTTAGGAATCTTGTAATTTGTCTTAGACGTTGTAATAGTTAGTTGATAGTATTGGGTAAACTGTAATGGGCTATAATAGTTTTTAGGTTGTTTAGTTAAGTATGTAAGCCAAAATGGTCTAGCCCATATCCAATCCACGTAGCCAAGCCCACTAGAGTCCATTAAGGCGTGTGATGTGACCAACTATATAAACCTCTCAAATGCTTTCATTTGAGAGGTGTGGAAGCAAAGTGTGTGTGCTTCATCATATTTCAATCTACATCACATTTGTTTTAATCTCTCTCTCTCTCTCTTTTGGGTAAAGGGGAGTAATCCTGCACCCTGGTAAATATATTAACCAAATAAACGTTTAAGTACAATGTATATGAGTGAAATCCCATATATCAGCCCGTTACATAGGCATAGAGCTTACGTAACAAGATACTTCATATTTTCTAAACAAGAAAACAAACCACTACTCAAATGATAACAAATGACACAACGAAATAAGATTACTTTCTAGGACCTTGAAACTTTGTGCCATACATGGCATTAAAGTTATCCAAATTCCCAGGAAGATCACGAACCTGCTTTGCATAGTCATCGAAGTCATATTCATCATAGTCATCTTCAAACTCCTGTCCACCGCCAAATATATTAGCAGACTCATCAAATGGGTTAGCAACAACCTCATCTTCAGAATCAGACACCTCAATCTCTCCCACTTTAGAAAAAGGGTTAGCTCTCTTAGTAGAAGAGGTAGACGGAATAGGTTGACCATCATCATCCACAAGAGTAGCTTTCCCATCAATAATTAGTTTTTCAAGCTTACCAATTTTCTCAACTATGGGAGTAGAACCAACATCTATTGTTCCCATTGAATCACTCACAAGCGGAACATGTGATGTATAACCAGTCTTAATCGACTCATCCTCATTAACCTCCATTGTACGACCATTATCCACATCTGTATCGTCCATATTAAGAGCATCATACTGATTAGACGTAGTGATCCTGGTTCCACTCGAACTAGCCACATTAGAAGCCATCGTTTTACCGACATTTACTTTCTTGGGTTCAGGAGGAGGCTTTTTGGGCCGATATTCAAAATGCTTGCCCACCACAGATTTAGAAGAACCTCCTCGACCCGGATTCGGCCGAACTTGTTTTCCCTTCTTCTTATTGTTAACAGTCTGAAAACCATCACTTACGTCCTTATGAGGTTGAGCAGTCGGAATCACAACCTTAGGACAATCCACCAAAGTATGTCCAAATACCCGACATTTCTCACATCTAGGCGGTTTCCATTCATATTCAACACGGATCTTCTCAATAGTCGAACCCGTACCATCAAGTAAAGGAATCTCGACAGTGAGGCTGTCCCTAAGAACCTCATCCGACTTCACTTCAATCATACACCTAGCAAAACTACTACGGCCCCAAGATTCTTTGCACATTTGACTAGTAAAAGCATCTAACCTTTTGGGCGTACCAATCAATGTAGCAAGAAGACTGAGCCCGTCATCAGAAAACATAGCTAAAGGAACATCATGGAATTTAACCCACAACGGAATGTTAGTCAAATCCTCTTTAAGCAAGTTGGTGTTCAATGTCCATGGTTTAAGAATAATAGGAACATTACGAATCAACCAAGGACCATTATCAAGAACATCATCAACGCCTTTTTTCGAATTAAACTTGAAGAAGAAGAATCCCTTAGCGTTCATCATAACCTTTTGTAAACCATACTTAGCCCACGTATTGCGAACATAATAGTCAACAACAGGGAAAGCAAGGCGTTGACCAAGGAAGTATCCGTAGAGAGTATTCTCAAACCTCATGTTCACCTCTTCCACCACTTTCATTGGGACTGAAAGGTCAACATCATTCTTCTTTTTGCTGCATTCTAGCCTCCGAAAATTAGACACGTGTTTCTGGGATTCATTAGAAGCAACACCCGCGTAAGAAACCGACTTAACTCCATTACCACTAGTAGTAACAACCTTGGGTGCATTAGGATCAGAAGTAACACAATGAGTAGTACCATACATCTGGGATTGCATAGCCACATCAAAACTCGACAGAGGAGTATTTGCTGAATAAACTTTAGTACCATTCGACTTAGATTGAAGCCCAATACCACTCGAATTGTTCAGATCAGAAGATGAAGCCATCTTAGCAATATCACTGTCAATTTTATTCATTGCTTCATCAAAGTTCTGATGCGCATTAGCAATCAATTGCTCCACACTAGGCTGTTGTGAAACATTAGAGGCCGAATCAGAAGCAGGTGTATCATGGCTTTGCTCCAAATCATCCAAAACAACCTTATCCTTAACCTTATTCACGTTATCAGCCCCATCACATTCAATATGATCAACAAGACTCACGTCCTGACCAGTACTCCCATCATCATTGCCTGTATTCAACCGTGCATCAAGTTCATCATCCTTATGCACCCCAACTTGATCGGCCAAGTTAGATGGTGCATCAATAATTTGCGAACCACTAGTTTGATCGGCCAAACTAGTAGAAGACCCCACATCTCTGGTGCCCTTACGAGCACTATTCTTGTTAAAGAAACCTTTTTCCATCCCTCTTAAACCCTCAACCAACCGAACCAAAACCCCACAAACAAGTACCAATCAACCAGCTAGCATCAAAAAAGATAAACCCAAGGACAATCAAAAAAGATAAAACCCTAACTGAAAAAGTTAGGGTTTTAAGCGTAAGCACCAAAAAATCTAACCTCCAGCCATGTAATCGATTAACTAATGAATTGTAATTATGATAATCGACTAATCAGTAGACGCGATACCCTAACAATATATTGAAACCGATTACAAAATCCTAATTCGGTTTGGAATTATAATTAACCCTAAATCGATTAAACCAGAAAACTACTAAAAACAATATGATATGGGCAACGAATTAGAACAAGTAATGATTTACAAGATTACAAATCACTAGCTTAAACAATTCGAAGCAGAAACATACGATTTGAAGGAGTTGTTTTGGAGGAGCGATTTGGGATATTAGGGAATCGAATCTCTCTCTCTCTCTCCACGTCACTCTCTCTAGATCTATAGTTTGTGTGTTGTTTGATCGACTAAAATATGTGACCAGCAAGTGGTATCATTCGCCTAACAATGATCTAGGGGTGTTTATGTTGTTTACAAAACCATGACTTTTGTTCTTAAAGTTTCGATTTTTACGTATTTTAACATCAAAGTTGTTGTCTTTATAAAAGGACTAGTGATTATAAGTAAGTGATGGCAAAAATATCTGATCAAAAAGCTTGAAAAGTGTGATTTTAATCGATTTGAAAAAACTTGCGTTTTTCCTAGTTTGATTTGAATATTTCCGAGTTTTAAAAACCCTATCACAAAAGTTGAGCTCCCCAGTACTATATAACCCAAAACTTACAATTCCAAACCACAACCCGGCCATTAGACAAAACTGTGGTTGGCCAAAATTCCAAGCATGTCCTTCGAGATAATAAATTAGGGGCATATCATAATGATAATTATCCACTCTTTTCTGTTTTCTTAGCATATAATCTATGACATGTGGTTCATGGTAAAAAAAAACAACAAATCCAACCATTTTCTGAAACAAGTACTCCTAAACAAGTTTCGTCGTTTCGCGTCTAATTTTTAGTTTATTAATCAAATGTAGTTTAATTTACTCCTAATGATTACTTTCACTTCACAGTAAATAAAACAGAAAAATAACTTTCAATCCGAAATAATCAGAACATAGATTGCATAACAACATAAGTTTGATGAACCATTAGTACTAAATTATGAAGTGGACTCAGTCACACAGTGGTACTAAAAGTTAGAGAAACAAACAATTTGCAAAAGAAGGCTATTACTTAAACACATAAAATACAGAAGACATAAGAACATCATAAGCATCTCTCCAAGGTACGACAAGTCCTCATTTTTTTAGCAATAAAGTATCAAACACAATCAAAGTGATTCACTGCCCTAAGCTTGTCCCTTGTCAATCATTTAAAAAAATGAAAGAACAAGATAACAACGTACATTGCATAACATAAATGCAATAATGACAACTAGTGTTGTAACGTATAACCATAAGACAAAATAAGCAAGTAATCAACAATAATGAAGGGATATGAATCTGAATTTAAGTAAATAATAAGTGTGTTAGGCAAAGAGTTTATCGTATCTTTGTGAACTGAGATTATCTCAAGTACTAGAGTCTAGAGATTTGGCGTGGTCGTGTATAAACCAACCAACTTCTCAGTCCATACTTAACTAAGATTATCTCAAGTAGTAGAGTCTAGAGATATAGCATGGTCGTGTATAAACCAACCATGTATCAGTCCAATATGAACAAGAATATCTAAGTTAAGACCTACTCACAAAGAGTTCCTGATTTTGAAGCAATAAACAAGCAAACACAATTAAAGTGAAAATAGTCTCTCCAAGGTACGACAAGTCCTCATTGTTTTAGCAACAAAGTATCAAACACAATCAAAGTGATTCACTGCCCTAAGCTTGTCCCTTCTCAATCATTTTAAAAAAATGAAAGAACAAGATTACATTGCATAACATAGATGCAATAATGACAACTAGTATTGTAACGTATAACCATAAGACAATATAAGCAAATAATCAACAATAATGAAGGGATATGAATCTGAATTAAGTAAATAATAAGTGTGTTAGGCAAAGAGTTTATCGTATCTTTGTGAACTGAGATTATCTCAAGTACTAGAGTCTAGAGATTTGGCGTGGTCGTGTATAAACCAACCAACTTCTCAGTCCATACTTAACTAAGATTATCTCAAGTAGTAGAGTCTAGAGATATAGCATGGTCGTGTATAAACCAACCATGTATCAGTCCTATATGAACAAGAATATCTAAGTTAAGACCTACTCACAAAGAGTTCCTGATTTTGAAGCAATAAACAAGCAAACACAATTAAAGTGAAAATAATCTCTCCAAGGTACGACAAGTCCTCATTGTTTTAGCAACAAAGTATCAAACACAATCAAAATGATTCACTGCCCTAAGCTTGTCCCTTCTCAATCATTTTAAAAAAATGAAAGAACAAGATTACATTGCATAACATAGATGCAATAATGACAACTAGTATTGTAACGTATAACCATAAGACAATATAAGCAAATAATCAACAATAATGAAGGGATATGAATCTGAATTAAGTAAATAATAAGTGCGTTAGGCAAAGAGTTTATCGTATCTATGTGAACTAAGATTATCTCAAGTACTAGAGTCTAGAGATTTGGCACGGTCGTGTATAAACCAACCAACTTCTCAGTCCATACTTAACTAAGATTATCTCAAGTAGTAGAGTGTAGAGATATAGCACGGTCATGTATAAACCAAGATGTGAATAAAAATGGAAATTGGTGTTTCAGATAAAAATGGATACCAAGATGTGAGTAAAATGCATACGTTAAAGTGTTGGACTAGACCTTTTTTTACCAATAAACTATGAAACAAAGAATCAAACTAACCTAAAAGACAATGAATTCTAAAATGAAATTAACAACCTGTTAAGATCAAAATCAATGAATAACATCCTTTCAAAAACATGATCGAATAATCATAACATTGGAAGAATCTTTGTGTGGCATACAGTGCATAACAACCTTTCTATCTAAAATGCAATAATCAGTGATATCAGACAATCAATAAATTAAACATGGTTAAAACGAACTTACATCACAAAGAAAAAGCCAGAAAACACATAATCAAAACAAACTCACATCACACGATCAACCCTTAATTCTCTCACTATGTAACAACCACAAATTAAAAAAAAAAATTAATTAATAAACATGTATTAAACGATTTACGTACCCTATTATACCACATTTTTATAAAATAAAATAAAAATGAACAACCGCAAATGTTGTTGATTATTAGATGTGATGTGATGACAGAAGTGTTGTTGATAATATATTTGATATGTGTGTGGGAGAAGATGGAGAAGAGCAGGGTATGAGTATTGGTTAGTGTGTGGGAGAAGATGAGCACGGAAACAAGAAACATGGTATGTTTTGGTTTGAGGGAGAAGATAGAGAAAGACAAGTGTTGGTGTTTTTTTTATTAATTTTGAATAGTGTTTTTAAATGTGTATTTAATTTTGAGAAGTATATTTAATTTTGAAAAGTGTATTTTGTACGGTTTACGAGGTAGATTATACATGTACAAAATGGAATAAAACACAAAAAATTTACTCACTAAATAGTCGCCCAAAATATTTAATAATTGATTGCCCAATGGTACAAGTTGCGCAATTTAGTGTGTGTAATTGATAAGTACAAAAGTGTTTTTGTAAAATGGCAAAAAAAAACCGGTCGTCCTAAATACAGTTGCTCAACAAGTACTAATTGCCCAAAAAACGGTATCTTACACATACATGACACATGTCAAAATATGGTAGAGTTGCCCAATAATGTAGTCGCCCTTGGTCTCTTTTGGACTTTTGAATTAAGGAACAAACGGTGATATGCACTTGCGCGACCGATCGCTTTTCGTAATTTTCCCTTATATTTATCGTATTTCGGCCATTCCACATTTATTTGTTAAAAACAAAGAATGATATTTGATTAAAATCATATGCTGAGATTGGCAGCCTTGATCAAGATAAGGTTTACCCTCGTATCCTTTGTTGCATCTACAACGACATCCACAACTGTCTACATCATGGCACTCACTGTTCTCTTTGCATTCAGTAGCCTGAGAACAATTTCTATCATGTCTAATTGCCCAATCAATCACAACAAGGATACTAGATTCTACCCTCTGAACTATGTCTGAAGAATTAAATAAATCACTGGTGCCACCAAATCGAAAAGTGTTTTCCTCACGGAAACGCCTGAGTCTGTGATTTCTACAAAGAACATTGCTAAGAAACCTATGCCTGTGTACAACTCCATAAAGGTATGAGTATGGGTGATCTTGTAAAAGGCTCTTACATAGATGCAACACACTTCCAAAGTGCTAGTAAAAACCATATAATCATTTGTTTGTGTCACTTAATCCACTTCCCATATGCTTTCTCCTCTCACAATATTTGTCTATGGGAAAGGAGAAATATCAAGAGAGGAGAATGCCAATAGGAAGTGTACCAAAGCCTGGTGACACAAATACTTGCTTGTATGGTTTTTAATTCTTTTAGTTGTGTGACATCAACGTGCTTTCTATTTAAATATCACCTATCACTCATTATCTTTATGGCTATTCAAGGGTCTCCAGTCAACCAGTTGCGTTCTTTGCACAAGTCTAGGCATTTTGTTGATATCTATCAATATGTAGTTCATTTCGGGCACTATGGAGGTTACAAATCATGCTAGGGTTAAATGCACTTTTTGAGTATCATTTTTTGTTCTTTTTTTCAAAATATCGAATATGCCAGACATAATACCATACATCAATCAAAAGATTGAAAATATTTACATATCAGGATTTTTTGATATTGGTTCAGAAATTATACATATGACCCAATTTACTAGTTGGCCCAAATCTATCAAAGCTCATGGCCATAGAATATCTCTTTTTTAGCCCATTATCCAAAAAACACTTTGCAGTAAAGTTTTTACAAATGAATGTGTCAGTTTTACTGCAACCATTTGAACTCACTTCGCTACTTGCTGTCTTCTTCATTTCATTTTCATTTCAACCATAAATGTTTGAACATATTATTATTATTATAAGCTGAGTTTGAACAATGAGCAAAAGGCCCGGAAATGAATCATTGTGCACATGCATCATCTAGTTACAAATACAGGTACAATACAGATGTTAAAAAGAATCAGTATGAAAAATCACAAAAGACCAACTTAAGAACTAAAGATTTTTAACTCTGAAGAACAAAAATAATGTTATCCAGATAGACATAGGTCCGATCCGGCTTAATCGACAATTTTAATACAAAATAAACATTAGATTCATTTTATTTAGTGACTTGATCTTATTCCCTCCAACTCCGTTGCAACTTCTTTCATAGTTGGCCTCATGTTTCCATTCAAACTTAAGCATCTTTTTGCAAGCTTAGCAACCGCTAGCAGTTGCTCTTCTGGTCCATCCAGCACTCGGTTATCAACGTTTTCCATTAGCAGTCCTTCATCGGTTGACAGAATCAATGTTGCCAAGCTTCTCGATTCCCCTGGTCCTATTGTATATATTGGCTTTTTTCCAGTCAAAAGCTCAACGACAACAATCCCAAAGCTATAAACATCACTTTTTTCAGTGAATTGGTTTGAATAAAAGTACTCGGGATCTAAGTACCCAAATGTACCCTTGACTAATGTGCTTAAGTGAGTTTGATCCCCTAATACGGACTTGGATATTCCAAAATCTGATAACTTTGCCCTAAATTTTTCATCCAAAAGTATGTTGGAAGATTTAATGTCTCGATGATATATAGGAACAGAAGTTGCATAGTGCATATAAGCAAGAGCCCCTGCTACCTCTGTAGCAATTTGTAGTCGTATACTCCAAAAAGTAGGAAACTCATAATTCTCGTCATGTATGAATTGGCAAAGATCTCCATTTGACACAAATTCATACACAAGAATCGGAACTTCTGTTTCTAAACAACATCCAAGCAACTTCACCACATTTCTGTGGCTAATTTGGGAGAGTAAAAATACCTCGTTGATAAATGATTCGACTTGGTTTTCATCTACCAACATGGATTTCTTTACTGCTACTATCTTTCCATCTGGTAACATTCCTTTGTACACAGTTCCTTGGCCTCCTCGACCTAATATTCTATTTCCATTGTATTGGTCGGTTGCTTTTTCTAGTTCTGTTGCACTAAACATTCTTGTTGTCTGAGTTGCATGTTCACCATTTGATGTTTGTTGCTGTAACAACAAACCGCCATTTCTTTTGAAGAATATCTCTTTGCGTATCTTATCCTTCCTCTTTTGGATTAGTTTGTACACACCAATAGATAAAACTAGTATCCCTATGCCCAATACAACACCAGCTGCACAAACACATATTTTATATTTGCATCAAAGCACGACAACATGAGTTCATGCATGAGATACCATCACGCATGATCACATGATTCCATGACACCCACCTAACTAAACGTGCATAGTCTTTAATTGTCACATGCTAGTTTTTTTTTTTTTTTGAAAAGCAAAGAAGAATTTTTTTTTGGGTAAAGGGTTTTCATACCCGGTGAATAGAATAAATGAATAAAGAGGAATTTTTTGTAAAGAAGAATTTTATCTATAAACAAGTATTGTAGGATGGATAAAAACTAACAGAAGAGAAATTCTTCCAATTTATCGTGTCATCCTTTTATTTAATTCAAATTTATCTTTCTTTAATCATTTTGTGCTAATTCGTTCAATATATTTGTGATCGAAAGGCGGAACGGGTTACGGGTCACAGGTCACACATGCATTAATCAAAGAATTACCTAAAATAAATATGATTGTTGTAAATTTTGAATATCCAGCTGAACGTCTGCAACCATTTTGTATTTTTGCATTGCCATTATATCCGCGGCGGCACATGCAATTGTAACTCCCAGGAGTATTAACGCAAACACCATGGCAAGGGTACTTTTCTGGATTCTCACACTCGTTGATGTCGTCTGAAAAGAAAAAGGAAGTCAAATAGGCGGGATAAAACAGAACAAATCCAAATACTTTAGTAACTTAAAGAATAAGAGTTTTGGGAACTTGGAGTTCCATATTAAAGTAATCTAGACTTACCTTAACAAAAGTAAACTTTTTATGTAACAAAAGTGTTAAAAAAATGACTTAAACTCTAAAGGTTGTTTGGTAAATTTGGTAACTTGTGTGACTTGTCATACAAAGTTTATTAGAATTAGGAAACTATACTATGACGATTAATTTAGTCTATAAATAGTAATTTTATTTTTCGTACCATTGAATTTGATTTTGTATTTGGTATGAAAAATTGAATAAAGCTTCAGTTTTGATTGTCGATTTTATTTGTTTGTTTCGTTCGTTTGATTACCAACAAAAAGAAAACACATTGTGTGTGACAATTAATAATTTGGAGAAAATTAACAAATTATAGGTCACAATTTTGCCACGCCAGCAAAATTGAGAAGTTTGATCAATCCAATAATATAACTCAAGATTTTTATGAATATTGAAAAACTTTTAGGAATATCTCTTATAGTTAAATTTCATTTTCACCACTTTTTATTAAAAAAAAATAAAATATTGATTTTACCTTGGCAGCCAGGAGGAAGATATGGATTTCCTTCATAGCCTTCCTCACATTCGCAACGGTAGCCACCACTTTCCCTTGGAGAGCTAACACATATGCAATTTGATTGGCAGGCATAACCATCTGTTGCTTTGGCTTCAGAACAACTCCGATTACCAATAGCCCATTCAAGCACTATCAGCACAGTAGCCTCGATCCTATTTCTGAAGGAAGTATCGTTTAAATCATTAAGACCCTTAAACTTGAATACATTCTCCTCACCAACAAAGGTGTATGTACAAGGAAACAGGCTACTATAGCTCATATGATCGGTTGAATTACTTACCTGAGCTACGTAATACTTTAAGCCGTGGGGTATGGATGATTGACAACAACCGTTTCCTGTACACTCGTCAGCTACAACCTCCTGCGGTGTTAAACAAAAGACCATACAACCAGTAGACACCCTCCTGTACACTGTGCTTGAGGTCAGCAAAGCATAATTATTGCAACCGATAACTGTGAACTTGTTAACTTTCGAGAAGGTGTACGGCCTCACACTAAAGTTTGCCATGACTGCGATATCATCGTATATTGTGCCATTTGTAGAATTGCACCTGCTCGCCAATCTATTGGAAAGCCGGATTGTCGAATCAGATATCAATTTGATCGAGTTGTAGCTGCCTTCATAAATAGTGGCCTTAGGAGGGTTTAGTGAAGTGTTGCAGTAGATGCGAAATCTCTCATTTATATAACACTCTGAGTTGTTGCCGACACCGAAAGGGTACGGAACAATTAAGTCCCCGCATCGGCTGTCACATCCCGGCTTCGCAAGGTTGGTTGAGTTAATGAAGGTGTACCATTCAGTGGTAGAATTCGTATCAGAAGCCGTAAACGAAAACATTTGAAATACGGCCCACATCAGGACAGGGAATTTCATGGCTTCCTTTTGTGAATTTATGGTTCCCGAGTGATGTAGTTGTTAAGGGGTTCTCACACTAACTTTATATAGGCTACTTATTCGGTTTGCTACTCAAGATTTTGCTTGGGTGGGGTCTCTAAACCATACAACATCCAACCATTTTTTTTTTGGGTAAAAAGTAACTTCAACACCCAACATTTTGCCCGTGCACCCGTTTATTTTATTTTATTTTTATATAGTCATATCCAACTACTTCAAATTTTATTATTTATCTATATCTATACTACATATAAAAAGGTTTACACCAATTTTTTAAATCTTGGAACACAAGAATTGAAGAATTCTAAGAAAACTATCTATGGAAACACAAGAATTGAATACCTATTAATATCTCTTGACTTTTATCTATAATTTCCTAAAACTGAGCCACATATGAAAACGAAGAATGATTCAAATACGATCAATCCAGTGCAATTAATTTTATATTAACTATTTGAAACAAATACAACAACAACAAAAATTAGGCTTTCTTATATCTATAATATATATGTTCATATAGGATTTTTTATTTATTTATTTATTTATTTATTTATTATTATTATTTTTTTAATATCTGGTTTGCTATGTACGCTTAGATCATATTAATGATTTTCGTTTAGACTTCTGTTTTAAAGGCTATAAACAATTCATTATTAAATAAAAGTTATGGCAATAAAAAATAAAAAAAACGCTCATCTTTTACTCTCTTGCATATTCACAAACGCTTTTTCTCTTGCATTAATCTGAGATTAGGATGGTGCAATAGCTTCTTTTGGAGTGTGGAATCGGGTTTCCGTAAATGAAAATATAAGAAGAACGAAAGAATTCTTAAAACTTTTTTAAGTTTCAAAAGTTGTACTTACTACTACTATTATTATTTTTTTTTTTGGTAAAGGGGAGTAATCCTGCACCCTGGTAAATATATTAACCAAATAAACGTTTAAGTACAATGGATATGAGTGAAATCCCATATCTCAGCCCGTTACATAAGCATAAAGCTTACATAACAAGATACTTCCAATTCTCTAAACAAGAAAATAAACCACTACTCAAATGATAACATATGACACAACAAAATAAAATTACTTCCTAGGACCTTGAAACTTTGTGCCATACATGGCATTAAAGGAATCCAAATTCCCCGAAGATCACGAACTGCTTTCGCATAGTCATCAAGTCATAGTCATCATACTCATCTTCAAACTCTTGGCCACCACCAAAAATATTAGCAGACTCATCAAATGGGTTATCAACAACCTCATCTTCTAATCAGACCCCACAATCTCTCCTACTTTAGAAAAAGGGTTAACTCTCTTAGTAGAAGATGTAGACGGAATAGGTAGACCGTCATCATCCACAAGAGTAGCTTTCCCATCAATAATTAGCTTTTCAAGCTTACCAATCTTCTCAACTATGGGAGTAGAACCAACATCCATTGTTCCCATTGAATCACTCACAAGCTTGGCAGCAGAAGGAGTCCCAGTCTCCGTAGGCTTAGACGCCTCACCAATATCAATACGAGAGTCCGCCCCCCGAGATCCATCAATACCTGCTTCCTTAGTAGTACCGTAAGACTTCCCAGCCTTGTCCTTGTTAGTAGAAGAATCATCCACAGTACAATCATCTTCCACCTCAAGAGTCCCAAAAGAGTTAGACGTAGTAATCGGTGTATCTTTAGCATTACCACTAGCATTGCCGGTGTCTTCGTCTTTGCAACATATACCTGCTTCCTAGGTGCAAATCTAGGACCCTTACCCATATTAATACCACCAGCCATCTTCGTACCTTTAGGTTTGGCTTTCCGATTCTGCACCACCTTAAAACCATCATCAGGTTCATCCGCATTTGAGGTGGAGGGAACCTCATTATTCTCCTTAATACGCTTAGGACAACAAGCAGTATCATGCCCAAACACTTTACATTCTGAATAGTGTGGCGGCTTCCATTCATATTCCACCTTTATACTTGCCGTAGTAAAACCACTATCATCCTTAATAGGGATCGCCATAGTCACCACATGTTTAAGCTCAAAATCAGATGATAATTCCACAAGAGCACGTGCAAAACTAATACGACCCCATGAATCAACACACATGGAACTAGTAAAAGCATCTAACATAATCGCTTACCCACCGAGTAGCAATTAAGCTCAACCCATCTTCCTAATATGCAAGTAATGGCACATTATGCAATTTAATCCAAACGGGAACTCTAGTTACCTCACTTTTAGACAATAGCACATCAGGAGTCCATCTAGTGAGAATGAGAGGAGAATTGCGAATAATCCAAGGGCCCCGTTGAAGAACATTGTCAACACCCTCTTTAGAATCGAATTTAAAGAGGAAAACACCATCATCATTCTTCATTAGTTTCATAAAACCAAACTTACCCCACGTGTTGGAGACATAGTTCTTAACCAAATGAAAAGCCACATTCTTGCCAACAAAGAAACCAACGAGTGTATTTTCATACCGGTTGAAAACACCCTCCATAGCAGCCTTCGGAAGCACCGTATCATGATTATCAATGCGCGTCTCATTCACCAAGGGACGGAAATTAACTTTCCTTGAGACACGTTCCGCGTTTAAAACATTAGCAAATGACCTTATGTCGTTAGTATCAC
This sequence comes from Chrysanthemum makinoi, assembly GCA_910596185.1. Taxonomy (NCBI): domain Eukaryota; kingdom Viridiplantae; phylum Streptophyta; class Magnoliopsida; order Asterales; family Asteraceae; genus Chrysanthemum; species Chrysanthemum makinoi. The sequence continues at coordinate 53,188,360 of OU343225.1, forward strand.
TACCACTTTCATTCGGACCAGAGTTAGAAGCATTCGCCACGTTCTTGGGTGTAGACACGTTAGGTTTATTGGTCGAATCTAATCCATCCACAAACGGAGAACTATAACTTGTATTATCCAGACTTGTACCATTTTTCACCATAGTTTCCGTACCCCAAACAGATTCGACATCAGTAGCACCAACCTGATTCACCTCGTTAATGCTAGGGTTACGGACAACCCTAGCAGCTTTACGCAAGTCAGACGCAGCAGCAACATCAATTCCATCACCGTTAAGGCGATTCAATCTAGCTTCCAACACACTAATATCCACCCTAGCATACGGATTCGAGACCACATTCAAGCCAACTTGATCGGCCAAGTTGGTGGCTGGTTTAGCAGCTTTCAACGAACCATCTTTGTCAAGAAACCCTTTTTCCATCTCTCTAAAACCCCACAACCAAGCCAAACAAACACCACAGCGAACCAAAAACAAACAACGATCGAACAGTTAAGAAACAAAACCCTAACTAAAAGTTAGGGTTTGAACCGGTACGCACCAAAGTCTAACCTGCTCCCATGATCATAATAACTTTTGGTCGATTAAACCAAGTCTAACCTAAAAAACCTTTTGGTCGATTAACAATTGGCTACCTAGTTTATTCGGATGTTAAAGATTGGGTAAAATATAAAGCCTAACTGAACCACTTATTGATCAATCTTATGAATTGAAACCACCGACCCACGATGAATGAATCAATAGAGAATTAATAAAAGTTGACCAATGAGATAAATCAGTAGGACAATGAGTCTTGATATCACAATTAAGATCTATGAAGGAGAAGATTGAGCGTGATCGAGAATATTCCTTCAAAGAATCTGGTCGCCGTTTTCTCCAAAAAAAGAGAGAGTTTTTTAGGGTTTACTACTACTATTATTATTTAACTATTGTTCAAGCTATCTTCATTTAGCTTAAGGATGGTTATATATTGTTTGAAAGAACTTGAACTAAAAAAAAAAAAAAATTACATTACCCTAAAAAAATTACATTACCCTAAGTAATTGAGTCATGACCTAAAATTACACAAAATTTTGATTGACCCTGAATTTAGTTGAGTCATCTAATTGAAAAAAATGATGAAGTTGAGGATTTTGCATATCTAAAAAATCACATGTGTCGCAACCCGGTGTAACGCACAAGTATAAAAGATTGTCGCTGTAAAATCTCGTTTTTATTCACGGGTTCTCGTCTAGTTTATTTATAATATTAATAGTAAAAGTCTTAGGTCTCTTTGAAGAAACGAATCCGACAGCTTGAGGAATAAATGTGCTTTAATACTTTCCGAGTTTTGCAAGAATAATAATCGTGAACATGAGACCTTCGTCGACATCATACAAGAACTGACCTTAAAAAACAAGATAAGCGTCATATTCATTTGACTTTCTTTTTCCTCACAAGTTCTCATTCATTATTGTGTTTCAGTAACAAAATGGTTAATGGGTGTTATTTATTTTTTTCTAATTGAAATGGCTATCAACTATTTTAATTTAATTAAAGTTCTTTAACTCGTCCGTGTATGTGTTAATAATATATGTGCATTTTTTAAAGATAAAATCAACAAAAATTCATCATGTGCATCACAAGGTTAGATTTGTAATTTTATGTCATTCAAATATATTGCTTTCATTCATAACCAAGTTTATACAGAGCCTACATATTATTTAGAGCTTAGAATCATTCAAAGACTAAATAATATGGTTTTTCAAACAACCCCTAACTTTATATAGGCTACAAGACATGCTTTCATATAATATACGGGAAGACAAGTCATTTGAAGACCAGACATATTTAAATTTTTAATTATTTAAAATTGAACATTCCCCTGAATGTTCTAAATGAGTAAATGAGCTACCGTACGTTATGGGCGGAGCCAATTTAATATCTGTTCTAATTTGAATGACATTAATGTAAATAGATTTTGGCCTTATTCGTAACGAGGCTTTTTTTTTTTCTTTTTTTATTGGTAAAGGGTTACCTCGGTAAAGTATATTAACCATAAAAAATTTAATTATAATGGAATGTCCCTGAAATACCATATTAACCTCAAGCAATGCTTGAACGACCACTAACTCGTTTGTGACATGCCACAAACGAACAACTCTGGCTACAAACTAAGAAAAGAATACAAATCAGCTAGAAACAACCAAAAAGCCACTACAAAACCATCCAGGAGTGTTCCAAACATCAAAACACACACCTCCAAGCCAACCCAGCAGCAACAACAAGGGAGCATAATGAGCCAAATGAGACTGGAGGTGTGATACATCCACAAAAAAGAATTCACACAAACCATCCACTCGCTGACGTGTCAGCGAGTGATTGGTTTAATCAGTGTGGTCCCCATTGATTAAACCAACCACTCACTGACACGTCAGCGAGTGGATGGTTTGTGTGAATTCTTTTTTGTGGTTCTATCAAAATTCATGAGACTGCCTCCTTAAAAAACCTTTAAGAAAACATCAATGGAAAAAACCTTGGTGAAGGAAAAAAAAGAGTACAACTCTCAAGTGACACTCCTATCTTGAATCATACATAGACTTGGAATCTTCCATTTGTCAAGTAATATTCGAGTAGGATGAGAGACCTTCAAGAATCGCATAGACACCAGCTTGAGCCGAACATTCAAAATAATAACATCATAAAGCTGAGAAGCAGACATTCCGTTCTTCTTGAACAATCTTGAATTGCGTTCTTGCGAAATGTAACATGTAGTAGCAGCAAGCAGAACCGTGAGACAACACTCACAACAGATCACCTATACGTTATGAGTCAACTCAATCTATATATTAAAATGAACACTTTTTATAATTTCGAGTAATTGGTAAAAGTGGATGTATGACTTAAGATTTTAAGCCACCAAAGTGCTACAGACATAAATTTGTGTTTATTTAATTTTTGTTAGAAAATCTTAATAAACTATATTCTTGGCTGTATTCAGGGGTTGGTTTTCTTTGTCTAATAAGGATTTCAACACACACGTTGCGATGGAGCGTCTGTATACGATACTATTGTAAGCATCAGAAATTATCCAATTTTTCTTACTTGATATCAGCTTTCTTGTGTTAGTTGTAAACATATTTTAAAAGTATGTCTTTGTATTGAAGGAAATGCAATTTTTATATGAGAACGGCTTTATCAAGCGATTTTTATTAAAAAGGTTTTAGTTATTGTTGATATGCCGAAGCCCATGGCATTTGACTTAAATAATTCGGTTTTTAAAAAAACAAGGACTGAACCGAACACCAAATACTTAAGTCGGTTCTGTTTATTGATACATTTTTTTGTAGTAGTTACTATTTAGTTAGTTCTTGTATAAGTTTATTTCCCGAGTCTATGCAACAAGCCCATTAGATTTATCTAACCAAAAAGCCCTTAATGTTGACTATCGGCTTGTGTTAATTATGGGTAAGAGAGAACTTCTACCCTGGTAAAATATATTAACCAAAAAACAGTTTAAAGTATAATGAAATATGGCTGAAACACCGTATTAACCTCAAGCAACCGCTTGAACAACCACTAGATCATTTATGACGTGCCATAAATGAAAAACTTGCTACCAACACCTAGAACAACCACTAAAAATATTAAAAGAAATGCAAGACAAATAAACGAAATAAAAAATAGATTACTTCCTTGAACGGCCTTGAAGCTTGAAATCAAAATGATTGTTAAATTCCTCAAATTGCCCAAGTAATTCATAGTCCTAGGCCACATAATCATCAGAAAGATAGCCTTCAAGCTCGTTATATCCTCCTGTTGATGAAAAGTAACTGCCCATAGGATCTTTTGGCTCAAACAACTCATCATCACTATCTAAATTAACCACTTCACCCACCTTAGAAAATGGGTTGCCCTTCCTTTTACCATCAGCTACCAAAATAGGTTTACCATTATCATCCACAAGGGTAGCTTTCCCATCAATAATAAGCTTTTCAAGCTTCCCAATTTCTCAACAATAGGAGTGTTCTTCATAGGCGACGAAGAAGTTGTTTTGGAAGAACTAGAAATAACTTTACATGTAGTGTCAATCACAGGTTCCAAAACCGAATCTTGCTCCGATAGCACACCAAAACTGTTCATCAAATCAATAGCACGTGATATTTCTTGAATAAAATTTGTGTTTAGTTTAATATTCATTATGTTTCTATGTGTTTGCAAAAGTTTTCCTACTTTAACAGTATATGTGCATATGTGTTATACAAGTGTTTGTATGTGTTTCAAGTGGTGTGCATATGGGTTTCAAAGGTAATATAAAATCAACATAATGGTGCATATATCTTTTATGGTTAGTAAAAAAAAAATATGAAAATAGTGTGTATATGTGTTTTAAGGTTGCTATAAAATCAAGGAAAGCAAAATGAATAAATTTTTAAATTGCGCATGTGCGTTTTGATTGTGCATATGTGTTTGGTAGTTGTTTATGTTAAAAAATAACAATTGTTTGTAGTTTCAGGTATTGAAGATGCTTGATACAGATGAGGACCATGGCCGATATAAAAAGTGCACATGTGTTATTAATAAGTACATACTTTCTATAGCGAATTTCCTTGTGATAAAGATGTAAAGACACGAGTGCAATTCGAGTTAGAAATAGGTGCACATTTGACGAACGTGAACACACGTGCATACAAAAATCATGTGAGTGTTTAACGAGGAGAAATACATATATGGAAACCACCAAATCCAATTGTGTTAAATTTTATTAATGCACACGTGTATAATCAATAACTGTTTTTTAGAAATTTGCATTTGAATTGTATAACATGTGATCTTTAATTTATGCATAATGTGTACACTCTTGGTTTTGAATTTTGGATTTTAATGTACGATAAAAACATATGAGCAATTATCTTCTTTAACAAAACTTATTAGAAGCTTAAATAATTGTACACTATAAAAACACTTTTTTTTGGGAAAATACATAGGCACAATTGTTTTGGAAAATATGTATGCTAAATAAAATTTACAAAGTAAAAAAAAAAGAAATTTTATAATTCCTAAATTTAAGGGATCTAAAAAAACGTTTTTTAGTTAAAAAAAATATATAAAAATAAAGTAAAAATGTGTTTTACAATATACCTTTTCAATTAAATAAATTATCTAATATTACCAAATTTTGATTGGTTTAAAGGAGTTTTGTAAAGTTCTGAACATAAGTCCTCGCTAAAACGCTAGTGAGCCTAGTGCTAACTTTTCTTCAAGTAAAGTGAATAGTTGTTAGCATCAAGAATCACCTTTCTGGAGGTCAGGGATGATTAAACCATAAGATATAAGGCCTGATTTTAGCGAGAGAAAGTAGAGAGAGGGTGGAGCAAAATGTAAAGTTTTATTAAAAAGAACGGAACACTGCACACTAAGCCACACAGCTCATGGAGAGTCACGAGGGTTATTTATATGCTTATCTCCCTACAAGTTTGCCCTTTGTACATCATTAGTCCTTGTGGTTGCAACTCTATTAGATATCTAGTCCAATTTACATGTAAGACGTTATCTTTACAAAATAGCAAAGATAACAATCTCCCTCCAAGATAGCATCACACGTGAATGGTTACAATGAGACTTATAATTACATACATAAAGTAAGTGAGTATAATAAACAATATTATTGTTGTGGAAGTGCAGAGTCTCTGTAGTCTAGATACTGATGATGACTTGAAGTTCTCTCTTTCGACGATCTCAGCTTTGATCTTTGTCCACTGAAGGCTTTGATCCTATGTTGGGTTTATTGATTTGATGATACAAAACAATAAAGAATGAAACATCAAGGACTTATAGTGACAAAGAAGAAATCTACAAAAAGATGGAGGGACTTGCTTGCAAAAGCATATTTATTATTTAGTCCTTCGTAGTATCTTGTAAACCCTAATCCTCTAGTATATAAAAAGGACATGGGATGTAGGTTTTAATATATACAAGTCTTCCATAATGTAGTCAAAGGTGTGTGTGTGTGTAACCTAGGGCGTGTAGTTTATTGTAAACGCCTAGGTTAGTTGTTTACCTCCAAGATCTAGGTGTCTTAGATCCCTGTTATAGTTTATATAACACGTATTAATATATTAAAGGTGATTGTGAAGAAAAACCTTGTGTCAATAACTGTGATTTGATTAATTCCGTTGCGTGTACATTTATAATCATTGTTATTGTTAAACCCTAAGGCTCAAAACGATCTCAAGAAGTCTACAAACTCCACGTGGGTAATACTGTTGCTAACATGATTGTTTAATATTATATCGAGGGGTACTAAGATAAAATGGTGTTCTGATTGGTTAAAAATCTATATATCATGACCTAGATCATGGGTCGGTGCCTTCTTGATGTCTTGTTAATTACCTGATCGTTGGAGTTGCATGGTTTTTTAAGGAAAGTTTCTGATTGGTGTAAATTTGTATAATCAATTGAATATGCAAATTAGATACATGATACAAATTAATTTATTAAAATGAATGTGGTACGGTGAATTTTTCTTTTGGTCATATTCGAATGGCATGTGAATTACTTTGTCAAAGTTTTGGTGATCAACATTGTTGGAGTGGAATGAAGGTATCGCTTTAGTACTGCTCAGTTGATAATTATTTGTACCGCTAGCGTTGTCCGATATAAATTGTTTCCACTGCTAGCTTTGCTCGATATGGATAGTACATGTTTTTTTGGTTTTCGGATGAGATTGGAAGATGTCGGACGACACACACAAGAAGGTTATTGGTTCACACACACAAGAAGTTTGGATACTGTTCTTAAAAGTTTAAAAAGCTCGTATTTGGTTTATTGGACTAGTTGATTACGAAGACGGTTGAATATCATTTATTTGATGTTGTAGTTGAGTTTCACAGGTTTGTGTTCTTATCATATCTCAAAGTGGGTGTTACACTTTGTAGATAACTTGTTCGTGCTTAAAGGATGTTGACGAAGAATTGCAAAATCTAGTTTTCATAGGTCAAGGGGTGGATGGATGAAGACCTAGTAAACTATCACTTAAAGGAGTTACATTGTAGTGCTCAATGTCTCATTAAAGATGAGGATTTTGTCAAGAGGTTGCGATCTACTTTTATTTTTGGTTGGTGGTATAAGTTCAACGTCACGTGGATAGTACAAGACATAAGATACAAGTTTGGGTTATTTTACTTTTCATCAAGTTCGTTATATTTGGTTTTCTTCACAAGTGATTATTACAAGGAGCTTACAGATTTGAAGAATCATTTGATGTTCATGCACCATTCAAGGGGAAGTTTTTTATTCTTACTACTATTGATTAGTATTACTACTGATGGTTTAGATTTCTACTGTTTCAAGTTCATTTTTAGTTGCGGAAAACTTCATGGAGGGTAATTTGAGACATTGGAATGATGAATTGGATGTGTGGTATTGGTTCGTGGTGGTCAAGATCAAGTTTGCATATGTTCTCTATTTGTTGATAACAAAAAGGGGAAGAGATGTTGGAGTGGCATGGCATAGATTAAGGGGAAGACAAAGGAAGACAAGAGTGTTTCATTCATGATGAGATTTAATTATCTCAACTTCTACTACTTCGTCTAGGAAGTTCTTACAAGAACCATGTTTGTTTTGTCATCATCAAATAGGGGAAGATTGTTGGGTTTATTGATTTGATGATACAAAATAATAAAAAATGAAACATCAAGGACTTAAAGTGACAAAGAAGAAGTCTACAAAAAGATGGAGGGACTTGCTTGCAAAAGAAGATTTATTATTTAGTCCTTCGTAGTATCTTGTAAACCCTAATCCTCTAGTATATAAAGAGGATATGGGATGTAGGTTTTAATATATACAAGTCTTCCATAATGTAGTCAAAGGTGTGTGTGTGTAACCTAGGGTGTGTAGTTTATTGTAAACGCCTAGGTTAGTTGTTTACCTCCAAGATCTAGGTATCTTAGATCCCTGTGATAGTTTAGATAACACGTATTAATATATTGAAGGTGATTGTGAAGAAAAACCTTGTGTCAATAACTGTGATTTGATTAATTCCGCTGCGTGTACATTTATAATTATTGTTATTGTTAAACCCTAAGGCTCAAAACGATCTCAAGGAGTCTAACAAACTCCACATCCTAGTAGCTATGAACTTCTTATGCATCATCCTTGAAGTTCCTTCTTCTGAATTGGGTATTTGATCTTTGGCACTGATCCTTTCAGCTCTAAACTTCTCATGCGGTAATGATCTAGTTAGGTTATTACTCCCTCCTAACTAGTGAGCCTTTTCAGAAAATAAGAAAGAAGAATCTTTTTGGCCTTTTTTGATTTTTTGAAAGAAGCGAAAAATATAAGATAGAATGAAAAACTCCCTCCTAAACTGACAACCATTTCTGAATTGAAACTTAATGTTGAAGAAGTGTCTTCTGATTATCTTTCGATATCTGCAACTTTCTAATCACACAGCAGAAACTACCTAGAAGAGACTGTAAACTATAACTCCTTCAAGCTTCACTGTCCGTTAAAACAACGTTCTCTATTCGGGGAAGGTTATATCAACATCCTAAACTCACTTAGATTGCTTTACCTGTAACTACGTAGGATGCTTCACCAGTAATAATAACCAAACATCAATCTTGAAATGATAATACCAAAGTAAAAAGTTGAAGCACTGATCATCTCTACGGACGTCTCTCCGGCATAAAACATTAAGCTCGATCATGTGAACCTGTTGTGTGTCCTTGATGCACACATTTCTTCCAACACAACCTGTTACCTATTCAATCGGTTAACAATGACGACATATAGAGACAACCCAATATAACTAACTCGAGAATAAAGTAAAATCTACTAAAGGTGTGACTTAATCTTGTGCTATCCCTGTGACTAAGAACGGTGTGCCCTATACCCCATAACAGAAGTATAATAAGCACAATTCCTCTTAACATATCCTCAACTGTGTGAGACACTGAGCACTACAACATAACTCCTTAAAGTGATATCTACTTTGTGGGTATAGAGAGAAAGAATCACAAAGGTAACTAGATATCCAAGTCTCTGTCACAATCAATTATATGCCCAAACAAGTCATCTTCGTGTGAGAGGAAGAAAGAATCAAAGATTAAATGAGTACACGCAACCGTAAAAACGTCGCTTCCAACACAAATAAGTAATAAAGAGTAATCCCTGTTGTTACATATGCAAAATAATACCAATTCTAGCCGTGTAAAACTTTGGTGGATTTTGATAAGGATCATTTAAGCGAAACGTGGTTTCACAATAATATCTAATAAGTTTTTGGTGTTTGATCATAAAATTAAAGTTCGGGTCCAAAATATTGGTCAAATCTCGGCTTCAAAAAGTCAACTTCGAATTTTAGTATGATGAATTTCGGCTTATCAATTTTGGGATGATGTATTTCAGGAGGGGAGCCTATTTTTGGGATGGAAAATAGGCACCGATCTCGGTATGGAAAGCCACTATCTAGTTATCACTTTTGGTACTGATTTCGGCCTCATTTTTGGTACCGATCTCAGTATCATTTTTGTTACCGATGTCGGTATCACTTTTGGTACCGATTTCGTTATCATTTTTAGCACCGATTTCGATATGTGTTCTTGGCACTGAAATCGATTTTCTGTCGCAAGAAAATCTTGAGAAACGCCTACAAGACTAAAAAATCGATCATTTTTCCATTTTGCAAAATCTTGCTTAAAAACTCTATATCTTCAAGAAAAACATCAAATTTTACATCAAAACACCATAAAATCAGGAATTTGAAGAAAAAGTACACCTTTTTTCTTGTGACCATTCAAACCACATTTTTAACACCAAAAACAAATTTTTTTCAAGACTAAAGCCACGAATCACACCAGGGTTTGCTCTGATGCCACTTGTTATCATCAAGAATCACCTTTCTGGAGGTCGGGGATGATAAAACCACAAGATATAAGACATATTTCTAGTGAGAGAAAGTGGATAGAGGGTGGAGCAAAATGTGATGTATTTAAAAGATGAAAGACTACACACTAAGCCACAACCATGATGGAGAGTCATGAGGGGTAGTTATAGGCTCATATCACTACAAGTTTTCCCCGTGTACATCATTAGTCCCTGCGGGTGCAACTCTTTTACATATCTACTCCAATTCACGTGTAAGATGTTATCTTCACAAAATAGCAAAACTAACAATAATGTTACTACTGATGATGGAGGACATGTTAGTAAAGATTAAAATTTTGGTAATAGAAGTGGGAACATGGATAAGCACGCAAGTGCAACTATTTATTCATTTGGCATTTTTAGTGCTATACCTCTCGTTGATAAGATTAATAAGATGGAAACTCAAATAATTGAGGGGAAGCTTGTGCTTCTGGGTGATGATGGGAAGCCGCTTCCTATGCAAAAGAAGGCTAATGTGGGACACGTGGGAAACAATGTAGGTAATCCATTTTCTAAGGTTGAGAATTTGGTTCTTTCGGATAGTGATAGTGATGATGAAGTCAAAGATGTTTATGATGAGACCTCCAGTTTCATAACTAGTGAAGCTGTATATGATGCTAGTTTACATGATGATGTAGATTATGATCTACATGAAACTTGTGACCTTCAAGATTTAACTCCGGAAGAGCGCATGTTCAATGATACGATAGATATAAATCTTCGTGGTCAGTTTAAACATTAGATTTATTTCTTGTAGTTATAATAGTTATCCATAAGATTGGTTTGTCATTCTTATGTTAGTTTTGGTTTGAAGCACATTTCGTGCGTTTGTTTCCCGTATCTGTAACGGGTTTAGACGTGGGATTCACCTACATCCTATGTACTTAAATATTTTTTGAGTAATAATAAATTTTACCGGGTATCCCTTTTGCCAAAAAAAAATCCTCGTGTGAGCCTGGCTATTTTATAGCGATTAATTATTTAATAATTAACTAGTAAATTAATATAATTAGTTAATTATGTAATTAGCCTTTGGCGAAACGTCCTCACCAAAGGTGTGGTGGGTCTGGATTATAACTTTGACTGAGATATTGGGTGGGTCTCACATGGTCGTTGCTAAACTTCGAAATAGTCCTCGCCAATAAATTTGGTGACTTGAATGTATTTTCCTTTTGTTTCCTTGGTTGTGTCTTTGTGTTTTGCCCTCTTGTGGGTGATTCTTTTGGTTGTGTAGTGTCTTGTACTTGGTCCTTGTTTTATGTTTGTCTCTTAATAAAGTTGCCTTTCTAAAAAAAAAAAAAAAAAATGGTGACAGGCTTATTGGGATGACACATTGGCGACGACATGTCCTCGCCAATGGCTCCATCCCGTCCTCGCCAATTGAAAGAAAGCACACCAATTTCCATAGATTTCATTTCATTACGAACCGCATAGTATTTACCCAATATTTCATTTTAACCTAGTTGTAGATTCATGTTTTCTGAATAAGTAGACGCGTTAATGAAAAATATCTTTTATTTTGGGTCTTTAATGGCTCTTTATTTTGAATTGTCTGAGACGCCTTTTTTGAATAAAAGACTTCCAAATTTTGTGGGAAGAACACCTACGATGTATCTCACTGGTCCCAAATGAATATCTACCATGAAATTTCTTTTGGTTGCTTTCAAATCTTAAATCTAGCAGCATTGTGGCCCTCTTTTGTGATAATAGTAGAAAGACCATCAATCATTACAAATAGTAGTACTGTGAGTTTTTATAATTTTCAAAAATGAAGAAGTTCATTGAAATTACACAAAGTTCATATTGCAAAAGAAATGCACTTTTTGTGAAAAAAAAAATGATTTTTCGATACTAAAGAGAATTTCGCTAAAATACCTAAGTTATCACTCCAATAGCAAAAAGTACTGTGCTATAGTATTTTGAGGAGTCCTGGGTCCAACTTAATATATACAGGCCATGAAACATGCTTATGTAATATCTTAGAAAATTACTCGGTAACCTATTCACTTTATCTTCTAGACATGTAATCACGTACTACCTCCGTCCCATATTAATTGGCTTGTTTTGAATTTTTAAGTCTTTTTATTTTAACTTTGACTTTAAATATTTTTATTTGTGTTATATAATATTTAATAAAAATTATACCAACAAAAAATACATTTAAAACTCAATATATTCATATATTTCGCATCAAGTATTATGTAATACAATTAAAAATATTTAAAGTTAAAGTTAGAAAGGAAATACCAAGAAGATTCAAAGTGGACAGTCAATATGGGACGGAGGGAGTATAAATTCTTGTTATCAGGTATAAATTATTGTTCTAGTTGTTTTGTGTTGACTGGGCTAACTTGTGTTATGGTTGACTTTGGTGTGAGCAAAGACTTTGTGATCTTATCATCAAGAGAAGACCTTTAGAAGTCGTGATTGCAAAAACACCAGTTATTTTTCCCATTGGTCCGAAACGAATGTGCCATGATATTTTCTAGTTTTCTAATGGGTCCCTTTTAACTCTAGACAACATCTAGCTTTACAATTTAAGGCTTGTTTTCTGTCATTTCTATTCGTTTGGTGTTTTTGACTCTTTTTATATATACAATAAGAGGCGTGAAATTCCAAAATGAATGCGTTATGACTCTACACAAATTCGCGTCTCAAGTTTTCGGTCACTATAGGAACTAAAGAAGCAAAATCCGAAACAAATCCCAAGCCAAACAGCTATTTAACAGAGCCCATGCCTCTTGACTCTATTAAACCGAATGTAATGGTGGTGGTCTTTACCACCGCCAACTCAGCGCCACATTATCCCCCTTCCCACCACCTTCAACCCGTAACAGTCAGTCACTTCTCGCAATTTATAACATTAAGTAACGTCCCTGATAAAGAGGGCGCATATCATATTATCATGTAATTCATAGTTGTGCATTTTGGCACTCTAGAATACCTCTAACTTAAGCATGAACAATGCTACTATTCGTGTATACGTAAAGAAAAATTTCCTATGACTCGAGTCTTCAAAGACACACATTCGTTAATGAACACAAAATCGCGTTTCATGAAAAATAGATTTCTCTCAGGCATTACATCGATCCCCTTATATTCATCATCGGTAACTTGCCATATATGCCAGTGAGTCTTTAAATTAATGTCTCTAAGGAGAATCTGGACTTGATGATGGGCGTGGATAAACTGGGTTTGTTTGGAAGGCGAGTTTGATTTTAAGAATTGGTTAAGTGTCAATAAAGGTGACGAGTTTATAAGATGAAGGTCGTTTACTATTCGTATACAAGATTCTAAGGTTATGCTATAAATTCAATAAGGTGTAAAAGTCAAAATACTGAAGTGTCGCTAAAATACTGTTATAGTGTCGCAACTTTTTTTTTTAGTCACAAATATTCAGGAAATGGAATATATAATCAAGCATTCGTAAATGTTTCGTAAATGTGCGGAAAAATGGGTGTTTAGATGAAATTGGAATTTGTTAGGAAAAAAAGAGAAAAAACATGTAGGGTTGTTATTTTCGCTTTCTGCGTTTCTTTCTATTCTGTATCCTGTATTATTTTCACTTAAAATCCTCCGACCGAATAAAGTGATACAGTCTTTGAGTATATACTCAGTGATAGACCATTTTTAAGTGGTGATGGACATCTTCAGTAAGGAATATGCCTTTGGTGACATTAATACTTTTCATTTTTAAGTGGTGATGGAATTTCCGTGCGATTGGATCAGTGATCCCGCAAAAGCCTCTAAGATTACATGGTAATCTCATTTTGCTCTAGCTTCTTGCTAGAGTTTTGCTTAATTTATATACTTGAACCTTTCATAAAAGTAAGGAATATTCCTTTAAAATATGCTAGTAGATGTTTTACTTCATGATGAGTCTCGAATACATACAAACTGTGAATTCATAAAACTTAGAATTATTACAAACTGACACAACCAGGAAGTACCATGATTAGTTGCTGCAAACTATAGGTCTTGAATTACAAGAAAGGTATAAATACCACAATTGTAGATAAATATTACATACAAATTAAACAACTATAACCTTAACAATCATTATGGACGCAAGCATGCTGTATATACTCACTTAATTCACCCTCTAAGAAGCATTAACGTGGCTCATTTTCTTCAAACACCATGTTTCTGCTACCCGAGTATGATTCCCATTCATTAGGACCATATGAAACTAATGGAGCATCGTAAAGATCAGATTGCTCAACTTCGAGGACTAAGCTTGTAGTCTCCTGACTTGTTTTTGGAATCCAAGGATGAGTTGTCAATTTCCTCAAGCCGTCTAGCTCCATTGCCACGTCTTTCATTGTAGGTCTATCTTGGCTTTGTAAACTAAGGCATCTCTTGACCAGATCAGCTAGTGTATGTAACTTGTCAAGAGTTCCTTCACGTAAGAGTCGAGGTTCAACAATTTCAAATAAGCGATTTTGTTTAACTGAATTAACAAAATATGTGGCTAAATTTTTTTCTTCATTGATTCTATCAGCACCGATGGGTTTTTTCCCGGTTATGAGTTCTGCAAGGACAACTCCAAAGCTATATACGTCACTTTTCTCAGTTAACTGGCTTGTGTGGTAGTATTGTGGATCCAAATACCCCAGTGTACCTAGAATAAGAGTAGTTACTTGATCGTGATCTAATGGGACTAACCTTGATGCACCAAAATCTGAAATTTTAGCGGTGTAGTTATCATCTAATAGTATGTTGGTCGACTTGACATCTCTATGTATGATTGGCATAATAGTTTCTGAATGAAGATATGCAAGTGCCCCAGCAGCTTCAGCAGCTATTCTCAAGCGGTTCTCCCATGATAACCAACTCATTCCACCCAATCTATGATGAATGTGATGGTAAAGAGTGTTATTTGAGATGAATTCATATACAAGTACAGGGACTTCTTCTTCTAAGCAGCAGCCCAAAAGTTTAACCACATTTCGATGGATGACTTGCGTAAGGATCAAGACTTCGTTGATGAACTGCTCTGCTTGGCTCCCGTCCACTACTTTTGACTTCTTTATTGCAACTACACGTTTATCAGACAAAATTCCTTTGTATACAACACCATAGGCACCTTGACCAATAATTCTCTCTTGAGAATAAATGTCAGTGGCTTTACGAAGTTCTGCGGTGCTAAACAAAGTCATTTCCTTGTGCAAGCCTTGTGAATCGATCTTTTGTTTCAGCAACACCCCCCCCGTTTTGCTCAAAAAACTTTTCCCTGAGCCTTATTACCTTCCTCTTTCTTATTCCAAAGCAAATTCCCGTAACTCCACATAATATGGCAAATAAGCCGATCACAATCGCTACATGTGAAAATAATATGAAAAAGACTTAAGTTAATATTATTGTGCGGATCAGTTTAAAATGAAGAAAACAAGGGTTAATTTTGAGATAAAAAATACATGTTGAAAAGATGGGATTTAAAGGCTAGGCTTATGAGAGTGATACTATACCTATAATCAATATTTTCCATCTTGCATCTTTTGAAGCAACAGGTTGGCAACCATTTTGTGTTTTTGCATCACCAGTAGTACCTCGTAAACAAGTACAATTGTAACTCCCTGGAGTATTAATGCAATAACCGTAACAAGGGTAGGTTCTTGGATCTTCGCACTCGTTGATGTCTGAAAATCAAAATGGTAAAAAAATTGTTCATGTATGGACATGCATTGTATGTTCACTCCGAGCAAAGTAGAAAAGTTTAGACTAGTTAATACTTTGCATCTTTTAAGTCAACTAACCATTTACTGTTTAAATAAAAATTACTAATTTTATACGTGTATAAAACGAACAAAGTCAGTCAACTTTTCTGCTTTTTACATCAAATGCCAAGTTAACAATTTTACCAGTAATCATTTGTAGTTACAAAATTTTTATTTAGTCACATGCTCCTACATGTACCTATAAAACCAAGCATACTCTTCCCGTATCAAAATTATTGTCAGAAGACAAAAGTCGCACAGTTTAATAAAAGTGCGACCACTATAATTTTTAACCACTCAAATAAAATATTCCTCACTAAAGTCTCTTGCTATTACTTAAAAAGGAAAATGAAGAATTATTTTAAGACATAAAAAAAATAAAAATATGAACTGGAATTTTTAGGGGTGAGCAAAACAAACCGAAAACCAAAAAAACCAACCGAAACTAAAAACCGATGGTTCGGTTTTTACTTTTTCAGAAACCGAAAAATACGGTTCGGTTTCGGTTTTCGACCAAAAACCGAACCGAGCCGAACCGGTTTTATTATATAATGATATCTAATTTAATATGATTAAATAACTAAATAAATCAAATTTATAAATTCATATTCATTTTGTGAGTGGATTTATAATATATTTATCTTAACGTTTATATTTATATGTGTGTTTGTCGTGTCGCATGTTTTGTGTGAATATATCAATAAGTATTCGATATAGATTATATTATGTGTATGTTCACTTGTATGTGTATGTCTCATTTATATGTTTGTAACTGTAGTATTATGCAATAAACATTATTATGCTTAGATTAAAAAAAAGTAAATAATAATAACTAATTTTGTACATAAAACAAGTTTGTTGGTATGATTTGGCCATACCCAAATATTACCGGTTAGAAACCGAGAAAACGAACCGAAACCAATAACAAACCGAAAAAACCGAACCGCCAAAAACCAAACGGTTTCGGTTTTGGGCTCTACAAAAACCGAACATTGTGGTTCGGTTTCGGTTTTAACCAAAAACCGACCAAAACCGAACCGTGCACACCCCTAGTAATTTTGAAACGAATGGAGTAAGATTTCCTTTCATTAGTATCACTAAAACAAAACAATTTACCCAAAGCATTAAAAAAAAAATTTAATTTTCTATAGAAGCAATTAAAAGGGGAAAAAAAGGACTTGTAGTGAGATTTAACTTAAGCATGTTGGCAAGAAAGGGAAGATGTTCAATCACTTTACATAGACAGTGGTATCCACCTTTATATGATTATATCAATCTATAGTTAATACGTGTATAATTGTTGTACCTTGGCAGCCAGGCGACATATATGGATTTCCTTGGTAGCCATTTTTACATACACAGCGATACCCACCACTTTCCCTTTTAGAGCTAACACATTTGCTATTCGATTGGCAGGCATAATCAGTGGTTGCTTCGGCTTGAGAGCAATTCAGATCACCAATAGCCCATTCGAGCACTACTGGCACTGTAGCTTCTATCCTCTTTATGAAAGAAGAACCATTCATTAAATCAGTCACACCATTGAATTTAAATGCACTCTCCTCTCCAACAAAGGCATATGCACATGGAACAAACGACCTAATATAGCTGTCATCATCGCTTGAATTCCGCAAGGAACGGATCCGAGTACCATAAGAGATTAAGCCTTGGGGTATGGATGATTGACAACAACCATTTCCTGTACACTCGTCACCTACAACCTCCTCGGGTGTTGAACAAAATACCATGCAACCTGTATACACGTCCCTAGATTTTGTGATTGAGGACAGCCAAACAGAATCATCGCAACCGATAACTGTAAACTTGTTTACTTCCGAGAAGATATACGGCGTATCGCTATAGCTTGTTGATATTTGAAAGTTATATGTTGTGTCATTCGGATAAACGCACCTGCTTGACACCTTATTGGTAGTCCGCAGGGTGGAATCAGATATCACTTTGATCGAGGTGTAATTGTGTTCATAAATAAAGGCCTTTGGAGGGTTTACAGAAGTGTTGCAGTATATGCGAAATCCCTCATTTATATAACACTCTGAGTTGTCTCCGAGACCGAAAGGGTAGGGAACAACTAAATCCCCACATGTGCTGTTGCACCCTGGCTTTGCTATATTTTTTGAGTTAACGAGGGTGTTGGATTCAGTGGTAGAATTTGTATAAGAAGTTGTAAATGAAAACATTTGAAATACTGCCCAAATTAGAACAAAGAATTTCATATCTGTCATTTAGGATTTCTAGTTGATGTAGTATTTAGAGGGATTCCAAGTCTATAACTTCATATATACAGGCTATGAAACATGCATTTAGAAAGAAAAAGATATTTGTTTGTTTGATTAAGATGTTTCGCATTTGAATCTGACTACCACATCTTACTAGTAAGAGGTGGCTATAATGTCTGAATCTGAATAAAAAAGTGTTGTTTGTTTTTTTATAATTGTCTGAATGGCTTTAATTTTCTCTTTTTTAAGTATATATTAAACTATTGCAAATACGATTAATAAGTAGATAGTTTAAACTTAAAACAAAACATTTTTATCATAGATTTAACACAATTATAAATCATTAGATAAATTATCTTAATACATATCCAAAATTTAACATAGTAAAAACTACTCCCTCCGTCCCATAATAATTGTCCACTTTGACTTTTTTGAGTCTTTCTTGGTCAACTTTGACCACTAATATTTTTATTTGCGTTATACAATACTTGATGAAAATTATACCAAATGAAAATACATTTAAAATCCAATCTATTCATATATTTTTCATCAAGTATTATATTACACAAATAAAAATATTTATGGTCAAAGTTTAACCAAAAAGACTTAGAAAAGTCAAAATGGACAATTATTATGGGACGGAGGTAGTATTACATAAATCCTTTAAAAAAAACATAAGCTTAACGCAATGAAACAACAATTAATTAACTTAACCAATACCAAATAATTTAAAACCTAGCTTTGCATAATTTGAAGATGAATGGATTGAAGGGTTTTTAAGATGAATGAGTTGAAGGGGTGTTAATAAGAGGTAGTAAGATTTTTTCGTCACCTCTTATCGAGTTAGACATATTAGCTCTTACCATGTCTGACTGGTGATGAAAAAACAAACAAGTAAAACGTCTGACCACCTCTTACTGGTAAAAGTAAGAGGGCTAGTAAGATTTTTTTTTTTAAAAAAAACAAACACACCCTTTATCTTCTAGAATTGAAATGTAATCAGTTTTAAATTCTTGTTAACAGAATAGTATTCATGATGGTGATTTTTTTTTTGGTCTTTGATGTGTTCTAGCTACTTTTCTTTTGACTGAGCTAACTTGTGTTACGACTAAGTTTTAGTAATCATTTTGTCCTATAGAGGAGACTCTCAATAGTCGTGAGAAAAACATCAAATATTCTTTTTATTGATCCCAAACGAATATCTATCAAGGACACTTTGTGATGTTGTCGTCTTGAGAAGACCCTCAAAAGCCTTGATCGACAATTACATCCATTATTTTCCTCATTGGTCCCAAACGAAGGTACCATGAAATTCTCTATTTGCCGAGTCAAATGATATTTTTTATTTTTATATATTTTTTAAGTGTAAGATGTCTTTGAAGGCGGTTTTTTTTTTTTTTTTAAAGTTTTGTGAAAGTTGTGTTTTTTTTAGATATTAAATAAATAAGAAATTAACAGTAGAATACTTTTTAGTATGAAATATCTTATAGGACTTGCAGCGCGTGATCACGTACTATAGGCATATATATGTTTGTAATTTCCGTTGCAAGATAGTTCGTCAATCCTTACTGCTGAACGAGTTACCTCAACGGACGACGTCGGAATTCGGATTGCACACTTTTTTAGTTCTTAGAGGGTAATAACGACAGGAACACGGAAGCCAATCATGGACATATAAATATAGTAAACAAAAAATTATAACACAGATTTAGAAGAAAATAATAAACCATGATTTTTACAAGCATGGAAATTAATTTACCAAACTCATAAATATTAGAAAGGACATAACGGAACTATTAGCAGTAAAGTATCAGTATAATATTTTTGGGTAAAGGGCATTCCACCCGGTAAAATGTATTACTTCAAAAAAACCGTTTGAGTACAATGGAATGTGGCTGAAATACCATATTAACCGCAATCAACATCGCTTGACACAACAACTAAATCATTTATGACATGCCATAAATGACAACTAGCTATTTCCAACTAGACCATCAAACAAAACCAACATAAACTAAGATACATCAAAATATTTATGCAAAAACAAACAAACAACCTATTTAAAACAAAAATCATCAAGACCAACAAAGATTCAACTAGCAGAGAAAGACCAAAATCATCATCATAATCGTTGTCATCATCCTTGTTCTATTTCCATTGCTTGTAAAGACTTTGCTCCTCACCACCACTTCTTGAACACGACGTCCCAATGTGATCATCAAAAACTTCATCATCATCTGTCGAAATTACCACATTTTTTTGGGGTAAAGGGGAGTAGTCATGCACCCTGGTAAATATATTAACCAAAAACGTTGAAGTACAATGGATATGAGTGAAATCTCATATCTCAGCCCGTTACATAGGCATAAAGCTTACATAACAAGATACTACCTATTTTCTAAACAAGAAAACAAACCACTACTCAAATGATAACATAGGACATAACGAAAGAAAATTACTTCCTAGGTCCTTGAAGCTTGGTGCCATACATGGCATTAAAGGCATCCAAATTCCCTGAAAGATCAGAAACCTGCTTTGCATAGTCATCGTAGTCATAGTCATCATACCCATCTTCAAACTCTTGGCCACCACCGAATAGATTAGCAGTCTCATCAAATGGGTTAGCAACTACCTCATCTTCAGAGTCAGACACCACGATCTCTCCCACTTTAGAAAAAGGGTTAACTCTCTTAGTAGAAGAGGCGGGCGGAATACAAGAATCACTAGTTTTAGGAGCCACACCCGACTCCATCTCTTTCAAATCACTCACAAGGGGTTCTTGTGATGCAGAACCTGTCTTAGTAGACTTATCTTCATTAACTTCCATTGTACGACCATAATCCACATCCTTGTTGGTGTCATTTGAAGGAATACCAAAAGCATCAGTATATTCCATATTAAGAACATCAAACTGATTAAATGTAGAGATCTTTGTTCCACTCGAACTAGCCACATCAAAAGCATTCTTCTTAGTGACTTCCACTTTCTTAGGTTCATGAGGAGTCTTTTTGGGTTGATATTGAAACTGCTTACCCACAACAGGTTTAGTAAACCCTCCTTGACCCGGATTAGTAGAACCACCTTGCTTTCCCTTCTTCTTGTTATTGACCGTCTTGAAACCATCATTAACACGCTTAGTAGGCTGAGCTGGAGGTTCAACAACTTTAGGACATTCAATAAGAGTATGACCAAAAATCTTACATTTATCACAATGAGGTGGTTTCCACTCATATTCAACCCGTATCTTCTCAATAGTCGAACCAGACCCATCAAGTAACAAGATCTCAACAAGTAAGGCTGTCCCTAAGCACCTCATCCGACTTCACTTCAATCATGCATCTAGCAAAACTACTACGGCCCTACGAGTCCTTGCACATTTGGCTAGTAAAAGCATCTAACCTTTTTGGCGTGCCTATCAATGTGGCAAGGAGACTAAGGCCATCATCAGAAAACATAGCAAGAGGAACATCATGGGATTTAACCCACACCAGGATGTTGGTCAAATCCTCTTTAAGTAAGTTGGTGTTAAATGTCCATGGTTTAATAATAATAGGTACATTTCTAATCAACCAAGGACCGTTTTCAAGAACATCATCAACACCTTTCTTCGAATTGAACTTAAAGAAGAAGAACCCCTTTGCATTCATCATTACCTTTTGTATACCAAACTTAGCCCACGCATTGCGTACAAAGTAATCAACAACAGGAAAAGCAAGGCATTGACCATGGAAATACCCATACAACGTATTCTCAAACCTAGTGTTCACCTCTTCAACCACTTTCATCAGGACATAAAGATCCACACCATTAGCTTTCTTACTACACTCCAACCTATGAAAGTTTGACGTGTGTTTCTTTGGTTCAGTAGAAGTAACACCAGCATACGATGAAGAAGATTGTTTCAAAGAATACACACCAACCTTCTCAATACCAACAACCCCATGTGCATTCGTATCAACCTTATCATTAGCATTATTATGGCCATTAACATTAGAAGCCATAGGACCACTCGTATCTTGAGGAGGTTTCAAATAATAACCAATAGCAGTAAGCATCTCCTCTAGCTCCTTCTGTGACTTCGGCACCTTAAGATGCTCAAATGGATTAGCCCCAGTAGAAGTAGTAGCATCCACTGTCACGGCTGGTTTTAATGGTTGCCCATCGTCACCCACAAGAACAAGTTTTCCCTCAAAGATTTGTTTTTCAATAGCACGAATTTTCAATAAAGTATTTTTTTGGGTAAAGGGGAGTAATCTGCACCGTAAATATATTAACCAAAAATGTTTAAGTACAATGGATATGAGTGAAATCCCATATCTTAGCCCGTTACATAGGCATAAAGCTTACATAACAAGATACTACATATTTTCTAAACAAGAAAACAAACCACTACTCAAATGATAACATAGGACATAACGAACGAAAATTACTTCCTAGGTCCTTGAAGCTTGGTGCCATACATGGCATTAAAGGCATCCAAATTCCCTGGAAGATCAGAAACCTGCTTCGCATAGTCATCGTAGTCATAGTCATCATACTCATCTTCAAACTCTTGGCCGCCACCGAATAGATTAGTAGACTCATCAAATGGGTCAGCAACCACCTCATCTTCAGAATTAGACACCACGACCTCTCCCACTTTAGAAAAAGGGTTAACTCTCTTAGTAGAAGAGGCGGGCGGAATACAAGAATCACTAGTTTTAGGAGCCACACCCAACTCCATCTCTTTCAAATCACTCACAAGGGGTACTTGTGATGCAGTACCTGTCTTAGTAGACTTATCTACATTAACTTCCATTGTACGACAAGAATCCACATCCTTGTTGGTGTCATTTGAAGGAATACCAAAAGCATCCGTATATTCCATATTAAGAGCATCAAACTGATTAGATGTAGAGATCCTTGTTCCACTCGAACTAGCCACGTCAGAAGCATTCTTCTTAGTGACTTCCACTTTCTTAGGTTTAGGAGGAGTCTTTTGGGTTGATATTGAAACTGCTTACCCACAACAAGTTTAGTAAACCCTCCTTGACCCGGAATAGTAGAACCACCTTGCTTTCCCTTCTTTTTATTATTGACCGTCTTGAAACCATCATTAACACACTTAGTAGGCTGAGCAGGAGGTTCAACAACTTTAGGACATTCAATAAGAGTATGACCAAAAGTCTTACATTTATCACAATGAGGTGGTTTCCACTCGTATTCAACCCGTATCTTCTCAATAGTCGAACCCGACCTATCAAGTAACGGTATCTCAACAGTAAGGCTATCCGTAAGCACCTCATCCAACTTCACTTCAATCATGCATCTAGCAAAACTACTACGGCCCCACGAGTCCTTGCACATTTGGCTAGTAAAAGCATATAACCTTTTGGGCGTGCCTATCAATGTGGCAAGGAGACTAAGGCCATCATCAGAAAACATAGCAAAAGGAACATCATGGAATTTAATCCACACCGGGATGTTGGTCAAATCCTATTTAAGTAAGTTGGTGTTCAATGTCCATGGTTTAAGAATAATAGGTACATTTCTAATCAACCAAGGACCGTTTTCAAGAACATCATCAACACCTTTCTTCGAATTCATCCAAGATTGGTGCCGCCGGGGTCTGACGGCAAGATTACCAAAATCTTACCAAAGTCAACCAAATTCATCCAAGATTGTGTAAGATATGTAAAGTCCAAATCTAAAAAAATTATTTAGTAGAATCCTCTAGAGATTTCAATGATGCACCACATGATGTCATATGTTGTTTTCTATTTTTAGAAAGATGTTTAATGTAAATACATATATAATGTTTTGTTTTAAGAAACTAAAACATGTTTGATCTAAAAATGTTAACATACATTATGGTTTAGAAGCATATAAAAAATATGATTAATGAAAATGTAAATGCTTGAGTGACGAAAAGCTTGTTTTAATATCTATTAAACTTGACACGCTTTAAGCTTTATAAAAATTAAATTTACTTTTGCCGTTAACAAAACTTAGGTAAAAATCATAAAATATAAATAACGTTTAATGACGATATTTGTATTAACAATCTCTCCCTTTTTGTTGAGGACAAAACATAAATTTTATTTTTATAAAAGATATAAAGTTTATACAAGCGTTATAAAAATATGAAATTAATTTTAGAACTTGAAATATCTAGTGAGTTAGATGAAGATGATAATAAAATTTTTATTTTATCTTATAACTAGTTTGTCCAATTTTGACTTTTCACAAGTCAAAGTATGTAGTTGACTTTTTAAAAAAGTCAAAGTCCAAGTTCTATAATGTACTAGTTATTTCAATTTTGACTTTTCATAAGTCAAAGTGTGCAGTTGACTTTTTAAGAAAGTCAAAGTCCAAGTTCTATAATATTTCTCCCCCTTTTTGTCAAAACAAAAAGAAGAGGCGAGGCGGAATATGTAATGTGCCCGAGCCATTATCTCCCCCTTGGCCAATGCTCCTCCTAAATTGGGTGCCAAGATAAAGATACATGGATTATAAAAAAAGCTACAAAAAAATATTAGTAATAAACATCATCACAAGTATATATGCATTTACAATCACCAAGTAATAAGCAACAACAATATAAGAAACACCAATCACTTGTTAAAATTTTCATGATATGGAAATCATGAAATGGAACACAATGATGTGTTAGTACATAGGAAAAATCCTAGAAAAGAGAAAAAAAATACAAATAAAATCCTAGAAAATTTGAAAATCCTAGAAATTTAGAAAAATACAAAGAAAATCCTAGAAAAGTAGAAAAATATAAAGATAATCTAGGATCCTCCTATTGAGGTGGTAGATGAGCAAGAACATTGATTCGCTCTAGGATGTGGTTGAGGATGAACCTCATTTCATCTTAG
The DNA here is from genome assembly GCA_910596185.1 of Chrysanthemum makinoi. Taxonomy (NCBI): domain Eukaryota; kingdom Viridiplantae; phylum Streptophyta; class Magnoliopsida; order Asterales; family Asteraceae; genus Chrysanthemum; species Chrysanthemum makinoi. The sequence continues at coordinate 53,213,084 of OU343225.1, forward strand.
AGCTTATGGACCATTACTCTTGTCCATTCGGTAATGTGGGCGGTTCGCTCACAATTTATGCAATCGTGTCTAGGTAGGTAGTAAGGTTCATGATTTTGTGGTGGTGGAATGGTGGGGTTGTTGTTGTTGGTGGTTGGAGTGATTAGAGAGGCTAGCAAAGCATTTTGCATTTGCATAGTTTTACTAAGGTGGGAATCCACCATGTTTGAGAAGGTGTGGAGATTGTTAAGTTCGGCTTTTATCTCCGCCTTGGAATGTGGGTGATCTTCCCACATGGATTCATCAATGTCCTCTATATGAGAAGACAAAGATGTTGGAGGTAGAGCATGATCCCCATACAAAGGTCCATGAATCTCATTGGGAATAGGATGGAAAAGCAGAGGTTGAGGCCCTAATGGGGCGTTTGGATTAAAGGATGGTCGTGGAGACTCATGAGCTATTCGCTCAATTGTACCAAAGGATGGTAGAGGAGGTGGATTATTTGTTCTAGGAAGCAAGTCCTCCAAGTCTTCCAAAAATAGGTTTGGAGATGTAGGTGGTGTGTAGAATAGTTCCAATGGTATGAGAGTTGGTGATTTATGAGGTGATGGTGATTTGGATGTTTGAATGACAACCACTGGTGGAGATCTAGCAATGGGAGTTTTTGTTGGTGGTGGAGTTGTGACATCAATAAATGATTTTGGAGGTGGCGTAGGAGTAGTTAAAGTGAGGAACTTTTCATCTCTTATCGGAGATGACATGGTTAAGGGAGAGGAATCGGAAGATGAGCTTATGTTGACAAAGCAACATGGCCTAACACTCATCCTAGTCGTTCTTTTGCAAGGCTTGTTTGATGGAAAAGAAGTGGATGACTTAGTCATTTTAGCTTAAGCTTGTTCTAGTAGAAGATGAGAGAAATTTGAAAGGTGTGAGGATGATCATCTTAGAAAGTCTTAATTTATAGGAATATGAAATTATAGAGAAATGTGTTTGATTTGATGTTAATCCATAGAGGAAAGGAGGTTTCTAATGATTTGGAAGTGTTTTGAATGCTAGTCATATCACCTAAGTCAAGCCATACAAGAAGGATGGAGTGAAGAGACAAAGATATGCAATAAATGTGTTCTAATGATTGTAGGATCTTGAGAATCAGATCACCTACGGATTACAAGGAACCAAATTTTGGTTCCTTCCTTTATGAAAAAGGGTTCCTTGGGTGAATTTTTGGAATTTTTGAATTTTGGTGGGAAATGGATATCCTATATTTCTAAGTGTGTTAGATTAGTTCTAATGTGGATAAGAACTAGTAAAAACTATCCTAGAAGCAAATTATGGTAGTTTGTAATGTTAAAATAGGCTTAAATTTAGAAAGTTACCTGCAGGTATCACGGCACCATTTTTTTACACAGGCAGAACCAAAATTTTGGTGCCACTTGGTCCGTCTGTTTAGGATTGGCAGAACCAAAATTTTGAACAGACGGAACCAAAAAATTGGTGCCGTCTGATCCGTGGTGATCAGAAATCTTCACAGACCAATTTTTTAACCGTCGGGTACTTTTCCGAAACCTGAAATTTTTCTTAAAACATATGGCATTAATTATTTCTAGTTAGGAATAGTCAATAACGCATACACAAACATAGTGGAGCATTGATTTTGACCAAGGGCTAACGATTTTCACATATAAGTGAAAATGGGTAAAATTTGATAACACTCGTGTGCTATCCCCCTGCATAAACTGGTTACCATACAATATTATTTCAAGTTAGTTTATCATCCTACAAAGTAAAAACAACCAAATAGTATCATACATCATTGTTTTTATCTTGTTCCAAACACTCCTTAAAACCTCACTTATCCAACATTTTGTAGATCTTTGTCGTCATCCTTCCAAGGCACTTGAACATCCCCTTGGTTTGCTTGACCTCCGCCGATTCATTCTCAATCTCGGGAAGAGATGCATAGTACTCTTTAGGTGGTAGTCGAGAATTTGGGAGACCGTCATCGGAGCTATTTGATGATGATGATGAAGGAGTTGGAGGTTTTTCCCTTTTACCTTTTGCCTTAGTCTTAGCCACTCGCGAGTCACGCAAGGGCACAAATATGCGAGGGATGAGGGGATAATCTAGCAACAACCGTTTTGGATTTTGTGGAATGGGTGCAAATGCTCTATAGAGACGGGTGAGTAGCATCCCGTATGGAAGAGCAACGGAGGCTTGAGTAGGGATATCTACCATTCTCCTAGCAATGTAGCAAGCTAAGTTGAATGGTTGACGAGTGGACAAGTTGTAGACCATGTGACAAAGGCAAGCATTGATGTTGTGGAAAACTAGAAGGGGGTTGAATAGTTTTACCAATTTAAAAGTTCCTTTTAAATATTTAGATCGACTTGTGTCAATCTATTTGGTTGTTTATGTTGGACGTTGATAGATAGATATATAAACGTGTATTGAAAGATAAAGAGTAAGAAGCACATAACCATGACATGAAGGACACCTTCGTTGCCCTACTCCACTCCCCGAGTCACCTACTCGAGAGTTCGTAAACACTACACGACACCAATCTCCTTATGGCGGAGAAGCCTTCACAACGTCGCCTACTCTTTTTCCGGTACTAGGCTAACCATCGGGTTCTTTCACTCCAAGGTGAACCACACCTATTACAATGTTGCCTACCCTTTATTAGGTACTAGGCTAAGCACCTAGTTCCATTACTATGGAGGAACTACTACCCATCACAACACAACACCTAATCTCAAGGAGATCCACGCCTTGTTACAACACCATCAAGGATATCACCATCCTTGGAAATAGACAAATACTTATATGTATAATGATGCACCTCATCAATTATACGACCTACGCATTCTTCCCTAATGCCACTTGATTTGATTCTTAGGCATCCTTCACTAATGCCTTTGACACAAAGCTTGGCACCTTTCACTAATGCCTTCATCTTGACACCTTTAGCATTCTTCACTAATGCTTTTGACACGAACGTTTAGCACCTTTCACTAATGCTTTCGTCTTGACTCTTTCGGCATCCTTCACTAATTCCTTCAACACAACATCTATGGTGGAAGAAAGAACTATCAACAAGAGAACCTCAGTTGTCTTGATGATGCCAAAGTAAGGCAACTCATGGACTTGAGCTTGCTCGACTTCAAGAAGTGGTGATCTCGCCTTTAAGAGGAACCTAGAGAATCACACAAAAACAAAAGACAAACTACATAGAAAGATCCCTTAGGATCAGTGGTTAGAGAGGTACAATACTTGGAGAAAGTATGTGTGAAAGTGGTGAGCCAAAAGGAAGAAATGACTCACTATTTATAGAGGACAAAGTTCACTGTTCCCCGGATCCCACGGATCCCTCCCACAAGGGATCCGGCTAGCGTAAAGCTAGGGATCCGTGGGACGCTCCTCTTTGCCCATGGGTATTTTTGGTTAAGGGTCATGGGTCATGGGTTATGGGTTGATTCATGGGTTTCTTTCTAGATACAATGTATCTCTAGAATACAATGAACCTAGTTAAGTGGTTTGGACAAAACCATAGGTTATGGGTCAATACCATTTGTTAGTTTTTACCCATTTTTGTATATACTTGTTTTTACCCATTTTAGTATATACTTAGTTAAGTATATGTTAGCCTAATATGTAAACACTAGTTGTTGTACATATGTATCTCTAAATCATAAATTCACTTATACTTGTTTTTGTGTTTTATGTGAAAACGTAAGTGTGTTATAAAACTATTGGCTCAAACAGTTTACGTATTTTATTTGTTTCGTTAAAATGACTTTACGTTTGTTATCGGTAAAACATTAGAAGATCGTAAAATATAAATAAACGTTTTTACGGCTTATTTGTATTAACAATCTCCCCCTTTTTGTTGATGACAAAACATAAAATTATTTTAAGAAAAAAACTAAAATTCGTAAAAGTTTGAATTGGAGTTTTTACTCTCTTCTCCCCTTTTTTGTCAAAACAAAAAGAGCGTCGAAAAAAAACTAACACAAAGTTTTAAGAAAAATATGTAAAAAGAAAAGATGTAAAGTGAGTAAGTGACGGGAATGGTTCTCGTCTTAACTCCCCCCTTGACGAGTCCATCCCTTTGTGAGGACGTCAAGTACATAAAGATAATTAAGCTAATATTTTGCAATTATGTTTGCAAATGGTTCGTCCTTGTGACGAAAATGCTCCCCCTTGAAGATTGCAACTTTGCAATGGGGTGTCACGAAGAGTAATCCAAATAAGGATTAAGTTGCAAGTGAATTTGCAATGTATAGTTTGACACAAAGCTCCCCCTAGCTTTATGGTGTCAAAATCTTCATGTGTATTTTGAAAATCTACAAAATATAGGTTAGAAAACAAGAGTATAGTGCATAATTTCCTGCAAATAAAACTCAAGTTAGTAGTAATTTGTGTTTCTGGATCACGGATCCCACGGTTCCCTTGATGGAGGGATCCGTCTAGGCCATTTCTAGGGATCCGGCTGTCTGGTGACAATTTCTTCAAAGAATGAAGATATGCCAAACAATGCTAACAATGAGGTGAGATATGTATATAATTAGCAAGCATAAACACAAAGTAACATGGCATATAATTAATCATTCAATAAAACCAAGAGACAATCAAACAAATCTCTAAAACTAAGAGAATGATCTAGCCATACATTTTCTACTAATAAGTTACTAAGGCCTAGAATGCAACAAAGTGCTCGAGTCTAAGGATGAGTAGACTTGTTGATTTGATTCAATCTTTCAAGAAGATGATTAAACATGAAATGTAACTCATTTCGTACTTCTTGAACAAGTCCTTGAGTGATTAGACAATTTGGGCAGCTATTGCCTTGATTGGGAACCGGAGGAAAATGGATGTTTTGAGGAGGCTCTATGAATGATTGAGGGGTTTCATCTTGAGATGTGGGATGAGGTTCTACTAAAGGTGAGGGTGGTGGTAGTGGAAATTCCTCCATATGATCATGTCTATGATTGTTCCTTGTTTCCCATGATGGACTATTCGGTGTTGTGGGTGGTTCCCTATTTAATAAGAAAGTTGGTGAGTGGGAGGTTCTTGGTGTTGAGTGCTCTAATGCATAGAGATTTGGGTGAGGAAGAGGCTCGTCAAATCTATGCTCAAGAAATGAGGACTTAGATGGCTTGCTAGAACTAGCAATGTTTGGTTTTGAACTAGATGACCCTTTTTGTAGTCCAAAAGGTTTGATGCTAATCCTTGCGGTTCTCTTAGCAATTGTTGAATGAGTTTGTTGAGGTGGGATTCTCTCATTGTTATCTCTTATGGGAGATGATTCGGTGGATGAGATTTCATGGATCATATGACCCTTTCTTTTGGATGAGCCATTTGTTGAGGAGTTGTTGCTAAGAGCTTTAGTCATGATGGTGGTAAGGATGCTATATGAGCTTTTAGTGATTGATTTTTGAGAGCTAGGTGGAAGTGATGCCCTAACCTTAAGAGTGTTTGGTTTATAAAGGGTAATTTGAATTTAGAGAATTAAATTCTTAGCCACTAAGATGATTAAGCATGCACTTAGGATTTTGATCAGCTCTAGAGACAATAAATGAAAGCTAATAGTGGTTAGATAACCAAAAGGTAGTTAAAATTGAAGAGGGAAGCTAGTTTCAGCTTTCTGCACCACGGATCCGCGGATCCCTCTCACCAGGGATACGTCTGGTTATAAGCCAGGGATCCGCCTGTCAGACAGGTTCTAGGTGAAATGATTATGCTTTTGTGAGGTTTATTTCCTATGTATTTGGAGGTTTTGACTTACTTTTGAAGTTTTTTAACTGTTGGATATCTTAAATGTTCAACCATAATGAGTGATGGTGCTTAATGATGGTTTTGGGTAAGAAAATTGACTTTAGGTAGTCTAACTATATGTTTGACAAGCATACCATTTAATTTGATATGGAGAAATGGTGGTAATTAGTCCTAGAAGTCAGATGATGACTTAAGAAAAATTTACTAAAATCTTTAAAAATAAAGAAAAAATGAAAAACTAGTTTTGAGCCTAATTTTGAGTCAAAAAGTGATTAAGATCAATTTCTAAAATTGATGGATATACCTAACTAAGTGCTATGAGATGTGATAAATAATGTGTGAGCGTTGGAGCGGAATTATGATGAGTTTTGATGAGTTTGATAAATCAAAAACACTTTGAAATATATCCTAGGTAAGCCATGGATGAGTATGAGGCTTTCAACTATTTGAGGAAAACTTAGTTGGTTCTAGTATCTTATGTTCGACTAGGGTAAGGTGATCTAGTAAGCTATTTTGATGTAAGCAAGTCTGTATTGCTCATCAGAGGTCACGGATCCCGCGGTTCCTTTCTGGGAGGGATCCGGCTAGTTCAAATGCTGGGATCCGCCTACTGCAGATCAGAAGGCTTTCAGCAAATATGCAACTTTGCACTTTTTAGTAAATGCTTCTCCTAGTTGTTTCTATAGGGACTAAATGCAAGAACACAACAAATATAAGGCATAACAAAGTAAGGAGACCTAAAATTTCCTAAAATGAGTGACGATGACCACTTGAATGTTTTCAAGGAGTCGTAAAATCTCATTCTACAAGTTCCTAAGTTAATATTGTTTAGTGCCAAGATATGGAAAGACCTACATACTACACTATCCTACATAAGCATTGTTTAAGTGTTACAACCCATTGTTTGAAATTGTTCATCACAAATTTAGGTCCTATGACCTTACCTCATTTCTCCTCCCCATCCCGTCTTCACCCGTCCTTCACTCTTTATCATATTATTTCTACCTCTTTTTCTTCAAGAAGTTGGCAAAGCACATGAAGATTCCCTTGGTTTGTTGCCATTCGGGTGATGCACCAGGAACGTCCGGCAATTGGTTGATATACTCCAAGGGGTCGAGTTTGGTATTTTCGAGTGGGTTGCTACTTCCTTCACCTTCTCTTTGCCTCTCCCTTTCTTCCGAGGAATCTGAGGGTGGGTGAGGCCTTTTGCCATCTACCATAAACCTTGTGGTTCTTCCCTCGGTCAATGATACCATAACCTTGTTGCAAAAGCTATGGTCATAGGTTTGTGGAGAAGGATCTAATGCAAAGATGAATTTAGCAAGACGGGTTAGGAGCATTGCATACGGGAGCACCATCTTGTCCATGCTTCTTACACTTGCCATTCTCTTGATCATGTAGTAGGCAAGGTGGAAGCGAGTCTCGGTCACTAGGCAATAGATCATGAAGCTTAGACATGCGTTGGGGGTGATCCTTGTTTCCTACTAGGCACACCACATTCTCCCTTATCACATCTTCCCATTTCCTATACAATCCGTACATCTCGGAGAGCTCCATTTGGAAAGGATCCCTATAGATCACTTTCGACTTCCTAGTAACCCTTGATGGGGATGCTCTTGGCATAAACATGGTGTCCCTCACCGTGGTTGCTTCTGGGATTATCGTGTGATAAATTTCGTGATGATCAACCATAGAGTGTATCTCCTCCAACGACCACTCATTAGAATACATGCAAACACCATCATATGGAACCCCTATTATTCTTCCAAACTCCTCAAGCGAAAGAGTGTACTCATGTCCACTTATGGTGAATTCAATTGAGATGGACCCATCATCATTTCTAATTATCCCCATTGTCTTGTAGAACTCAAGTACAAAGACCGGGAAAATTTGTTCGTTTATATCCAATAAGCAATCAAACCCAATAGTTCCAAAAACTTCCCTTATGTCGGTATTTGCAAGAAATGATGGATCAACAACTCTACCTTCGTAAAATAGTCTCTTTTCAAGCATCTTAAAGGCTTTCCTATCGTCCGGACTTAGTCCATCTTTCCTATGGTACATGGGTATGTAGTGAGTGGTGTCTTGGTAATCTTGTTGTTTGTTGATTGGCATGATTGTTCCTAAACAATACAACCATAATGTTGTGTTAATTGTGAATAGTAACCTAAAGGGTTTGATCACAATTTTGCTCTCATCATCTTTGTTGAATTCAAGAAATGTGTTTAATTTGTATTAACAATGTTAATTCTTTGATTTAGATTATCTTAGAAAACAATGTGGTGACAAATTATGATAAACCCATTTGAACCCAACTCTTAAAGATAAAGAAATTGTAATCCTAGAAATCAAGGAATCAAATTAATAATGTAGTGAAGATTATACTTACACAAGTGATTGTTAAGCTTGAGAGAAATGATCAAATTGCTCCTTTGAACAGTAGCTAAGTTCTTGTTCGCGAGTCTTTGAGGTGAATATAATTGTGGAACATCCACAGTGATCATTCTTTAACTTATGATGTCTTCTGTTGCACGGATCCCGCGGATCCCTCTCATTTGGGATCCGGCTAGTGTAAACGCAGAGATCCGGCATGACAGCAAAAATCAGCTCAAACATTCCTTGATAACTTTGGTTTGGGAGTTCTAAAACGCTTAGTGTTTTGATGTTAAGGCTCTAAAACTTGTGATTTGAGGTTTTGAAGATTTAATACTATTCCTATTTGACGTGGTTCCCTTTTTAAGAATTAGTCATAATTCTTGGGGAGTTTTTCAAACATTATAATAAAATCCCATTTTATCATAATATAAGAAGTTTCACATGGATATTTATTGAAATAGATGAAGTGTCAATAAGCCCTTTGTGATGAATAATGATTGAGGCTATCGAATAACCAAGATATCATTATTACGAGTTGGTAGTGTAGTCTATACAAATTAGTCGAAGAATACTATTCTTGATGATAACTTTAATATAGATAACTACTTAAGTAATTACTAATATATATAAATCATGTAACTAAGATTTTAACAATAATGAAATCAATAGTAAATTATTAGCGATCATACCTTTGCTAAATATTCTTTTTAAGAAAAGAAGTATTTAGATGAAATGCTTTCTGATCTTCTTGGAATCTCCAGATTCATGTTGTGATAAGGACAATACTAAACATGCTTTTTGCGAAAAGAGATATTTAGATAGATTCTTCATGATCTTCTTGGTAATCCCAAATCCAAGTGTGGAGAATACTTAACACCGAAAATGTTAGAACATTCTATCATTGTCCAACAATAAACATTATAATGATTTTTTTAAAACATGGCAAAAAAAATCCTTCTTTGTAGTTTTCAAACATACACGGATCGTATCATGTTTTTAAAGTACAACATACTCTTAGAAACTTGGTAACGAAGCTCTGATACCAATTGTAGAAAACTAGAAGGGGGGGGGGGGGTGAATAGTTTTACCAATTTAAAAGTTCCTTTTAAATATTTAGATCGACTTGTGTCAATCTATTTGGTTGTTTATGTTGGACATTGATAGATAGATATATAAACGTGTAATGAAAGATAAAGAGTAAGAAGCACATAAGCACGACACGAGTATTTATAGTGGTTCGGCCGCAAGGACACCTTCCTTGCCCTACTCCACTCCCCGAGTCACCTACTCAGGAGTTCGTAAACACTACAAGACACCAATCTCCTTATGGCGGAGAAGCCTTCACAACGTCGCCTACTCTTTTTCCGGTACTAGGCTAACCATCGGGTTCTTTCACTCCAAGGTGAACCACACCTATCACAACGTTTCCTACCCTTTATTAGGTACTAGGCTAAGCACCTAGTTCCATTACTATGGAGGAACTACTACCCATCACAACACAACACCTAATCTCAAGGAGATCCACGCCTTGTTACAACACCATCAAGGATATCACCATCCTTGGAAATAGACAAATACTTATATGTATAACGATGCACCTCATCGATTATACGACCTACGCATTCTTCCCTAATGCCACTTGATTTGATTCTTAGGCATCCTTCACTAATGCCTTTGACACAACGCTTGGCACCTTTCACTAATGCCTTCGTCTTGACACCTTTAGCATTCTTCACTAATGCTTTTGACACGAACGTTTATCACCTTTCACTAATGCTTTCGTCTTGACTCTTTCGGCATCCTTCACTAATGCCTTCAACACAACATCTACGGTGGAAGAAAGAACTATCAACAAGAGAACCTTAGTTGTCTTGATGATGACAAAGTATGGCAACTCATGGACTTGAGCTTGCTCGACTTCAAGAAGTGGTGATCTTGCCTTTTAGAGGAGCCTAGAGAATCACACAAAAACAAAAGACAAACTACATAGAAAGATCCCTTAGGATCAGTGGTTAGAGAGGTACCATACTTGGAGAAAGTATGTGTGAAAGTGGTGAGCCAAAAGGAAGAAATGGCTCACTATTTATAGAGGAGAAAGTTCACTGTTCCCTGGATCCCATGGATCCCTCCCACAAGGGATCCGGCTAGCGTAAAGCTAGGGATCCGTGGAACGCTCCTCTTTGCCCATGGGTATTTTTGGTTATGGGTCATGGGTCATGGGTTATGGGTTGATCCATGGGTTTCTTTCTAGATACAATGTATCTCTAGAATACAATGAACCTAGTTAAGTGGTTTGGACAAAACCATGGGTTATGGGTCAATACCATTTGTTAGTTTTTACCCATTTTAGTATATACTTGTTTTTACCCATTTTAGTATATACTTAGTTAAGTATATGTTAGCCCAATATGTAAACACTAGTTGTTGTACATATGTATATCTAAATCATAAAATCACTTATACTTGTTTTAGTGTTTTATGTGAAAACGTAAGTGTGTTAGAAAACTATTGGCTCAAACAGTTTACGTATTTTATTTGTTTTGTTAAAATCATTTTACGTTTGTTATCGACAAAACATTAGAAGATCGTGAAATATAAATAAACGTTTTTACGGCTTATTTGTATTAACAGATGTGGTCTCTATTTCCTATGGTGCTAATGACATTGACTCTAAGTAGTTCCTCCCACTTTTTGAATTCGGGCTTGAGCTCATTGAGTTTCATACCATATGGATCTCGGTTAACTTCCTTTCCCGCTCGAGTGACACTGGTCGGAGCTACCCTTTCGTTAAAAAGGTGCTCACGAATGATGTCCTTGTCCACCAAAGGAGTTTGGTAGGGACGAGAGCGATCATTGATAGATTCAAGGATAGTGAGTGAATACTTATCTGAGTAAACACATGTACCACGGTTAGGAATTCCTAGCACTTCCGCAAATTGGTTTAGGGAGATAGAGTTGTCATTTTGATTGATCCTAAACCTAAGAGCCATTTGATTAACCTCATTTGTGAAAGAGACAACACTAGCATAGAATTCTAGGACAAACCTAGGACAAATTGGTTCATTGATGTCAAGGAGACAATCGAAGTTGATAGTGGCAAGCTCTTGACGGGGATTAGTTCCGTCAAAACAAAATGGATGAATGGTTCTACCCTCATGGAAGTACCTCCGCTCTAGACTCTTAAAGATTTCAACTTGGTCCTTAGTGAGACCCTTGGTTTGTGATGTGGAAGGATGTAGTTAAGAGTGTCCTTGTGATCATAGAATTTTCCGGCTACCATGGTTGTTCCTATGAGCAAGAATTTATATGTTTTAGTAAAAATGAAACCAAGCTTAGCGTTTTTGTTCTAGTGTGTGCCTATATGAAAACAATTTGGAGTTGCGGTTATCTCGACTCATTTTATGCAAAAAATGGTTTTCAATGGGGGTGTTTGGCAAAAGGCGGGAGATAACCCAAACACTCCTAATTCAATGTGGCTTCATTTGAATATACCCGGGAATGCATATTAGTTATGCATTACCTTTAGTATTCAAGAGACATTATGCAAGTGATGAAAAAATTTACGTTTCTATTTGTATTAACAATGAAAAATTATTTTCTTACGAGTGAGAAGCTTTTCAAGATTTTGACATGGGGTTTTTGTTTAATTAGAATAAGGCCTTATAGTAAATATCTTTTAAATAGTGGGAAACATAATTAGTTTATGAAATGTAACACCTAATTTCAGTAACTAGTTATTCAATTTTCCAATTGAATTCATGTTTAGTACAAGAATATACATAATCCCCATGTAATAATTTTGTGCCCAAATTTGAATCCTAGACTCATAATTAAGAGAACTAATGTAGTTAGGATACTTACAATGATGTTTTCTTTAGTGATTAGTGGGAGAGAAAGTCTTAACAATGAGGTAGGTGTGTTGTTGATATGTTTTGGTAAAGTGAATTGTGAGGAAGAGGATGTTTTGTAAGTAGAATTTTTGCTACTGCTGTCACCACGGACCAGACGGCACCTAATTTTTGGTTCCGTCCGTTTGGTCGTTTGGTTTCGTGGGAACAGTAGCAGATTTTGGCTAATTAGTTTTGTTTTGGTTGTTCTACGATTTAGACTATGTTTTAACTACATGTTTGGTTCCATTAATCCTAGGCCAAGTCTAAGAAGATTAAATGGTTCTTGTTTGAGAGGTTTAGTTAGGATGTTGGCAATGTTGTCTTCGGAGGATACTTTCTCAATAGAGATATTTCATTTTTGAACATTGTTGCGTAGAAAGTGATGGCGGATTTCAATATGTTTCGTTCAAGCATGTTGGACGGGATTTTTGCTGGGATCAATGGCTCCTTTGTTGTCACAAAGTATAGGTATATCGTTGAGATGAATTCCGTAATCCACGAGAGCTTGCTTCTTACAAAGATCTTGTTGACATGCTTTTACTGCTGAGACGTATTCGGCTTCAGTAGTTGAGATAGCTAGAGCTGTTTGTTTCTTTGCGAACCATGAGGTGAGACAATGTTCAACAAAAGTACAAATACCACTTGTACTTTTTCTATCGACGTAATCACCATCTTGGTCCGAGTCGGCATACATTCTAGTTTCTACACCCGTTCCTTTGGGATACCATAATCCTAAACATGTCGTTCCCTTAATGTATCTAAATATTCTTTTCAAGGCTTCTAAGTGTGATGTCTTAGGATTTTCTTGAAAGCGAGCACATAGAAAAACACTAAACATAATGTCGGGTCTACTAGCCGTGAGATAGAGTAGGCTACCAATCATTCCTCTATATTTAGTGTTATCTACCGATTCACCTTCCTCATCCTTGGTGAGTTTTGTGTCCGAGGACATAGGTGTTTTAGTTGGTTTTGAGTCTTCAAGACCAAATTTCTTAAGCATATCTTTTATGTATTTAGATTGGTTAAAGAATATGCCATCCTCTAGTTGTTTAATTTGGAGTCCTAAATTTTTTTTAACTCACCCATCATACTCATCTCAAACTCGTCGTGCATGATTTTATAAAAATCATCACATACTCTTGACAAGTTGATCCAAATATGATGTCATCAACGTATATTTGAACTATTATAATGTGTGATTCTTTTTTCGTGGTAAAGAGAGTATTAGCTACCAATCCCATGGTATATTTGTTTTCTACTAAGAAAGTTTTAAGCCAATCGTACCAAGCTTTTGGTGCTTGCTTAAGTCCGTACAATGCCTTCTTGAGTTTGAAGACATGATGTGGTTTTTCAAACTCGGTAAAACCGGGAGGTTGTGCAACATATACTTCTTCGTTAATAAACCCATTTAGGAATGCACTTTTAACATCCATTTGAAATAAATTAAAGTCATAAGCACATGCATATGCAAGTAAGATTCTAATAGACTCGAGCCTAGCTACCGGTGCATAAGTTTCGTCGTAATCAATCCTTTCTTGTTGATTATAACCTTGTGCGACAAGCCTAGCTTTGTTTCTAGACACTACACCATTTTCGTCCATTTTGTTTCAAAAAACCCATTTCGTTCCAATTATAGTTTGATCTTTAGGTTTTGAAACCAATTTCCAAACATCATTTCTAACAAATTGGTTTAACTCTTCTTGCATAGCAATTACCCAATATTCATCTTTTATTGCTTCGTTTATGTTTTCGGTTCAATGGTTGATACAAAGCAAAAGTAGTTACTTTGATTTTGGGCTTGTGATCTTAATGTTCTTTGATTTAGTTGTCCTATGACTTTTTATAAAGGGTAAATTTTGGATTCTTTGATGTTTATAATTTCTTTATTTAATGGTTCATCTTCCTCGTCACTACTACAAAACCAGGCTAATGCAACGTAAATTTGCAACAGCAGATTTCCGTTGCAAATTTGCAACCGTAATGCAACGACAAAGAAAGTCGTTGCTAATCCGTTGCAAAATCTAAACTAATTTATTTAACATTTATTTTTATTTTTTCCGTTACAAATGCGTTGCAAATTATAAAAATTTGCAACGGAAAAGCAACCGTAGACGAAATTTAAATCTAAAAATAAATTATCATATGTTTCCGTTGCAATTCGGTTGCAAATTTTCATAATTTGCAACGGAATAGCAACCGAAGACAAAATTTAAATCTAAAAAAAATACCATTTGTTTTCCGTTGCAATTCGGTTGCATATTTTTATAATTTGAAACGGAATAGCAACGGAAGATAAAAATTAAATCTAAAATAAATGATCACTTGTTTTATAGTTGCAATTCCGTTGCAAAAATATGAATTTTAAAGGAATAGTAACGAAGTACATAATTTAAATGTAACATCTCGCCTACTCGTATCACAATATTATCCGCTTTGCTCTCAGGTTCATGGCTTTGCTTTTGTGGCCCTCATGTAAAAACTTCCCGACATGTCACTTATAGCGGTACTACTTTCACATAAGCATGCTTAACTGACAGTTCCTGAGAACTCCGCCTGTAGTAGACCACTTCGCGATGTATCATTTTAAGGCGAATGTTATCACATGAACCCAACATCTCTCCAGGCCACATCTGATGTTGGATATGCCAAGGGTGTTACATTAAATATAAAAGAAATTATCATTTCTTTATGTTGCAGTTCCGATACAAATTTCAAAAATTTGCATTGCAACAAAAGACTACAATTCTTTAAGGCCGGCCTCTTTTACACCCTTAGGTTATATTAAGATTATAAGTTAGTAACATCTCGAAATGATGACATCCATGAGTTGCTTTACTGAGCGGCTTCCCTTTTTCAACAGATAACAATAATGAACCACTTTTGACCACCCAACATCATTGTTTCTTGGTCAAAATAATCTTAATACAATGCTTACCGAGAAGTCATATACTTTACCTTGCATGTCTTGCCGATGGGGGGAATTATATTCCCATTGCTTTGTTCTAGTATAATGTTCACTAGTTTACTTTAACTCCTTTATGTTGGTTTGTTCACTTTTAGCTCGTTTATGTTAATTGGTGCTGTGATAACTTAAGACATATAATCTCAGTTTTTTAACAAATAAACATGTACAAACCGATCATCTTGTCAAGTTTTTGTATTAGTTTGTTTCTTTAGCCAAGTCAAAAACCAAATACCCCATTAGATAAGTATTCGATTGACCCATAACCAACAATCGCTTATATAAGTATATATGTTATGCAATGCACACAACCAGCAAATGCAACGGAATAACCAGGAGGTAGTTTCATATAAACTTTATAAGTTAGATCCCCGTTTAAGAAAACATTCCTGGCATCTAGTTAACGAGTAGCTAGTGTCAATAAATAGCAATAATAACAACTATTCAAGTGGTGGCAGGTTTGACATCGAGACTGGAAGTCTCATTAAAGTCAAGTTCGGGTTGTTGAGAAAAAACTTGAGTGACAAAACGACCATTGTATATATCAATAATGCCTTTGCTATCAAACTTTGTCGATACAACCAACGAAAATTGACAATATTGGCATGCGAAGGAAGCGAAACTAGGGATGGAAACGAGCCCGAGCCCGAGCCTGGTAGAGCTCGGCTTGGTTCGAGCCTTACTTTTTAAGCTCGAGCTCAACTCGGCTCGTGGTATGTTATATAGGCTCAGACACGGCTCAAGCTCGGATCGTTTATACGATTTGACAATGAAATATTAAAGCTTGGCTTGAGCTCAGCTTGTTATCTATTTTGAGCTTATTAATAAGCTCGTCAATAACTTTGCCTATAATACAAATGCATAACGTTTTATATATGTTAAATACTTAAAATAACCTAGTACTCCCTCCGTCCCAAAATTATTGTCCACGTTTGACTTTTTCGGTCAATCTTTTTCAACTTTGACCTTAAGTATTTTTGTTTGTGTAAGGTAATATTTGATGCAAAATATATGAATGGATTGCGTTTTAAATGTATTTTCATAAATATAAATTTATATTAGATATTATATAACACAATCACAAATATTTATGGTCAAAGTTGAAAAAGAAAGATTTAAAAAGTCAAACATGGACAATAATTTTAGGACGGAGGTAGTATCATTTAGGCTCGTGAGCATAATCGAGCTTTGTATGTAAAACTCGGGCTCGGGCTCCATTAATATATGAGCTGCAACTTAGAGTAATTATTTTTTGTAGAAACATGGTCTATGATAATTAAATTTATCATTAAATTGTGGTAAAGATTTTATGTCGTGTAGTTAGTTTTGTAATTAGATTTCATAATAATATTTCTAAAATTTAACACCTCCTTATAGACATTTTCATTATCCCGCCGGAAATTTTCGCCAAAACCAAAATATAATTTTCAATGTCCCTCCATCTTTTTGGCACTCCCCAAATCTAATTTTCATTATCCTACTTTTTTTTTTCACGAATTTCATTATTCCACTCACTCACCCCTTTTCATCTCAATTTACTATCTTTTTCTCTAGTCCATCACCAACCACAAACCGACGCCATTCACCATCACTGCTCTCATTCAAGTCCATTAATCCACGGATCAGGTACTTTTTTGTATTATATCTTCAATTTTATAACCAATTTGACATATTCATGTGTCAATTTATTATTTTGGTGAATTTTGAATTTAGGGTTTATGTGACCTAAATCTATATAAACTTGTTACATCAGCTTCTATCGCAATTGATTCTCATTACATGTCGATCTTATGTATTAAACTTTCATTACATGCTTAACTTCCAATATTACATGTATTTGTTACAAGAGTTGTGATAGCTTGTTTGCTAAAGGTCTAACAGTGATTAGTTTGCATCATTTCGGAATAAATGGAATAATGTTAAAACTGAGTTTTGCGCTATTTTAGTCGCTTAAGGGCTGTTTTATAATTCTTATTATTTATAGAATATGGGACTCTTTTTCTTGAGAATTATCAACCTTAGTATTTGATCTTTTATGGCTGTTTTAGTCACGTAAGGTTCAAGTTGGTAATTGTTTTTCCAAAGAGCATCTATTGAACAAATAGAATACATGATAAGAGTCATAACTATACAAATGATGTACACAA
The DNA here is from genome assembly GCA_910596185.1 of Chrysanthemum makinoi. Classification (NCBI taxonomy): domain Eukaryota; kingdom Viridiplantae; phylum Streptophyta; class Magnoliopsida; order Asterales; family Asteraceae; genus Chrysanthemum; species Chrysanthemum makinoi. Next base: position 53,230,213 of record OU343225.1, read on the forward strand.
TATTTCTTATTACTAACTACTTGTATTTGTTCATTTATATTGTAGCCATAATGTACAATTTAGAGAAAAGAAGTACCTGTGGATCATACAGAGGTCCCTTTGTATGTATGATAGCAATAGTTGAGCAGGTAGTAATATGTTTGAGTGCTTACGTATTAAATGAAGTTAATCAAACATGATCTATGTTTTCTGAACTTTGATCTTTTCTTATATCCTTAACATCAAGTTGTATGGCATCTCTATCATATACATAAGGTATTTATGATTGTACTTGTAGTATCTATAAGAAAATAGTTAACATGTTCTCTTTGGGAAATTTTAGTATACGTGTGCAATTAAAAGGCCTAAGGCTTACACTAATTTAAAGTCCTGATCTAATTAGTTTGCCATGTTATAACTTCAAACTCTTGTTCCATTACAGGATTGCGAGCGCGAGGCTGCTGAAGCTCGAATAAGTTCTTTTGATAAGTGAAGTGACTGCCTTATACACTTATCATGGGATCATGTTCCTTCTAAGTGTCTTGAAGATGTACAACTTGGGATAACTATGTTTGAAGCTGAACACATGAGTTTCTATATTGTATACTTTATTGATGCTTTGTTCATTGATGTTGCTACTTATGTTGGTTTCAGTTCATATTATTTCATATTATTCACAGGTACTTTGATTGAAAGAAATATTGGTGCATCAACACAGAAGCTGCTTTAAGGAAAGAGTTTGAGGACTGGATGTTAGCTTGTGAAGTGGTTGTTAGCTTGTGAAGTGTTTCTAAAAAGCCAATTAGAATAATAAGAAGCATAGACAGTCCAATAGATAGAGATACACAAGAATTTCACCACCCAACTAAGTTATATGATGTGGACATCAATAACTGGTAATTTTTGTTGCTAGATTTTAGATATCATCCTTTTAGACATTTTTTTTATCTTCACATGTAGTTCAAATCTTGGATTGGTGCGTAGATTTTTGGATATTGAAATATATATGTGAATTTATTAGTTTCTTTTCGATATTGTGTTTATCTTTTTATAATTGCCATATAGGTTTTATAAAAAAGAAACTGGTTTTGTCAAAAAATTTGTTGCAAAATGTTGTGGTTGCAAAAGTTACCGCTGTAAAATCCATAGCAAAATAGAACAGTTGCAAATTATGTATTGATGCAAAAATATTCGTTGCAAAATTGTGAGAAAAGGTCTTCGTTGCAAAAAGAGTCTTTACTTCCAATGAATTATCTTTCTTGCAAAACGGTTGCAATTTTTTTTTCTTCTTGTTGCAATTCGGATGCAAATTAAATTTGCATGGAGCCTTTTTGCAATAGTCGAAATCCGTTGCAAATAGCCTTTTGCAACGAATTTGCATCATATTTGGACGGTTGCATTAGCCCAGTTTTGTTGTAGTGCGTCATTTTCAATTATTTCTTGACTTTCTACAAGTTGGCTTTCAACTAAGTCATCATCTACCAAAGATGATGTCTTAGAAGGAGGTGGACTTTCATCGAATGTTATGTTCAACGATTCCTGGACTCTCATTGTTTCTTTGTTTAAAACTATGTATGCTTTACTAGTTTGTGTGAGTAACCAAGAAATACACCTTCGTAAGACTTTGGGTCAAATTTGGTTAGATAGTCTTTGGTATTAAGAATGGAACATTTGCACCCAAACACTCTAAAATGTCCTAGAGTCGGCTTTTTGCCTTTATATAATTCATATGTTGTTTTGTTCAAGAAAGGACGTATTAAAACTCTATTTAAAATGTATGTAGAAGTATCAACGGCGTTGCACCAAAACTTTTGATACATGTTTTGTTTATTAAGCATTGTTCTACTCATTTCTTGAATGGTTCAATTTTTACATTCTACAACTCCATTAGATTGAGGTGTTCGAGGAGTCGAGAAGTTATGTGTTATTCCATTTGTATTACAAAAGTTTCTAAATTGTGTTTCAATGTCGAACTCGCGACCATAATCCGTTCGGATCGACACAATGTTAACACCTAGTTGATTTTGAATCTTCTTGCTAGGTATTTCAAATTTATCAAAAGCTTCATTTTTAGTTTTCAAAAATAATGTCCAAGTGAACCTTGAGTAATCATCTTCTATGACCAAAGTGTATAAGTTGCCTCCATAACTTCTTATAGCGGATGGACCAAACAAGTCCATATGGAAAAGCTCTAGACACTTAGATGTGGACACCATGTTTTTAGCCTTATGGCTACTATGAGTTTGTTTACCAATTTTGCAAGCGTCGCAAAAATGTTGGTCATATTTTAGTTTTGGTAAATTTCTAACTAACTCTTTTAAGGATAGGTTTTGGATAAGTCTCATATTAGCGTGACCTAATCGTCTATGCCAAAGAGTAGAGTTATCATCTAAGGTTGTTAGGCCAAGTTTGTCATTAGATGTTTTATCTATTTTCATGACGTATATGTTATTTTTCCTAACTCTTTTAGCTATGGTGATACCATCTTTTAGTATTTTACTACCATTTTCTTCAAATAGTACTTTATACTTTTTATCACATAATTGGCTAATACTAAGTAGATTAAATCCTAACCTATCGACATGAGCAACATTTTCAATAGTTAGGGAGTTATGAGTGATCGTACATTTTCCAATGATTTTGCTTTTGAGATTGCTTCCAAAAGTGACATTACCTCCGTCATACTCTTGGCATGTTGAGAAGAGGCTTTTGTTGCCCATCATGTGTCTTGAGCATCCACTATCTTTTATCCATTCATCAGTTTTTAATCAAACTTTCAAGCATACCTATGACACAAATAACTCAAGCGTTTGGTCCTCAATATCTCATGAGTCCGTTTGGGTTAAACATACCATTTACTTGGTTCATGTATGGAAATGATGGGTAAGGGTTCCATGGCATGTAATTTGGAGTTTGATATGGTCTATGAAAGTTTTGATTTCAACCGGTATGTTGATGGTTGGGTTGTATTTTGTGGTTACTTTTGGGAAAGGGGCGTTTGGCAATAGGTGTTTTCGGCCGTTGTTGAGTAGTTGTAGATCTAAATTCATTTCTAGCGAGTCCTACTTCTAATGTAACAGCAGGTTTTAGTTTAACAATATCCTTGGTTTTCTTTGTTACTTTGACAAATTAATTACGGTCTGAATTGCAAGCATTCTGTCCTGCTGCAGTTCCCACGGAACCACATTTTTCTATGGACGGAACCCTATTTTTGGGTTCGTCTGGTCCGTGCTGTACTGCAGCAGTTTATACAGTTTGTTTGTCTTTTTCGGCCGTTTTGGTTTCACTATTTGGAATTAGTACTTCATTAAAACCTAGTCCATTCATGTTTCCTAGTACTTTTTGAATTCTTACAATTTCATTGGCACAAGCAATGTTTCTATTAAATCTTTTAAATTTATAATTATGTTCGATAAGAATTTCTTGTGTGACTTTTAGTTTTTCTATTTCAAGACTAAGCTCTTGACATAATTTACAACCATCGTCATTTGCTTTCCCTTTTTCTAAACGTTTAGCCTTTTCTTTTAACTCGTAAACTTTGTTTTCTAAAAATTCCTTTTTAGTTTTCAAAAACTTGTTTTTACTTATGATTTTTAAACTAAGCTCACATAATTGATTATATTGTTTTTGCAAAGTGTCATCATCAATAAAAGAGTAAGATGAGTCGGAATGTACCTCGTTTGATTCATGTGCCATTAGAGCGATCTCATCCTTGCTTGACTCTTCATCATCCTCGCTATCACTCCAAGCGCCACTTACAAAAGCTCGTTGATTTTTGCTTTTAGGTGGCTTGGGGCAATCTCCTAATAGATGACTTGTATCACCGCATCTAAAGCACTTCCTTTCGCCTTTTCCCTTTTTGTCATGTCGGTCTTTTCGGAATGGCTTCTTTTCTTCTCGGGCTTGCCTTACAAACTTTCCTCTTCTTCTAAAGAAATTTTTGAAATCTCTAACGGCCATAGCATACTCCTCATCTTCACTACCGGAGCAAGATTCGTCATCATCACTAGATTTCGTTCTTACTTTTAGAGCAACGGATTTGACTTTCTCTCTTTTTCCTTTGATGATCTCCGAGTCTTTCTCAATCACCATTTCGTGCACTTTGAGATTTCCAATTAGTTCGTCAAGTGACATTGTTGAGAGATCTTTTGATTCCTCAATAGCCGTTACTTTTGCTCTCCACTTCGGATGAAGTGCTCTAAGAAATTTCCTGACAAAGTTCTTACTACGAAAAGTTTCATCAAGTGCTTTAAGAGAAGTAATAATATTATTAAAACGAGCAAATCCACAATCAATGGTTTCATCTTCAGGGATAACAAATTGTTCACATTGTTGAACAAGAAAATCAATTTTGTTATCCTTGACTTGTGAATTTCCTTGATGTGTAATAATCAAAGATTCCCAAATCTCTTTTGCGGTTTCACACATAAAAATTCTTTCATATTCTTTTCTAGGTAAAGCATTATAAAGCATCATTTTAGCTTCATTATTTTTAGCTATTAGTTTCTTTTGATCATCACTAGAAATATCTTTTGTTGTAGGATTAAAGTCTCCTTTAATAATAACAAACCAAAGATCTATATCTTTTGACTTTACACATGTTTCAAAACGATTTTTCCAATAGATAAATTCATTGGTTTAAAAGAGTGGTGGTCTTTGCATTGATTGCCCTTCTTTAAAGTTTTCGGAATCCATGGATCGTTTCAAGTTTATAAAATACAATATATTTTAGAAATTCTTGAGCAACGAGGCTCTGGTACCAATTGTGAAAACTAGAAAGGGGGTTGAATAGTTTACCGATTAAAAACTTTGTTTTAAAACTTATTGAAAGGTCAATTGATATTGATTTTAGATATGTTGGTGAATAATAAACAATATGCAAGCAATATATATAAAGAGTAAATAAGGAAAAAAACAATCAAACACGGACAAGTTGTTTATAGTGGTTTGATCTACAAGGACTCTTTTTCCTTGCCCTACTCCACTCCCCGAGTCTCACACTCGAGAGTTTAACTTCACTAGTCAACAAGCTCTTTTCACCGGCGGATAAACCTTTACACTTCGCTTACATACTATTTTCAACACTAAGCTAGATGTCGAGTTCTTTTCCAAGGGTATAACCACTCCCACACACAATGTATTTTAAGGACTAAAATACTAACCACTCACACTTAGAAGTTTAAGATGGTTTGGTACAACAATGATGTATGAACAATACTAGATCATACAACAACAAAACTAACAAGACTTCCAACTATTCGTTGAAGCTTGAATATGCCTTGATCTTCTTTGCTACAAAAGAGGATCACTATGATGATATGAAAATGAGTTAGAAATGTTAGAGAGAAGGAATGTATGTAATTATGCTAGAAAGGGATGAGAAAAAAACTTGGTTTGGCTTGCTATTTATAGCCAAAGTGGACAGCAGTCACAACGGACCACATACCTCATAAAAGGGTTCCGCCCGTGTATAATTTTGGTGCCGCCGGGGTCTGATAGCAAGATTACCAAAATCTTACCAAAGTCAACCAAATCCATCCAAGATTGTGTAAGATACGTAGAGTCCAAATCTACACAAAATATCTAGTGAAATCCTCTAGAGATTTCAATGATGCACCACATGATGTCATATGTTGTTTTCTATTTTTAGAAAGATGTTTAATGTAAATACATATATAATGTTTTGTTTTAAGAAACTAAAACATGCTTGATCTAAAAATGTTAACATACATTATGGTTTAGAGGCATATCAAAAATATGATTAATGAAAATGTAAATGCTTGAGTGATGAAAAGCTTGTTTTAATATCTATTAAACTTGACACGTTTTAAGCTTTATAAAAATTAAATTTACTTTTGTCGTTAACAAAACTTAGGTAAAGATCATAAAATATAAATAAAGTTTAATGACGATATTTGTATTAACAAAGTGTACCTTTGTAGGATACCCTAAGGAATCTATGGGTTACTACTTTTACTATCCAACTGAAAATAAAGTAATTGTTGCTAGGTATGGAGATTTTCTTGAAAAAGATCTCGTATCTCAAGAATTCAGTTGGAGAGTTTATGATCTGGAAGATGATTATGAAGATATATTACCTTCTGAAAACACTAACGTACTTCCGGTAGAACCTGTTCGTCTGGGTCCTCCGCCAGAAGTTGAAGTGATTCCCATTCGTAGATCTATAAGGACTACGCGTGCACCTGAATGTCTATGTCTTAACGTAGAAGTTGATGAAACTATATTAGGAGATCTTGGAGAGCCTGCTAATTATAGAGCTTCCATGGCAAGTCCTGAAACGGACAAATGGCGAGCTGCAATGAATGGGAAGAGGTTGACTTACCTCAATGCTAAGGTAGTTGGAAGTAAGTGGTTCTATAAAATAAAGACTGACATGGATGGAAATGTACACATCTATAAAGGTCGTCTAGTTGCGCAAGGTTTTACTCAAACTTTTGGCATTGATTACGAAGAGACTTTTTATCCTCAGTAGACATTAGAGCTATTAGAATTCTCATAGCTATAGCAGCGTACTATGACTATGAGATATGACAGATGGATGTCAAAACCGCCTTCTTAAATGGTCGCTTAGATGAAGACATCTATATGAAGCAACCTGAGGGGTTCGTGAATCCATAATTTCCAAACCGTGTATGCAAACTTCAAAGGTCTATTTATAGATTGAAGCAAGCATCGAGGCAATGGAATAAGAGATTTGATGAAGAAATCAAAAGGTATGGATTTATTCAAAATCTTGATAAGCCATGTGTATATCACAAAGTTAGTGGGACTGATGTAAATTTTGCTTATCCTTTATGTCGATGACATATTAATTATGGGAAAAGATATTCCAAGTTTGCAAAGTGTTAAGGCATATCTTGGACAGTGTTTTTCCATGAAGGATTTAGGGGATGTTGCATACATTCTGGGAATCAAGATCTACATAGATAGATCAAAGTGGTTAATTGGTTTAAGTCAAAGCGCTTACAATGATAAAATATTGAAGAGATTTAGTATGCAAAATTCCAAGAAAGGATATTTGTCGATGGAAGTAAAGCATGGCTTATGTAGCGATATGTGTGCTTCAACACCTGCTGAGGTGGCACGCATGTAGAAAGTTCCTTATGCTTCGGTAATAGGAATTATCATGTATGTTGTGAGATGCACGAGGCCAGATGTGGCATTCACTAAAAATATGACCAGTCGATATCAACAGAATCCAGGTGAACTTCACTAGACTGCTGTCAAACATATTCTAAAGTATCTTAGGAATACGAAAAATATGTTTTTAGTGTATAGTGGAAATCCAGACACAGAGCTTGGAGTTACAGGTTTCTGTGATGCGTCCTGGCAATGTGATAAAGATGATACGAAGTCTCAGAAGGGTTATGTCTTTGTCATTAATGGAGGAGCAGTAGACTGGAAGAGCAAGAAGCAGAGCACGATTGCAATGTGTGCGATAGAGGCCGAATACATAGCTGCTTCGGAAGCTGCAATGGAGGCTGTGTGGATTAGGAAATTCATTTCAGGGCTTGATGTTATGCCTTCAATTAAATCGCCTATTGATATGTATTGTGACAATTCTGCTGCAATCATATTTGCCAATGAACTTAGAGTCATGAAGGGCACCAGAGATTTTCTACGGAAGTATCACTATGTTCGGAAACAAGTCCGCGAAGGTGAAATTAATCTACTGAAAGTTCACACAAACGAAAACTTAGCTGATCCTTTCACTAAGGCTTTACCTAGAGAAAAGCTTATTGGACTTGCCAATGGCATTGGACTTCGTTTGGCTAATAGTTTCATGCATAACTGTGATTAGTATTTGGATAAAGGATATTGTAAACATTTATTATTTTGATGAAATAAAATTTTGATTATGTTTATTTTCATTTATAATATTGTTGTCCTATATTTGCATGTTTAATCCATGAGTAACTAAGTTATTCTAAATTGTCCGTTGTCAATTAATGATATGGGAATATCAATAAAGTAAGACAAATCTGAGAGACGTGGTAGAATATACTTGAAAGTATATTGATGAGAAAGCATACCAATTTCAGATGATATTCAGTTAATTGAATATAAGACTTATCCCAACTACATAATTTACTTTATGGATATTGTTGTTAAGTAACTTGTGAATAGTTATCCTCAGACTTGAGATACCAGATAAGTGTCATAAATGTAGTGCATTTCTGTGGAACAACTTCACGCTGTACGTAACTGGTGTTACAAAGTTTGTGGGTTAGTCTCGTAGTCAAGATATAATTTGTTCCTTCAAATTTATTTGGAGTTTAATACTGTTGGGCCCCTCGTAGGGTTGACAAGATGTTTGTGCGGCCGCACCCAAACTCTCCCCTGAATATGTTTTGAAGATTTGGTAATCTTGGTCAATCACTTAAAACGAGAAACATGGTATTAGAAATAAAAGGATAATAATAATGAGAAATCATTAAAAGGTTTTCCAGGAGCCTTACTCGAGTCGTGTTAGAGGCATCGAAGTGTTGTTAGACGCTAACCGATGTGATCACGCTATTAAGATATATCCAAGTGGGAGCTGTTGGTTTTATGGATATAAATTAGTAGACGTGAGTTAGGATCGAACTCGAGACCACGGGATTGCACACTTTGCGTATGAGAATTAAAGTTAATAATTAAATATAAAATGTTATATTTATTTATTATTTACACGAAATATATAACGGACGTTAAGTTAATTAAGTGTAATGGACTAACGATTGTTAAAAGTTAAATGAAAGTACTAAATATTAAAATAGAGATTGGCAAGGTTCCGGAAACCCCTTGGGATGTGTGAACCGATCGACCATGGGTTCCCCAAAGCCCAACCCATGCTTAACTTGGTAACCAAGTTATCTTGTGTATAAATACAGGGCCTAGGGTTTTTGTATTTTATCTCTTGTACTCCTAACTTAAAACCTAAAATTGTTTGTGTGTGTTTTTGGTCTAGATCGATAGTACACCTTCCCCAAGGTGTCGATTACTTTGTTTTTTGAAAACAAAATATTTTGTGTTCTTAAAACTAGCATTACTTTAATTTGATTTAGTACGTGTGTACAAGAACGTGGTACTAAAACACTATTGTTAGTATCTTGGATTGAATTACAAAATCAGTAAGGGGTAATTCATATAATCCTATAAATCCTAATTAGGGTTCATCACTTGCTAGTTTAAAGGAATTGATTCTTGTTGGGCTAGAATAAAAAAGGTACGCATACGTTTATGTTTATGTTAATTAGTTATTCATTAATTCGTTCCTATACACTTCCGCATATTTCTTTGATGTTTTATGTGTTTTATATATGATTGTCATGTTATATAATTCCAACAGCTTGTGTACAACTCCATAAAGGTTTGAGTATGGGTGATCTTGTAAAAAGCTCTTACGTGGATGCAACAAGCCTCCAAAATGCTAGTAAAAACTATATAATCATTTGTTTGTGTCACTTAGTCCACTTCCCATATGCCTTCTCCTCTCACAATATTTGTCTATGGGAAAGGAGAAATATCACGAGAGGAGAATGTGTGACATCAAACATGCTTTCTATTTAAATATCACCTATCACTCATTATCTCTATGGAGGTGTTCATGGGTCTCCCGTCTACTAGTTGTGTTCTTTGCACAAGTCTACAATATGTAGTACTTCATTTCGGGCACTATGGAGGTTACAAATCATGCTAGGGATCAATGCACTTTCTGAATATCATTTTTTTTTCTTTTCTGTTTTTCTAATTATCAAATATGCCAGACATAATATCATCAATCAAAAGATTGAAACTATTCTACATATCGGGATTTTTTGATGTTGGTTCAGAAATCATACATATGACCCAATTTACATTGACGTAATGACCCGATTTACTAGTTGGTCCAAACCTATCAAAGCCCATGGCCATAGAATAGCTCTTTTACTGTAACCATTTGAATTCACTTCTCTACTTGCTGTCTTATTTATTTCATTTTCATTTCAACCATAAATGTTTAACCGTATTATTATTACTAGCTGAGTTTGAACAATGAGCAAAAGGCCCGGAAATGAATCATTGTGCACCCGCATCATATAGTTATAAATACAGGTACGATACATATATTAAAAAGAATCAGTATGAAAAATCACAAAGACCAACTTAAGAACTAAAGATTTTTAACTCAGAAGAAAAAAAATAATGTCATCCACATAGACATAGCTCCAATCCAGCTTACTCTACAATGTTAATACAATATAAACAGTAGATTCATTTTATTTAGTGACTTGATCTTATTCCCTCCAACTCCGTTGCAACTTCTTTCATAGTTGGCCTCATGTTTCCATTCAAACTTAAGCATCTTTTTGCAAGCTTAGCAACCGCTAGCAGTTGCTCTTCTGGTCCATCCAGCACTCGGTTATCAACGTTTTCCATTAGCAGTCCTTCATCGGTTGACAGAATCAATGTTGCCAAGCTTCTCGATTCACCTGGTCCTATTGTGTATATTGGCTTTTTTCCAGTCAAAAGCTCAAAGACAACAATCCCAAAGCTATAAACATCACTTTTTTCAGTGAATTGGTTTGAATAAAAGTACTCTGGATCTAAGTACCCAAATGTACCCTTGACTAATGTGCTTAAGTGAGTTTGATCCCCTAATACGGACTTGGATATTCCAAAATCTGATAACTTTGCCCTAAATTTTTCATCCAAAAGTATGTTGGAAGATTTAATGTCTCGATGAAATATAGGAACAGAAGTTGCATAGTGCATATAGGCAAGAGCCCCTGCTACCTCTGTAGCAATTTGTAGTCGTATGCTCCAAAAAGTAGGAAACTCATAATTCTCGTCATGTATGAATTGGCAAAGATCTCCATTTGACACAAATTCATACACAAGAATCGGAACTTCTGTTTCTAAACAACATCCAAGCAACTTCACCACATTTCTGTGGCTAATTTGGGAGAGTAAAAATACCTCATTGATAAACGATTCGATTTGGCTTTCATCTACCAACATGGATTTCTTTACTGCTACTATTTTTCCATCTGGTAACATTCCTTTGTACACTGTTCCTTGGCCTCCTCGACCTAATATTCTATTTCCATTGTATTGGTCGGTTGCTTTTTCTAGTTCTGTTGCACTAAACATTCTTGTTGTCTGAGTTGCATGTTCACCATTTGATGTTTGTTGCTGTAACAACAAACCGCCATTTCTTTTGAAGAATATCTCTTTGCGTATCTTATCCTTCCTCTTTTGGATTAGTTTGTACACACCAATAGATAAAACTAGTATCCCTATGCCCAATACAACACCAGCTGCACAAACACAAGTTTTATATTTGCATCAAAGCATGACAACATGAGTTCATGCATGAGATACCATCACGCATGATCACATGATTCCATGACACCCACCTAACTAAACATGAGTAGTCTTTAATTGTAACTCTTGTTCATATAAGAGTAGAATGAAAGAGAGTAGCATGTAAAGTCAACAAAACACAAAAGTAAACCAAAATGGTATTAACCTTTTTTTTTCTGAAAAGTAAAGATATATATATATATTTTGGTAAAGGTTTTTCGATAGAGAACTAACAGAAGAGAACTAACAGTCACTAGAGTAAATGAATAGAGAGGAATTTTGTGTAAAGAAAATTTTTATTTATAAACAAGTATTGTAGGTTGGATAAAAAACTAACAGAAGAGAAATTCTTCCAATTTATCGTGTCTTCCTTTTATTTAATTCACAATTATCTTTCTTTAGTCATTTTGTGCTAAGTATTCGTTCAAATTATATGTGATTGAAAGGCATAACGGGTTACGGGTCACACATGCATTAATCCAAGAATTACCTAAAATAGATATGATTGTTGTAAATTTTGAATATCCAGCTGAGCGTCTGCAACCATTTTGTATTTTTGCATTGCCATTATATCCGCGGCGGCACATGCAATTGTAACTCCCAGGAGTATTAACGCAAACACCATGGCAAGGGTACTTTTCTGGATTCTCACACTCGTTGATGTCGTCTGAAAAGAAAAAGGAAGTCAAATAGGCGGGATAAAACAGAACAAATCCAAATACTTTAGTAACTTAAAGAATAAGAGTTTTGGGAACTTGGAGTTCCATATTAAAGTAATCTAGACTTACCTTAACAAAAGTAAACTTTTTATGTAACAAAAGTGTTTAAAAAAATGACTTAAACTCTAAAGGTTGTTTGGTAAATTTGGTAACTTGTGTGACTTTGTCATACAAAGTTTATTAGAATTAGGAAACTATACTATGACGATTAGTTTAGTCTATAAATAGTAATTTTATTTTTCGTACCATTGAATTTGATTTTGTATTTGGTTTGAAAATTTGAATAAAGCTTCAGTTTTGATTGTCGATTTTGTTTGTTTGTTTTGTTCGTTTCGTTCGTTTGATTACCAACCAAAAAGAAAACACATTGTGTGTGACAATTAATAATTTGGAGAAAATTAACAAATTATAGGACACAATTTTGCCACGCCAGCAAAATTGAGAAGTTTGATCAATCCAATAATATAAATGAAGACTTTTCCAAATATTGAAAAACTTTTAGGAATATCTTTTATAGTTAAATTTTATTACCTTTTATAAAAAAATAAAATGAAATATTGATTGTACCTTGGCAGCCAGGAGGAAGATATGGATTTCCTTCATAGCCTTCCTCACATATGCAACGGTACCCACCACTTTCCCTTGGAGAGCTAACACATATGCTATTTGATTGGCAGGCAAAACCATCTGTTGCTTTGGCTTCAGAACAACTCCGATTACCAATAGCCCATTCAAGCACTATCGGCACAGTAGCCTCAATCCTCTTTCTGAAGGAAGTATCGTTTAAATCATTAAGACCCTTAAACTTGAATACATTCTCCTCACCAACAAAGGTGTATGTACAAGGAAACAGGCTCGTATAGCTCATATGATCGGTTGAATTACTTACCTGAGCTACGTAATGGTTTAAGCCGTGGGGTATGGATGATTGACAACAACCATTTCCTGTACATTCGTCGGCTACAACCTCTTGCGGTGTTAAACAAAAGACCATACAACCAGTAGACACCCTCCTGTACACTGTGCTTGAGGTCAGCAAAGCATAATTATTGCAACCGATAACTGTGAACTTGTTAACTTTCGAGAAGGTGTATGGTCTCACACTAAAGTTTGCCATGACTGCGATATCATCGTATATTGTGCCATCTGTAGAATTGCACCTACTCGCCAATCGATTGGAAATCCGGATTGTGGAATCAGATATCAATTTGATCGAGTGGTAGCTGCCTTCATAAATAGTGGCCTTAGGAGGGTTTAGTGAAGTGTTGCAGTAAATGCGAAATCTCTCATTTATATAACATTCTGAGTTGTTGCCGACACCGAAAGGGTAAGGAACAATTAAGTCCCCGCACCGGCTGTCGCAGCCTGGCTTCGCAAGGTTGGTTGAGTTAATGAAGGTGTACCATTCAGTGGTAGAATTCGTATCAGAAGCCGTAAACGAAAACATTTGAAATACTGCACACATCAGGACAAGGAATTTCATGGCTTCCTTTTGTGAATTTATGGTTCCCGAGTGATGTAGCTGTTAAGGGGTTCTCACACTAACTTTATATAGGCTAGAAGACATGATTTCATAGACTAAGGGGCTGTTTGATTGCTTCTTAATTGACCAATTCAGAGCCTACAACTTATTCGGTTTGCTACTGAAGATTTTGCTTGGTTGGGGTCTCTAAACCATACAACATCCAACATTTTTTTTTTTTTTTTTTGGGGTAAAAGGTAACTTCAACACCCAACATTTTGCTTGTGCATCCTTTTATTTTATTTTCATATAGTCATATTCAATTACTTAAAATTTTATTTATTTATCTATATCCATACTACATATAAAAGGTTTACACCAATTTTTTAAATCTTGAAAAATTAAAAAAAACTATCTATGGAAACACAAGAATTGAATACAATATCCCTTGACTTTTATCTATAATTTCCTAAAACTGACCCACATATGAAAACGAAGAATGATTCAAATACGATCAATGCAGTGCTATTAATTTTGTATGAACTATTTTCAACAAATACAACAACAACAAAAGTTAGGCATTCTTATATCTATAATATATATATATATATATATATGTTCATATGGGATTTTATTATTATTATTATTATTATTATTATTATTATTATTATTATTATTATTTTTTATAACATCACTTTATTAAAAACTCAAAGGATTTACAAGAAATTAGTGGGAAGCCGAGAAACCATCTGGGCCCCCACTCCTCTAGCAATAGCGAAACTAATACGATTAAAAATATGAACCGCAGCACGAGCCCCTATGTCTTGAGTCAAGGAGAAAAGTCTAATACGCTTATTATTATTATTATTATTATTATTATTATTATTATTATTATTATTATTATTATTATTATTATTATTATTATTTTTTAATATCTGGTTTGTTATGTACGCTTAGATCATATTAATGATTTTCGTTTAGACTTCTGTTTTAAAGGCTATAAACAATTCATTATTAAATAAAAGTTATGGCAATAACAAATAAAAAAAAACGCTCATCTTTTGTTCTCTTGCATATTCACAAACGCTTTTTCTCTCTCGCATTAATTGGTGGAATCGGGTTACCGCCAAATGAAAATATAAGAAGAACGAAAGAATTCTTAAAACTTTTTTAAGTTTCAAACGTTGTACTTACTATTATTATTTAACTATTGTTCAAGCTATCTTCATTAAGTGGTTATATATTGTTTGAAAGAACTTGAACTTAACAAAATAACATGACCCTAAAGTAATTGAGTCATGACCTAAAATTACACAAATTTTTGATTGACCCTGAAATTAATTGAGTCGTCTAATTAAAAAAAAAATGAAGTTGAGGATTTTACATATTAAAAACTCACATGTGTCGCAACCCGGCGTAACGCAGAAGTATAAAAGATTGTCGCTGTAAAATCTCGTTTTTATGCACAGGTTCTCGTTTAGTTTATTTCAGTGTTGCAAAACAAGGCCTACAAAGCCGATTAATCGCCGATTAGGTGCTGCAAGGCCACCAACCTTTCCGATTTATGTAAATCGGTCAAACAAATCGGTCAACCGTGGTCAATGGTGGTCAAACTTGTCGAAAACCTTCATATCTTGCCGAAAATACTTAAAATTACCCATAAAATTATTTGAATAACTTACGGTCATTGTTTATATCTATTACAAGATATTTTTCAAGAAAAATATTGCCGATAATGCATAAACTTGTCGAAAATACCTAAAACTTGTCTAAAATACCTAAAATTTGCCGAAAATACTAAAAACTTGTCGGAAATGCCAATCCGATTAATCACCGATTAATCCCGCCTAGACCGATTACAAGCTACAGAGAGGTCGACCGCCCGACTACCGATTCGCGATTTTTGCAACTTTGGTTTATTTACAATATTAATAGCAAAAGTCTTGGGTCTCTTTGAAAAAAAGAATCCATCATCATCATTTGACTTTCTTTTTCCTCACAATTTGTCATTCATTATTGTATTTAAGTGACAAAATGGTTAATGAGTGTTATTTAATTTTTTCTAATGGAAATGGCTATCAACTATTTTAATTTAGGGGAAATTGCATATATACCCACTAAAACTTGCATATTTGTATATTTATACCCAAAACATGCTTAAGTTGTGTTGTACATCATGTATTAAAAACTTGTATTATGAAAAAATATGCAAATTTTTGAGTTTTAATGGGTATAATATGCAATTCCCTCTTTGATCTAATTAAAGTTTTGTAACTCGTCCGTGTGTGTGTTAATAATATATGTGCATTTTTTAAAGATAAAATCAACAAAAATTCATCATGTGCATCACAAGGTTAGATTTGTAATTTTATGTCATTCAGCAATAAATCATATGATTTTTTCAATCAACCCCTAACTTTATATAGGCTACAAGACATGCTTTCATATAATCTACGGCAAGACAAGTCATTTGAAGACAAGACATATTTAAATTTTTAATTATATAGAATTGAACATTCTCCTGAATGTTCTAAATGAGTGATTGAGCTACCGTGCGTTGCGGCAAAGCCAATTTAATATTTGTTCTAATTTGAATGACATCAATGTAAATAGATTTTTATTTTAGTTTTTTTTTTTTTTTTTTGGGGGGGGGGGGGGGGGGGGGGGGGGGGGGGGTAAAGGGTTACCTCGGTAAACTATATTAACCATAGAAAATTTAAGTATAATGAAATGTGCCTGAAATGCCACATTAACCTCAAGAAACGCTTAAACGACCACTAACTCGTTTGTGACATGCCACAAAAGAACAACTCTGGGTACTAACCAAGTAAACAATACAAATCAGCTAGAAACAACCAAAAACCATAGGAAAGTATCCAGGAGTGTTCCAAACATCAAAACACACACCTCTAAGCCAACCCAACAATAGCAACAAAGGAGCATAATGAGCAAAATGAGACTGCCTCCATAAAAAACCTTTCTAAGAAAAAACCAGTGGGAAAAACTTTGGTGAAGGAAAAAGAAGTACAATTCTCAAGTGACACTCCCATATTGAATCATACATAGACTTGGAATCTTCCATTTATCAAGTAATATTCGAGCAGGATGAGAGACCTTACAGAACCGCATAGACACCATCTTGAGCCGAACATTCAAAATAATAACATCATAAAGCTGAGAAGCAGACATTCCCTTCTTCTTGAACAATCTTGAATTACGTTCTTGTCAAATGTAACAGGTAGTAGCAACAAGCAGAATCATGAGACAACTCTCACAACAGATCACCTATTCGTTATAAGTTAACTCAATCTATATATGAAAATGAACACTTATCATGATTTCGAATAATTGGTAAAAGTGGATGTATGAGTTAAGATTTTAAGCCACCAAAGTGCTACAGACAAATTTGTGTTTATTTAATTTTTGTTAGAAAATCTTAATAAACTATATTCTTGGTTGTATTCAGGGGTTGGTTTTCTTGTTGTCTAATAAGAATTTCAACACGCACGTTGCGATGGAGCGTCTTTATACGTTACTATTGTAAGCATAAGAAATTATCCAATTTTTCTTACTTGATATCAGCTTTCTTATGTTAGTTGCAAACATATTTTAAAAGTATGTCTTTATATTTAAGGAAATGCAATTTTTATTTGAGAACGACTTTATTAAGCAATTTTTACTAAAAAGGCTTTAGTTATTGTTGATATGCCAAAGCCCATGGCATTTGTCTTTAGTAATTCGGTTTTTGAAAAAACAAGGACTGAACCGAACACCAAAAATTTAAGTCGGTTCCGTTTATTGATACATTTTTTTTTATAGTAGTTACTATTTAATTAGTTCTTGTATAAATTTATGTCCCAAGTCTATGCAACAAGCCCAATAGATTTATCTAACTAAAAAGCCCTTAATGTTGACTATCGGCTTGTGCTAATTATGGGTAAAAGGGAACTTCCACCCTGGTAAAATATATTAACCAAAAAACAGTTTAAAGTACAATGGAATATGGCTGAAACACCGCATTAACCTCAAGCAACCGCTTGAACAACCATTAGATCATTTATGACATTCCATAAATGAAAAACTAGCTACCAACAACTAGAACAACCACTAAAAACATAAAAAGACATGCAAGACAAATAAACAAAACCAAATAAAAGATTACTTCCTCGAACGGCCTTGAAGCTTGAAATCAAACTGATTATTGAATTCCTCAAATTGCCGAGGTAATTCGCATAATCATCAGAAAGATATTCTTTAAGTTCGTTATGTCATCCTGCTGATGATAGTAAATGTCCATATGATCATTTGGCTCAAACACCTCATCATCACTATCTAACTCAACCACTTTACCCACCTTAGAAAATATGTTGCCCTTATTTTACCATCAACCACCGAAATAGGTTTACCATTATTGTCGACAAGGGTAGCTTTCCCATCAATAATAAGCTTTTCAAGCTTCTCAGTTTTCTCAACAATAGGAGTGTTCTTCATAGGCGATAGAGAAGTTGTTTTGGAAGAGCTAGAAATAACTTGACATGTAGTGTCAATCACAGGTTCCAAAACCGAATCTTGCTCCTATAGCACACCAAAACTGTTCATCAAATCAATAGCATGTGATGTTTCTTGAATAAAAATTGTGTTTAGTTTACTATTCATTTTGTTTCTATGTGTTTGCATAAAGTTTTCCTACTTTGATATTATATGTGCATATGTGTTATACAAGTGTTTGTATGTGTTTCAAGTGGTGTGCATATGGGTTTTAAAGTTAATATAAAATCATTAGAATGATGCATATATCTTTTATGGTTAGTAAAAAATATAAATGAAAATAGTGTGTATATGTGTTTTAAGTTTGCTATAAAATCAAGGATAGCAAAATGCATAAAATTTTAAATTTCGCATGTGCGTTTAGATTGTGCATATGCGTTTGGTAGTTGTTTATGTTAAAAAATAACAATTGTTTGTAGTTTCAAGTATTGAAGATGCTTGATACAAATGAGGACCATGGCCAATATAAAAAGTGCACATGTGTTTTCAATAAGTACATACTTTGTATAGTGAATTTCCTTGTGATAAAGATGTAAAGACACGAGTGCAATTCGAGTTAGAAATAGGTGCACATTTGACGAACGTGAACAAACGTGCATACAAAATCACGTGAGTGATTAACGAGGAGAAATACATATATGGAAACCACCAAATCCAATTGTGTTAAATTTTATTAATGCACACATGTATAATCAATAACCGTTTTTTAGACGTTTGTATTTGAGTTGTGTAACATGTGATCTTTAATTTAAGCATAATATGTACACTCTTGGTTCTGAATTTTGGATTTTAATGTACGATAGAAACATATGTGCAACTATCTTCTTTAGCAAAACATATTAGAAGCTTAAATAATTGTACACTATAAAAACACCTATTTTGTTTTAGGAAAATACATATTCACACGATTTTTTGAAAATATATATGCTGAATATAATTTAAAAAGTAAAAAAAGAAAAGAATTTTTATAATTCCTAAATTGAAGGGATTTAAAAAAATATTTTTTAGTTAAAAAGAATATAAAAATAAAGTAAAACTGTGTTTTACAATATACCTTTTTCAATAAAATAAAAATATCTATTACCAAATTTTGATTGTTTAAAGGAGTTTTGTAAATTTCTGGACATAAGTCCTCGCCAAAACCCTAGTGAGCCTAGTGCTAACTTTTATTTAAGCAACGTGAATACATGTTAGCATCAAGAATCACATTTCTAGAGGTCGGGGATGATCAAACCATAAGATATAAGATATGATTCTCGTGAGAGAAAGTAAAGAGAGGGTGGAGCAAAATGTGAAGTTTTATTAAGAATAATGAGAAGAATGGAACATTGTAAACTAAGCCACACCACTCATGGAGAGTCATGACGGTTACTTATATGCTTATCTCACTACAAGTTTGCCCTTTGTACATCATTAGTCCTTGCGGCTGCAACTCTATTACATATCTAGTCCAATTTACATGTAAGACGTTATCTTACAAAATAGCAAAGCTAACAATCTCCCTTCAAGATAGCGTCACACGTGAATGGTTACAATGAGACCTATAATCACATACATAAAGTAAGTGACTATAATAAACAATGTCATTGTTGTGGAAGTGTAGAGTCTCTGTAGTCTAGATACTGATGATGACTTGAAGTTCTCTCTTCCGACAATCTCAGCTTTGATCTTTGTCCACTGAAGGCTCTGATCCTAGTAGCTCTGAACTTCTTATGCATCATCCTTGAAGTTCCTTCTTCTAAATTGGGTATTTGATCTTTGGCACTGAAGGCACTAATCCTTTGAGCTCTGAACTTCTCATGCGGTAATGATCTAGTTAGGTTATTACTCTCTCCTAACTAGTGAGCCTTTTCAAAATAAGAAAGAAGAATCTTTTTGGTCTTTTCTGATTTTTTGAAAGAAGCAAAAATATAAGATAGAATGAAAAACTCCCTCCCAAACTGACAACCATTTCTGAATTGAAACTTAATGCTGAAGATGTGTCTTCTGATTATCTTTCGATGTCTGCAACCTTCTAATCACACTGCGGAAACTAACTAGAAGAGACTGTAAACTATAACTCCTTCAAGCTTCACTGTCCGTTAAAACAACGTTGTCTGTTTGGGGAAGGTTATATCAACATCATAAACTCACTTAGATTGCTTCACCTGTAACCACTTAGGATGCTTCACCAATAATAGTAACCAAACGTCAATCTTGAAATGATAATACCAAAGTAACAAGTTGAAGCATTGATCATCTCTGCGGACGTCTCTCTGGCATAAAAATTAAGCTCGATCATGTGAACATGTTGTGTGTCCTTGATGCACACATTTCTCCCAACACAACCTCTTACCTATTCAATCGGCTAATAATAATGACATATAGAGACAACCCGATATAACTAACTCGAGAAATGCATCATACTTTTAACGGATTTACCCCTAGTATTCTCTCTAGCTTTGGCAATTTTGGAGAATATCCCTAACCATCGATCATCTAACTTTCTCCTCCTAAATCATCAATAGCGATGAGTGATTCGTTATTTTCCCTTGCGTATTGACCTCCTATCATTAATTATCAATCCCAAACGTGGGTCGGTGGTGCAAGATTCTAATGTTGATTGCTCTTGTGATTGATTGCATTTATTACCATACTACTGAAATTGATTATATATTTGGTTTTGTACAACTTGCGTATTTAATTCATCATAAACATTATCATTTATGTGTACGTGCATGTGATTATTATGGCTGGAGGTTAGTAATTGGTTTTCTGCGATTAAAACCCTAACTAGTTAGTTAGGGTTTACATTTTTTTCTTATTGGTTCTTCTTGCGTGCTGGAGGTGTTTGCTAGTTAGGTTGGTTTGTTTTATGGTTGCTTACTGTACGAGGGTTTGAGAGATGATAAACAAGGGGTTTCTTAATAGCAAGAATTCATCTGGTGCTACTAAGGATGCTAGTATGATTAATGTTGATATCAGTGGTACAGGTTCATTATCCTCCATTAATAGGAGTGTTGGAGTTGGTGATCAGGTTGATACGAGTGGGAATGAGGCTGAGCCGAATTATGGTCTTGACCCGGTCGTTTTGGGAGCGTGTAAGACCTTTGAAGAGGCTATGCGCGGTGTTGAAGTTACGAATGCGGAGAATGCGGACAATGGTACTAATGTTGTTTCAAATTCGTCTCCCAAAGTTCATAATCAGCCCCAACCATAGGGTGCCCCGAGTGTGAAGCCGGTTTCATATGCGGGTGCTATGTCAATTGATTCTACTAAGCGCAAGTCTAATGGGATGGATCTCTCCATTCCTATGAAAGTCGTTGAGGAGGTAAACTCTAAATTTAAGAATACCCTTTATGGTTATTTTCTTGGTAAACGTATTGCTTTTCCGGTTGTCGATTATTACGTTCGTAGTACGTGGGCCAAGTATGGTATTGAAAAGGTTATGATGAATGCAAAGGGTTTCTTTTTCTTAAAGTTTTCCACGCGTAAAGGTGTTAATGATGTTCTTGAAAATGGACCGTGGATGATTAGGAATGTGCCAATTATTCTTAAAACTTGGACGTTGAATACTAATCTGCTTAAAGAGGATTTGACTAACATTCCGGTGTGGGTTAAATTTCATGATGTTCCTCTTTCTATGTTTCTGATGATGGTCTCAGTCTCCTTGCTACATTGATTGGTACTCCGTAAATGCTAGATTCTTACACTAGTCAAATATGCTTGGATTCGTGGGGCCGGAGTAGTTTTGCTAGATGCTTGATTGAGGTTCGTGCGGATAAGGCTCTTCGGGAAAGCCTCACAGTTGAGATACCCTTACTCGATGGATCGAGTTCTATAATTGAAAAGATCCGGGTTGAATATGAATGGAAACCGCCAAGATGTGATACGTGTAAACGGTTTGGTCATACGTTGCTTGACTGTCCTAAATCTGTTACACCGTCTACTCAACTTAAACAGAGTGTTACTGATGGTTTCCAAACTGTAAGTAACAAGAATAAGGGTAGGAATGGTGATACGAGTGTTCCTGGTAAGGGAGGTTTTAATAAATCTGGTGTGGGGCCTAAGTTTCGGTATCAACCTAAAGCGCCCCTAATCCCAAACAGGTGGATAATTCTAAGATGAAAGCCACTGAAGTGGTTAGTATGAGTGGGACGACTATTGCTACATCTAACCCGTTTGATGCACTTAATGTGATCGATACCGATGAATGTGGTACTCCTACTGTTATAGTGGATTCTGGTTGTTCAATGGAAGCTAAGGAGGTTGGGGCTGTTAAGACCGGGAATGTATCACAAGATCCGCTTGTGAGTGATTCAATGGAAGCTAACGAGGTTGGCCAGACCCCTATTGCTGTGAAAATTGGGGAGCTTGAAAAGCTTATTATGGATGGGAAAGCTACTCTTGTTGATGATGCTGGTAATCTTATTAAAAAGGTTGATTATCCAGGTAAAAAGGATTTTCCGTCTACTTCATCTATTAAGAGGGTTAACCGATTCTCTAAGATGGGAGAGATTGTTGTCTCCGACAGTGATGATGAGGAGGTTGTAAACACCTTTGATGAGTCGATTAACTTATTTGGTGGTGGTCATGATCGAGAAGATGACTTTGATGACTATGGTTATGATAATTATGCGGATCAGGTTTACGATCTTCCAGGTAATTTGGATGCCTATTACGACACATATGGTATCAAGCTCTAAGGCCTTGATAGGAAGTAAATGTTATCTTCATAGGAGTCTGATGTGATATTTTGAGTAGTGGTTTATTTTCTTTTTTAGAAAATAGGAAGTATCTTGTTATGTAAGCTTTTCGCCTATGTAACGGGCTGAGATATGTGATTCACCCATATCCTTTGTACTTAAACGTTTTTTGGAGTAATATATTTACCGGGTCATTGACCTTTTACCCAAAAAAAAACTAACTCGAGAATGAAGTAAAATCTCCTAAACTTGTGACTTAATCTTGTACTATCCCCGTGACTAAGAACGGTGTACCCTATACCCCATAACAAAAGTATAATAAGCACAATTCCTCTTAACATATCCTCAACTGTGTGAGACATTGAGCACTACAACGTAACTCCTTAAAGTGATATCTACTTTGTGGGTATAGAGAGAAAGAATCACAAAAGTAACTAGATATCCAAGTCTTCGTCGCAATCAATTATATGCCCAAACAAGTCATCTTCGTGTGAGAGGAAGAAAGAATCAAAGATGAAATAAGTACATGCATCCGTAAAAACGTCACTTCAAACACAAATAAGTAATAAAGAGTAATCCCCGTAGTCACGTATGCAAAATAATACCAATTCTACCTGTGTAAAAATTTGGTGAATTTTGATAAGGATCGTTTAAACGAAACGTGGTTTCACAATAATATCTTATAAGTTTTTGGTGTTTGATCATAAAATTAAAGTTCGGGTCAAAAATGTTGGTCAAATCTCGGCTTCAAAAAGTCAACTTTGGCGACGACATGTCCTCGCCAGTGGCACCATCTTGTCCTCGCCAATAAAAAGAAAGCACACCAATTTCCATAAAGTTCATTCATTACGAACCGCATAATAGTTACTTAGTATTTCATTTTAACCTAGTTGTAGATTCATGTTTTCTGAATAAGTAGACGCGTTGATGAAAAATATCTTTTATTTTGGGTCTTTAATGGCTCTTTATTTTGAATTGTCTGCGCCTTTTTTGAATATAAGACTTCCAAATTTCATGGGAAGAACACCTAAGATTTTTCTCACTGGTCCCAAATGAATATCTACCATGAAATTTGATGCTTTCAAATCTTAAATCTAGCAGCATTGTGGCCCTCTTTTGTGATAATAATAACCATCAATCATTACGAATAGTAGTACTGTGAGTTTTTATAATTTTCAAAACCGAAGAAGTTCATTGAAATTACAGAAAGATCATATTCCAAAAGAAATAACCCGGTGGCTAACGATGGGCATACACTAGCCTGCCTGGACTACATACACTTTATGTGAAAAAAAAATGATTTTTCGATACTAAAGAGAATCCGCTAAAATACCTAAGTTATCACTCCAATTGCAAAATTACTATGTGCTATAGTATTTTGAGGAGTCCTGGGTCTAACTTAATATATACAGGCAATGAAACATGCTTATGTAATATCTTAGAAATTACTCAGTAACCTATTCACTTTATATTCTAGACATGTAATCAGGTATAAATTCTTGTTATCAGGTATAAATTATTGTTCTAGTTGTTTTGTGTTGACTGGGCCAACTTGTGTTATGGTTGACTTTGGTGTGAACACCAGTTATTTTTCCCATTGGTCCGAAACGAATGTGCCATGATATTTTCTAGTTTTCTAATGGGTCCCTTTTAACTCTAGACAACACGTAGCTTTACAATTTAAGGCTATTTTCTGTCCTTTCTATTCGTTTGGTGTTTTTGACTCTTTTTTTATATATAATGAGAGGCGTGAAATTACAAAATGAGTGCGTCACGACTCTACACAAATCCGCGTCTTAAGTTTTCGGTCACTCTATGAACTAAAGAAGCAAAATCCGAAACATTGTACAACGAACATTTATGATATATAACTATCATACATGTTATCCATCAAGAGTATACAGTGTGTTAAGATGAATACGTATTGTTTTTCCATACATGTAGTAGAAAAAAAGCGGAACAACTCCAATGCCAAACATCTATTTAAGAGAGTCCATGCCTCTTGAATCTATTACGGAACAGAAGTGAAATGGGCGGGCGAAATGACGTGAGAGAAAGAACCTCTTGGTGGAGTCCAGACCCCCAGAATACCACAACTTAGTGACTAGGAGTGGAGAGACCTTTGCGCGTTCTTTTTGTTTGATCGGCATATCTTCTTTCTATAAGCAAGTTCCCTCCACGGCTCTCGGTTCTTGAGCATGTTGAGGGATTAGGCGGCAGTTGCAAGAGCTGCTCGAAAGCTTGACGAAGAAGCGAAAAGGCGCTATCGTTACTCCCTTGCTATTTCCGCCGAGAAGTGACGTTATCAAGCCGTCTTCGCCTATACCCGACCAACGAATCGTGCGTGACACGTACTCCCTGGCGACGTGAATCTCTTTCAAATAATTATAAGGTACCGGGTTGGTTGCCAAAAGGGCTATCTGATCTGATCATGGGGGGATAGCACAAGGGCTTAAGGCATTGGTTTGCTAAATCGACATACAAAAAGATTGCATCATGCATGGGTTCGAATCCCATTTCTTCCAGTCTTTTCCTATTGAACACTTTCCTGCTCAAGATAGGGTACTAGAAAGGGATCATACGAAGGCAAACCAGATTTGATGGTGGTGGCCTTTAATCACCACCGCCAACTCAGAGCCACATTATCCCCATCCCACCACCTTCACCCCGTAGCAATCACTCACCTCTCGCAATTTTATAACATCAAGTAAAGTCCCCGTGATAAAGAGGGCGCATATCATATTATCATGTAATTTATAGTTGTGCATTTTGGCACTCTAGACTACCTCAAACTTATGCATGAATCATGCTATTATTTGGGTATTAGTAAAGTAAGGTTTACTACAACTTGAGTCTTAAAAGACCCACATTTGTTAATGTGCACGAAACCACATTCCATGAATATATATTGCTCACACGCATTACATCGATCACCCATATTCATCATTAGTAAGACCAGACGTGCCATATACGTTAGTGTGTCTTTAAATGAATGTACCTTAGGAGAATCTGGGTTTGATGAAGGACGTTCACTATTTGTTGATTACTCAATACAAGATTTTATGTCTGCTATAAAAGTCAATAAGGTGTAAAATTTAAAATACTGAACTGTAAATGCTAAGGTGATGTCGCTAAAAAATTGTTATAGGAAAGGAATTTTCGGCCTAACTGCTTCTATTGGATCAATGATCCCGCAAAAGCCTCTAAGATTACATTGTAATCTCATTTTGCTTTAGCTTCTTGCTAGAGTTTTGCTTAATATACTTCAACCATTCATAAAAGTAAGGAATATGTCTTTAAAATATAATAGTAGTTGTTTTATCTCATGATGAATCTGGAATACATACATACTACGAATTCATAAAACTTAGAATTATTAAAAACTGACACAACCAGGCAGTACCATTATGGACGCAAGCATGCTGGAGATGCTCACTTAGTTCACACTCTAAGAAGCACTAACGTGGTTCATTTTCTATTAGTGGATTATTAGGCCCAACCCCGGTTTGTGAGTTTTGGGAATTAGGGTTTTACCATTATAAATAATGGTTATCAATAAAGTTATACCTACGGGTTTCATTGTCTTACATGGTATCAGGCCATTAAACTAAATGATCCCTACACCCTAAAACAGTCGTCACTTTAATCACCATGTTTCTGCTACCCGAGTAGGAATCCCATTCATTAGGACCATATGAAACTAATGGAGCATCGTAAAGTTCAGATTGCTCAACTTTGAGGACTAAGCTTGTAGTCTCCTGACTTGTTTGTGAAATCCAAGGATGAGTTGTGAATTTCCTCAAGCTGTCTAGCTCCGTTGCCACCTCTTTCATTGTAGGTCTATCTTGGCTTTGTAAACTAAGGCATCTCTTGACCAGATCAGCTAGTGAATGTAAATTGTCGAGAGTTCCTTCACGTAAGAGTCGAGGTTCAACAATTTCGAATAAGCGATTTTGTTTAACTGAATTAACAAAATATGTTGCTAAATTTTTTTCTTCATTGATTCTATCAGCACCAATGGGTTTTTACCCGGTTAGGAGTTCTGCAAGGACAACTCCAAAGCTATATACGTCACTTTTCCATGGATCCAAATACCCCAGTCACTACTACAAAAAAGCCTATAAACACCCCTAAATAGAGACTGGTTATGCAAATACTAGTTTCTTTAGTAAAAAACGAGTGCCCAAGGAGGGTATTAACCAGTCTCTGTATTAAAAACGGTACTTTCTATAAAAACCGGTCACATAAGTTTCTATTTACTCTTTTCTTTGTCTAAGCTTGGGATCGACTCGAAAAGGTTAATTTATTTGTAATGATGTGTTTTTAAACCAGTTAAAAATGAAACATACGATAAGATTTGTATTTGGCTCGAAATCCACTTGAAAAAGCTCGACACATTTATAAATAAATAATTACTCTTAATGTATTTACATGTAAGCCTTTAATATATAAAGTGCATATGTATCTCTTATAAGTTCAAAAAGCTCGATGTAACTTGAGTCGAGCCTATGTAAGTTTGAGCTCGGCTCGGTAAACGTTTCGAGCTCATTTTTTTGTGCTTGAGTCTCAGTAAAGCTCGACTACATCGAGTTTGAGCTCAATTTACTCGACAAAACCTCGACTCGTTTTCACCCGAGTGAGTGCAAAATTCTCATAAAATACATTACGCTAATTTTCATATTTAAATTGAATTAGTGAAATCTAAACAAAAAACTGCCGCGCCCCAATTTCTCAAAAAATTTAAGTTATACATATGCAATTTTATTCTAGCGGCCAAAATTCCCCCCTTCCTAAAGTCAACTCTAAATCAAAATTCACCTACTTAATTGGTCATTTGGTTGGATCATATATTAATATTCGCATTCTTTTTCTCCCAAAACCCTCCTTATTCATAACCTCTACCAACATCTTCCATCGAACAGTTGAGCATGCACCTTCGAACAATCCGGGTAACTTTGATACTTTGAATTAAAAGAACTATGTATCATGTTTGTGATATTAAGAATTTAAGATTAATTTAGGGTGTTTAAGGATACGATATTTTTTCTACAATATAATGGTTTATTGATTTTATCATGGTCGTCTCATAACAATAGATTTATTTTTATATCGAATTATTTCATAAGATCATTGTGTTTTGTTCGAATTAGTGCATTAACTTAGTATAAATAGGTTTCTCAAATGTTCTTGTTTTAGGGTTCTTAGATGCAATAAGTAGAGACCATTAAGGTTTTCAGGTAGTTTTACAATAGGCTGACTATTAACAATTAAATGACTTTTAAGTTATAATCCCTCAAGAATTAAAACAATATGTCCAATAAGATAGTTTTTTTTTTCAAATGTTCTTGTTTTAAGGTCCATAAGCACATAAACAATATTCATTGCGTTTTGTTCGTGGTAGTTTTACAATTGTCCAATAAGCAGACCATTGTAGGCATAAACTTTGTATAATAAATAATGCCTATTTGTTAACATGTGTATTATTGTAGGATTAGAATCTTTCATTACATTGGAAAATCATTTTTCAAGAAGTTTGTACTTTGTATCACGTAAGTTCATTTGATAATCACATGCTAGTTAATTGGAAAGCATATTGACAACTTTGGTGACAATGAAGAACTTGTCAAGTTTGTTGGCTCGTTAGAATCGGATAACAAACCACAATATTTTGTATGCATGATATCTATATACTATAGTTTGTTTCAACCTTTTTTTTGGTACTTCAGGTGTAGAATTATACTACAGTTGTTGCTATTATTTTTTTTGGGTAAAAGGTCAATGACCCGGTAAATATATTACTCCAAAAAACGTTTAAGTACAAAGGATATGGGTGAATCCCATATCTCAGCCCGTTACATAGGCGAAAAGGTTACATAACAAGATACTTCCTATTTTCTAAAAACGAAAATAAACCACTACTCAAAATATAACATCAGACTCCTATGAAGATAACATTTACTTCCTACCAACGCCTTGGAGCTTGATACCATATGTGTCGTAATAGGCATCCAAATTACCTGGAAGATCGTAAACCTGATCCGCATAGTTATCATAGTCATCACCTCAGCAAAGGTTGCAACTGCCAAAGATGCTGAGGTGTGTCACAGTACACTTCTCTTATATCTTATAGAACTTAACATCATGAACAAGTTAATACTGATCAAGATCAACATCCTTGAAATGGATTTTGATCAATTATAGATTTCCTAAGCGTTCTAACTTAGACTCATGTGTTATCGATCACTCCTCGATGTGCTTGGCTTGTGATGACAACATAGAATTTGCTCAAAACTTATTTGTACACTGCAATTTGGCTTATGAATTATGGGGAACACTAATGGTGGTGCCCCGTGCTACCCGAGTATAACCAATGTAAATTTTCCACTTGTCAGACAAAACAAGACGTTGACGCAGGGTCACACAAGCATTTGTGCGACTGGTGTTTATAACTTGTTTTGCTTGAAACCTTATTGCAGGTTGGAGAGGGGGAATTTCCTATTGTTGCGAATCAGGGGTAAGTGATGATTCATTTATGGTCATTATCGATGGCATTCATTTTCGTTAAATTTTTTTCCTTCCAGATTTGGTTCTTTCAGGGCGGAAGTTGAAACATATAACACACATGATCCTAGCATTCACGTGATCATTTTGAAAGCTTTGTGTGATATTCGTGTTGCGGTACCCTTTTTTATTTATGTGACCCTATTATCCTTATGTTGCATGGTCTGTTAAGTACTATCAGTTTGACCAGTCAACTGAATATGGCTCATAGCTCTTACAGCAAGATGAAATCAGACACTAGATAGACGAGTCTATAAAAAATGGTGTTGCTTTATCAACATTTCTTGAAGAACGTACGGTTGGGAATTCTCATGGAGTTTCTTACTGGTACTACACACATCTTTATTTCGCGCTTATTCTAATCATCCAAAAGTCTTTTAAAATGATCAAATCTTAATATTTATATGGGACGGTCCATGATTGTCACGTGTGAACTTTCTAATTATTTTCTTGTTTGTTGTTGATTAGGTACGAGGACGATCCTATCATACTATTGACTGTTATAGCTGTCTTTGAGGTGACTATTTTGACCCATTACTTATGAATTGTTTGATTTAGTTATTTTATATCTCTAACTGATCAAACTAGTAAAACATAGGTAAAGTGGAGACATATTAAATGGATCGGAAGTCATCAAAGTATATTTCTAACGACAAAATATACGAAACAGCATGGCTCGGAAGCTGTGGTGAGGCTTTCTATCATCAATAACTGTTTGGCATATTTGTGACAGTTTAAGCTTTATGTTCCTCTTTCTAAAATATTTGACTTAATTTGTGATGGGGATTTTTGTAGTATATCATTGGTCCCAAAAATAAATAAGCCTTATGAGGCCTTCTATTTACATTAGTGTGTCAAGTGGCTTCTACTTTTCATGTCAACTTGTTGGAAGTGAGGGGTTTTAGTGGATTTAGGATGTCACTACCTTAATAGCCTGCTTATTAAACCTATTGTGCTACATGTCTTGTAATATTTTTTTGTTATATAGTTTAATTTTGCTGCCTCAGATAAGAATATAATTGACAAGTACCTGTATTCCAGATTTTAGCTAGGCTTCAATGTTGTAAAAAAAAATAACCCTCTTGTATGTTTTATCTAGCTCATCCAATATCAAAGAAGATGAAAACATATGTGGAAACATGAGGAAAGAAATGATGGACACTATCGAAGCGTAAGAGGTAATTGTGCATAAAATTTAAATGACTTGTTTTTGTTCAAAATTTTTGAGGATTATAACTTAATCTTGTAAGTGGGGTTTCCTTGTAGCATATAATTTGATATACTTGTTTGATTTGATGGGGTTAAAGGAAGCAACTTAAATTTGTAACCATTTTTTATGGATTATAGCTCAAGTTGTAGCAGAAGTAATTTATACCGCTAATCTTTTATTGTGACTTTGCACTTTAATTGAATTGTAGATATGAAATTTTGAAATTACTATCCCCACCTACCTGATGTATGAATGATAATGTCAAAATTGCTGAAATTGCTAATTGATTATAAGTCTTGATAGAAAACGTTTCTTATGTGTTCCAATTATCTTCATTAGTGTACATTGAAAACATATCAGGTGTAACAAATGAGATACTGATTTGTCAAAAATGTGTTAAAAGTATTTTTATTTTTGTTTATTATATTTGCAGCCATTTAATCTATCCTAATTTATGTAGTACAGATGAGGATGATGAGTAGCAAGATGGAAATAAATGGAACCCAATGTCTAAAGAATGTGGTTTTCACACAATGGATATGTTGGTCTTGACATTTTTTTTCGGTTAACGTTATTTGTATATTGTGTTGTTTGTAAAGCTCTTTGAAGCCCGTGCCCTTGATGTTGCTTATGTTAAAAACTAGAAATTTTTGTTGAATTTTTTACATATTAATGATATTTTTTCTTTTGGTAATTTTGAATATAACTCGAAATAGATGATCCATGCGTCTGTTTATGAATCCTTATTGAACTAATGCTTACATGGGTTGTTTGGGATTGCTTTTTTAAATTAACTGCTTATAGAGGCTGTTTGGAATTGTTTTGTTGAAATTGCTTATGAAGGTAAGCAGCTTATCTTGATAAGCAGTTTCAATAAGAAATCCCAAACAAACCCTATTTGCAGCTTTCATAAGCAATCCCAAACAACCCACTTTTTTTAGAAACCGAATATATGATAGAGACTGGTTTTTATCATAGGCACCTACTTTCACACAAAAACAAGCATGTGTCTTTACTCTATAATAAAGACTAGGTTCGAGCTGAAAACCGGTCTTGATGCGTCAAATAGAGACCGGTTACATAACCGGTTCCTATTTATTTCGGTCATGGAGATACCCCCTCACAGAGAGTGGTTCCAAAACCACTCTTCATGAGCCATTCCAACCGGTTTCCGTGACAATTTTTGTAGTAGTGAGTGTACCTAGAATAAGAGTAGTTACTTGCTCGTGATCTAATGGGACTAACCTTGATGCACCAAAATCTGAAATTTTAGCGGTGTAGTTATCATCTAATAGTATGTTGGTTGACTTGACATCTCTATGCATGATTGGCATAATAGTTTCTGAATGAAGATATGCAAGTGCACCAGCAGCTTCAGATGCTATTCTCAACCGGTTCTCCCATGATAACCAACTCATTCCACCTAATCTATGATGAATGTGATGGTAATGAGTGTTATTTGAGATGAATTAATATACAAGTACAGGGACTTCTTCTTCTAAGCAGCAGCCCAAAAGTTTAACCACATTTCGATGGATGACTTGCGTAAGGATCAAGACTTCATTGATGAACTGCTCTGCTTGGCTCCCGTCCACTACTTTTGACTTCTTTATTGCAACTACACGTTTATCAGACAAAATTCCTTTGTATACAACACCATAGGCACCTTGACCAATAATTCTCTCTTGAGAATAACTGTCAGTGGCTTTACGAAGTTCTGCGGTGCTAAACAAAGTCATTTCCTTGTGCAAGCCTTGTCAATCGATCTTTTGTTTCAGCAACACCTCCCCCCCCCCCCCCCCCCCCCCCCCCCCCCCCCCCCCCCCCCCCCGTTTTGCTCAAAAAACTTTTCCTTGAGCCTTATTACCTTCCTCTTTCTTATTCCAAAGCAAATTCCCGTAACTCCACATAATATGGCAAATAAGCCGATCACAATCGCTACATGTGAAAATAATATGAAAAAGACTTAAGTTAATATCATTGTGTGGATCAGTTTAAAATGAAGAAAATATGTGTTAATTTTTTAGATAAAAAATACATGTTAAAAAGATGGGATTTAAAGGCTAGGCTTATGGGAGTGATACTATACCTATAATCAATATTTTCCATCTTGCATCCTTAGCAGCAAGAGGTTGACAACCATTTTTTGTCTTTGCATCACCAGCAGTACCTCGTAAACAGGTACAATTGTAACTCCCTGGAGTGTTTATGCAAATACCATTACAGGGGTAGGTTCTTGGATCTTCGCACTCTGTTGATGTCTGAAAATCAAAATGAAAAAAAAGAAAGAAAAAAAAAAGAAAAAAAAAGAAAAGAATTGTTCAGGTATGGACAAGCATTGTATGTTCACTCCGAGCAAAGTAGAAAAGTCTAGACTAGTTAATACTTGCATCTATCTAGTCAAGTAACCTTTTACTGTTTAAGTAAATACTACTATTTTTTATACGAGTATAAATTGAACTAAGTTAACAATTTTACCAGTAATCATTTGTAGTTACAAAAATTTTATTCATAAAATGGTCAGTCAAATGCTCCTACATGTACCAATAAAACTAAGCAATGTGATAATATTTTCCTTTCAATAGTATG
The DNA here is from genome assembly GCA_910596185.1 of Chrysanthemum makinoi. Classification (NCBI taxonomy): domain Eukaryota; kingdom Viridiplantae; phylum Streptophyta; class Magnoliopsida; order Asterales; family Asteraceae; genus Chrysanthemum; species Chrysanthemum makinoi. The sequence goes on from OU343225.1 coordinate 53,263,315, forward strand.
ACTAAAACAAAACAATCAACCTAAAGGAATTAGATCATAACAGATTAATTAAAGTAGCAAGAAAAAACAATTAAATTTTCTATTGATGCAATTAAAAGTCGCAAAAAGGACATGTAGTGAGATTTAAACTTAAGCATGTTGGAAAGAAAAGGAAGATGTTTCATCACTTTACATACACAGCGGTATCCACCTTTACATCAATCTGTAGTTAATAATAGGAGTTTGATTGTTGTACCTTTGCAGCCAGGAGATAGATATGGATTTCCTTTGTAGCCTTCTTTACAAACACAGCGGTAACCACCACTTTCCCTGGTAGAGCTAACACATTTGCTGTTCGATTGGCAGGCATAACCATTGGTTTGTATGGCTTCAGAGCAAGTCAGATTTCCAATAGCCCATTCGAGCACTATTGGCACTGTAGCTTCAATCCTCTCTATGAAGAAAGTATCGTTTAAATCAGATGCACCCTTGAAATTAAATACATTCTCCTCTCCAATAAAGGCATATGCGCATGGATCAAACGACCTAATATAGCTCATATCATCGGTTGAATCCAGCAAGGAACGGACCTGAGTACGATAATAGTTTACGTAACGGGGTATGGGTGTTTGACAACAACCATTTCCTGTACACTCATCACCAACAACCTCCTCCGGTGTTGAACAAAAGGCCATACAACCTGTAGACATGTTCCTAGACTTTGTTTCTGCGGTCAGCCAAGCAGAATCATAGCAACCGATAACTGTGAACTTGTTAACTTTTGAGAAGATATACGGCGTATCGCTATAGCATATTGATATTAGAAATGAATTGAATATTGTGCCATTGGGATAATAGCAGCTGCTTGACACCTTATTGGTAGTTCGAAGGGTGGAATCAGATATCCCTTTGATCGAGGTGTAACTGTGTTCATAAATAGTGGCCTTTGGAGGGTTTAGTGAAGTGTTGCAGTAGATGCGAAATCCCTCGTTTATATAACACTCTGAGTTGTCTCCGACACCAAAAGGGTAGGGAACAATTAAGTCCCCACATCGGCTGTTGCAGCCTGGCTTAGCAAGGTTGGTAGAGTTAATGAGGGTGTAGGATTCGGTGGTGGAATTTGTATCAGAAGTTGTAAATGAAAACGTTTGAAATACTGCCCAAATTTTAAAAAGAAAAAGACATTTACTCAATAACTAATTAACTTTAACTTCTAGAATTGAAATGTAATCAGTTTTAAATTACTGTTAACAGAATAGTAGTACTAGTATTCATGTTGGATACTTATTTTTTTGGTCTTTGATGTGTTCTAGCTACTTTTGTTTTGACTAATATAACTTGTGTTACGACTAAGTTGAAGTTATCATCTTGTCCTCTAGAGACGACTCTCAATAGTCGTGAGAAAAAAACACCAAATATTTTTCTTATTGATCCCAAATGAATATCTATCATGAACATTATCTTGTTTGCTTTCAAAATTTATTCTTAGTATTACAACTAACTGGTGGCTCTCGTTTAGTTTAAAGCAATACATAGTAGATTCTTCTAGTTCATTGGTCTCAAACGAATGTACCATGAAATTTATATGTGCCGTGTCAAATTTATTTTTTATGTAATATGTATTTGAAGGTGATTATTGAGTTTCTCTGACATTAAACTTCTGTGAAAGTTCGTATGTTTTTTTTTCCTCCAAAATAAAGTGGAAATTAATTATAGATTACTTTTTAGTATGAAATATCTGATAGGACTTGCAACATATATGTGGTCTGTTCACAGGTTTATGGCTAACACTTCTTTGTTTCAACAAATGTTTCATGGTTGTGGAGAAGTTGTGTGAATTGTGATAATCAATAGAACAGTAAAATGGGTACAAACAAGAGATACTAAAACAGAATTTTATATAGATAAACCCTAAAGCAGAAAACATATATATACTATACTAAACGACATCATTTGACAGTTACAAATCACCCAACCATTGTGTCTTTTGGATGATAACTGCCAAGTAACTAACTATCTATAACTGCCTACATATGGGCTGTTTGGGTTAACCATTTCGACCCATCATGCAGACTTTAATTCAACCCAAACATAAACAATAATACATAAACTATGTCTTAAACAAATACTAAGTATTAAACAATAATGTACATTTGATCTTAAGCAAATTAGAGGCTAACATTCTCCCCCTTAATTGTTTAAGATCAAAAGTCTTCTGAGTTTCTTCGTGTTCCTTCAAGTAATGATTTCAAAGTCATTACTATCTTGACTGCTACCTTGTTGTCCATCATCTTCATTCTCCAATCTAACACCAAACTTGTTTATTCCTTCTTCTGATGCACCATCCTTCACTGTGCTATCCTTCTGGCCTGGTGGGTCCCTGGCTTCTGCAACTTTGCTTGTTTCACCCACTTCTACTGGCTTTTCACCCCAAGGAATTCTTGCAGTTTCATGGTATATCACCATCAAGTCTATAAACTTCTTATAACAGTTTCTTACTGCCTCATTGTTAGGTTCCCATATTAGTAACACAAACATCAATATGAAGAAATAAGGAAGAGAATGATCGGTTGAACAAATCCAAACACTATGCGTAAGATATAGGAATGGTTATGCGTGAATAATGAAATGAATTGAACAACCAACCTTCAATAGAAGGTTTACAAGAGTATTTATAGGGCAAGGAGCTAGGGCAACACTTCTAGACTCCTTCCCTTCTTATGGGCTTGGGCCAAGGCTCATGGGCTTTCTACATAAGCCTTGGCATGATTACTAACATAAAAGCCATAATAAGCTAACTATTACATATGAATCACTAACACTTGAAATATAGTTTAGGAGTGATTCCAACAATCTCCCCCTAAGTGTTGGTGATGAATGAAAGAGTGATAAACGTTGTAGGTGCTGATGTAATAGTAGCTTTGACATCTTCTGACATGCTTCTTTCTTGTGAGAAGAGGTGCCTTGATTCGAACAATCTCCCCAGTGTAGAGAAATTGTTTCCTTTGAAGCATTGTACTTTGACGTCATCATTTACTTTGTTCTTTGATCTTTGTTCTTTGTGATGGTAGTGATAGTATGTTGTTGTTGTCTGCATCAGGTCTGCTTCGTTGCTCCAGCGTCTCCACGTCTTTCTTCAACTTGCTCACGCGCTCTTTGACGTTGGATTTCAGTACTGATGAAGTTCCCTTGGTCTTTAAACTTTGTAGATTCTTTGACTTGACGAAGAATCATTTTGACTTTTGTGTTGCCTTTGATTATGAGAGAACTTTATGTATGATGTGGTAAGTATGATCATGTGGAGAATCAGCACGATCTTTTCCACCCGCAAGCATCCATAAGAGGAAAACATAAGACATGGGTTAGAAATAATCCAGCGCTTACAAGTTTGAACTTCGAGTGTGTTAACAGCATAGTGTGAAAACACAACTCTAATTCTTACAAAGGTTATTCCTGAACTGGAGTCCCACAAGTGAGACAACGCGATGTACCGAAGTACATCTACAGTTCAGATGAGTCGTTGAGGTACACCGAAGCATCACCCCACGACTATAGACCGTTTGAGACACACTAAGCGTAATCCATGGGGAGTTACCGAAGTGACCTGCTGTCAGGGCTGTTTGATGTTGACCCTGGCAGGAGTTTCCATTCAATCACTGAGGATCACAATTGTGAACCTCTCATAAATGTTCTCGACAGATTGCTAAGATCTGTGAAGGACACGATAAAGAATCACTTGCGTTCTTATTGTTGAACGACAAGCGATAAAATGTCAAGTGTACCTAAGACATCTTTTGATGAATCTCGTGGCTCTAGACTCAATAGTGTGTTTTGTTTTTCCTGAGCGGAGACTAGGGAGAGGGTCTCCTTTTTCAAAGCCAGCAATCTCTAAGAGAAAGCCGATAGTTTACGTAGGGTTCCCTGTGAGAATGAAACAAGCTTCTTTTGGGAGAAACTTGAGTGGCTAAGAAGGTTTAGTGCATGCGTCACTGGGTCCATGACGACTTTTAATCTTCAATACCAGTGTCATCTAGTGACAACCAGTAGCATATGAATTGAACCCGGTGTCTGCCCTAAGTTGAATAATCTGGAGGGCTATTTCTTTTCACCCCTTTCTTTGCTTTTTTTTTTTTAATTCTTCAACTCCTTCTTTCTTCGATTCTCATTTTCTCCTTTTTTATAATCATACCTAAGGACTTCTAATTCTAACTATTGGTAGTGTCCTTGGGTAGATCCCTCCGGCTCTGGCGAATCATAGGACGGTTATTCCTAACCTTAATCACCTTATAACTCCATTGCCATAAAACCATTTTCATGAAAATCTCTCGAAGTGCTTGTAAATGAAAAACATGTTTGAACACTTCAAGAGTTTTAGATTTTCAGAAATACTCCCCCTCCACATGTGCTTAAGAGTTTTGACAGAAATCTGCACATTGAGGGAAGAGCTCGCACTTTTGAATTGATCAACTCAAGATAGACAATCCCCCGCGAGATACCGTTATGTTGCATAGTTAAAGAGATACATTGTCAGCTTTTAGGTGACAACTAGCTCTAATAGATTCCTTGAAGGTGTGGACAAACCTCGAAAGGTTTGTCAAACCTGTCAAAGTTCATGTCTACCAAGAATTTCTCGAATGGTACATTCTACTCGGACAAGTCCTTTGCGAGACACGTTTACATCACTAGCGAACTAGCTTGAAATTATTACCCGTCCCGGACAAGTCTTTTCGAGTTACTAACATTTCAGAGCTCGTCAATTCGTTGGTTAAGTCTATTCACATGATGATTCATTTGCAATTTCACAACATATTTCTTATCACATAATTTCTCTCCCCCTAAAAAATGGCATATAAATGTTATTTTTTATGAAATTTTGATATCGAATATGTCCATTTTGAGTTTTGTGGGAAGATTACCACGAAGAACATTTTGTGAACAAAGTTTTTGGTCAAATACTCCCCCTCAAGAAGTGATATAAACTTTTGAGGTTTTGAAAATTATAAGGGGAAGTACTTATTCTTTTGAGCAAAACCTTAAAAGTGAAAGGTTTGATAGGTTTTACTCAAAAGTAAGAAGCTTTCGCTCCTTTTATAAGGATTGTGGCACTGAAGCGTACCACAGGGTCCTTTATTTACAAGAACGGGTTGTACACTGTTATGTGTGCACAAGCCATAGTCATAAAAATAATCACACATCCAAATCAATATGAAAATGAAACAGTTTAAGGGATACCAGGGGAATCAGGTAGTCCAGCAATGTCTCCAGGAATGTGAACTGGGCGTTGATAGCCTGTGAGAGTAATCCTGGAACGACCACCTACAAAGCTCTCCAAAGTTCTGAACTGATCCCTTCTGAACAAACTTTCATCAATCTGCGTGATGATTCTCTTCACATTCCGTCTCTCCTGAGAATTCCATCTCTTCGATGACCCAATGCCTTATTGTATCGCCTTTAACCGATAAGCTAAACCGTCCCTGACTTTCTTCAGTGTGTGATCTCCAAACTTATGAAGATCTCTACACGCCATCAAGCAGTTGCGATGTAGTTCACTACGGTAGACTACTCCAAACGGTTTGCTGATGAGAGTGTATTGAGGAAGATGATTGATGTCAGGAAGTTCTAGCTGAGGTCTGGTGAAGTTGACGCGTGTCTGATAAGATTCAACGGCAAGTTGCAAGTCTTCTACACGTTCTTGGATTACTATGCTTCTGATGAAGATGAGCAAGGACTTGATGTATTCACGTTGGATTTCAGTCGAGAATTGTCTCATTCTTCCCTGTACCTTGGCAAGATACAGATCTTCAATGTCGTTGAGAGACAAATTCTGAAAGTCCGCTTCACAGAACTCATAGTCCCTTTCGTCTTGTCTTTTGACCACGATTTTCTGGAGGAAAGTGTAGTCCCATTTAGACGATAGAGCCACATGCTTAACAGCAACGATCCCTTTATCACTGTACACTTCATGTTTAGACTTTCAAACCTGGCAGCTTTTGTAGTAGATTCTTCTGCGTTCAGGCCAATGGTGAATCCCATACATTGCATCGATGTCATACCGTTCCACGCTGTTGGCAAACATGTGGTTAGGCTTTTCCTCGATGGCTATACAGTTGGAGTATATGGCTGCCGGGAACGGAAGTGTAAGTGAGGTAGCGTATTTCCTTGAACCATCGCTACCGTGTAGAAGAAATTCCAGGTCTTTGTTGAAAAAGTAGTGAAATGGAATCTTAGGTTGATCTGGTTGACCAATCGTTGGTAAAGGTCTGGTCCAGTCGGTGTAGTATGGAGCATTGTCTTTTCGTGTGAAGTCTATGTTAGCTTTAGGGTTGAGCCAATCGATGTTGTTAGACATGGCTCGTGCTATGTTTTCAAGATGGTATTCAACTTCGATAGCACTTTCCGAGCTGTCTTTGAGCAATTGAAAGGCTTCATTCTTGATACGTTTTAACTCTGACTTGGTCATCTTATTCACTCGAAACTTCTCTTGAAGTAACTTAGCATGCTCCAATGTTCGACCTTCTACCAAATCTTGATCATCAGTTAGGGCGGGAGTAGCATCAACAAGTGTAGAGAACCATTCAAACTCGGTGTCATCTTCGTCTAGCCATGAGACGACATCAGCCTTAGGTGACTTCTTCTTTTTCTTTGGCCTAGATGAGGATGCTGGTTTCTTTGTTGAAGCTGTAGAGGTGGGTTGTTGTTGGGGCTCAGGTATCTCTTCATCGTTACCACCAGTGTATTCGAAATGATCACCGGTTTTCTCTGTTTGAGGTGGTAACTCAGAGTCCTGAGGTTTGTCAGCAGAAGAGCGTGGAGGAGATCGTTGTTGAGCTGGAGTCCTTTGGGGTGGAGGAGGCTTGGAGGAAGATTCACCAGACTACTTTAAACGTTTAGGTGTAGAGTCCTTGTCCTTATCAACGTCATCTCTTGGTCGTTTAGGTTGGTCTGCTGATTCTTTGCATGATGATCTAAGTTGATAATCTAGTAGACCTTCAAAAAATTTAGCTTCATCCGAAGTAAAAGTTGCAGATCGTTTTGACATTTGCATCACCAATTTAGCAATTAACTCAGTTTCAGAGAGATCAGATTCTTTGGCCATTATATGTTTAACCAATGCGACGATATTTGGAGTAAGTTGTCTGGAAAATACTTCTCTTGTCAAACCAGGGACAATGTCGAGAAGAAACTTGTGAGTATATTCTCTTGCTGTCTTCTCCAATTTCTTTTGGAAATATCCTTTGATAAACTTCTAGATATGCACCCTTTCATTCAAAAACTCGTTTATCCCGTTTTGAAGAAAGTTGATTCTGTCAGCGAGTTGATTCAACTTTTTGTTGGTCACGTCTTTCTTCCTGACTTGCTTGACAGCTTTGACAATCTTGGTTTTAGCCCGGGATATCCAAGAGTCAGTTGGTTTCTTCACAGATTTGGATGTGGATCTTGTTATTCCTTTGGATGGTGGAATTGAAGAGTGAGAAGACGAGTCTGATGAAGAGAAGACGTGAGGTGGCTCAGGGTCCTTGGTTGGCTCAGAAGTGACCTCCTTGGAGCGCGCGGGACTGTCTAGAAGAAAATTATCATAATCTGTTTCTTCATCATTTCCAGACTTAGCCGTTTCATCAGCCTTAGTATCTTTATCAGAAGTTTTCTCAGTCTTTTCCGTGTCTGGTTCCTGTATGTCAAAGTCGATGGAATCCTCAATTTGCCTTTGCTGTTGTTCGTGGGTGATGGTGGTACCAGTTCCCTTATCGGGTTGATTAACCGCATCGGGAACTGGTGTGGCTTGTGTTCCACCACTTGACCCTCCGGGGCCACGAGTTTGATCCTTTACGAATTCATCGACAAGGTATTTGAGTCTGAGGTTCTTCAACTTCTTTTGATATTCTCTTTCCTCATCAACTAGTTCTTCTTCAGAACATTCCTTATCATGCTCAAGCACAAGAGTTTTTCCTTTGCCTTTATCAGCTATTGGACTGGGAGGTTTAGTTACTATTGGAGTGTCATCGATTGCAGTTTCAGAGTAGGTGACCTCTTCGTCTGATTCAGTTTCCTCAGAGCTTTCATCCAGTAGCTTTCGTTGCGGTTCAGGCTTGGGAATAGGAATAGGAATAGCTTCCTTAGAGGGAATTTTCCTTTTGAGTGCAGGTTTCCTCTTAGGGAACTTTCTTTGACTCTCAGTGCTTTCAACACTTCCTGCACTCTCTCTTCTTGTTTTTCTAGTAGGTGTACCGGAGGACTTTTCATCAAGAAAACCTACTTTGCCTTCATCAACCGCTACCAGATACCTTTTGTATGAGTAAAGTTGTTTGACTTCATCAGTTAGAAGGTGATCTGGCAACACTGCACCATGTTTCTTTGTTGTAGATACCTTAAATCTGTCTGTGAGTGTAGGCTCATAGAACATGGAGTGATTGTTGGGGTCATTGGTTCTCAAGGGGATATCAGGATTATACCCTAGAGCTCTTTGGATCAATAGTTTTGTATATCTGATGTATGGGATTTTGGAGCCAAGCTTTTTGAGGAATGACATCATGTCGTCCCATATCAGAGCTTCAACTTCAATGTGTTTCATGTTGACCAAAGCCCAAAAGATCTGTAGTTCAACGATCTTGGGATGCTCATAACCACTATCACGTCCAGAAATTGATTTGGTGATAATAATGTAGAGGGTTCTCCAAGGCTGAGGAATATTCTTAAGATCCACGTATGAATGCTTTGTGATTGCTCCTGAAGCTTCGTCATAACCAATGTCGATCATGAATTGCAGAACAGCCTCTTCAGTTGGTGTGGCAGTGTATTCGGTTGGCTCGATGACAAGAATGAGGAGAACAGCCCTTAAATCTGTTGGTGTGATGGTGACTTGTTTGTCATTGAGCGTCACCGTCACAACATTTTGTCCTTTGACCTTTCGCATTGTATGCCAGAACTGGTGAATGTAGATCTCCGGCACTGTAGCAGAATTGGTGAGCATGTTCTGATAAGGATGATTCTTCAGAATGTCCACAGCAATTAAATAAGAAGACTCTGAGCAAGTGAGAGTATCAAAATCAACACGAAGGTTGTTCTTTCCAATCTTCATCGGATAGCCATTAGGGAAGATATCTTCAACGGTGAGAACGTTTGGTGCTTTCACGTTTTGCATTTGAGCGTCCATGTCGTGATCTGAAAGATATTTAGCCAAAAGAACCAACATATCGAAAGACATTACGTTAGTCAACAGATGGTTTTATTGTCCAATTGTTGTATGTCAAAGTCGATGGAATCCTCAATTTGCCTTTGCTGTTGTTCGTGGGTGATGGTGGTACCAGTTCCCTTATCGGGTTGATTAACCGCATCGGGAACTGGTGTGGCTTGTGTTCCACCACTTGACCCTCCGGGGCCACGAGTTTGATCCTTTACGAATTCATCGACAAGGTATTTGAGTTTGAGGTTCTTCAACTTCTTTTGATATTCTCTTTCCTCATCAACTGGTTCTTCTTCAGAACATTCCTTATCATGCTCAAGCACAAGAGTTTTTCCTTTGCCTTTATCAGCTATTGGACTGGGAGGTTTAGTTACTGTTGGAGTGTCATCGATTGCAGTTTCAGAGTAGGTGACCTCTTCGTCTGATTCAGTATACTCAGAGCTTTCATCCAGTAGCTTTCGTTGCGGTTCAGGCTTGGGAATAGGAATAGGAATAGCTTCCTTAGAGGGAATTTTCCTTTTGAGTGCAGGTTTCCTCTTAGGGAACTTTCTTTGACTCTCAGTGCTTTCAACACTTCTTGCACTCTCTCTTCTTGTTTTTCTAGTAGGTGTACCGGAGGACTTTTCATCAAGAAAACCTACTTTGCCTTCATCAACCGCTACCAGATACCTTTTGTATGAGTAAAGTTGTTTGACTTCATCAGTTAGAAGGTGATCTGGCAACACTGCACCATGTTTCTTTGTTGTAGATTCCTTAAATCTGACTGTGAGTGTAGGCTCATAGAACATGGAGTGATTGTTGGGGTCATTGGTTCTCAAGGGGATATCAGGATTATACCCTAGAGCTCTTTGGATCAATAGTTTTGTATATCTGATGTATGGGATTTTGGAGCCAAGCTTTTTGAGGAATGACATCATGTCGTCCCATATCAGAGCTTCAACTTCAATGTGTTTCATGTTGACCAAAGCCCAAAAGATCTGTAGTTCAACGATCTTGGGATGCTCATAACCACTATCACGTCCAGAAATTGATTTGGTGACAATAATGTAGAGGGTTCTCCAAGGCTGAGGAATATTCTTAAGATCCACGTATGAATGCTTTGTGATTGCTCCTGAAGCTTCGTCATAACCAATGTCGATCATGAATTGCAGACCAGCCTCTTCAGTTGGTGTGGCAGTGTATTCGGTTGGCTCGATGACAGGAATGAGGAGAACAGCCCTTAAATCTGTTTGTGTGATGGTGACTTTTTTGTCATTGAGCGTCACCGTCACAACATTTTGTCCTTTGACCTTTCGCATTGTATGCCAGAACTGGTGAATGTAGATCTCCGGCACTGTAGCAGAATTGGTGAGCATGTTCTGATAAGGATGATTCTTCAGAATGTCCACAGCAATTAAATAAGAAGACTCTGAGCAAGTGAGAGTATCAAAATCAACACGAAGGTTGTTCTTTCCAATCTTCATCGGATAGCCATTAGGGAAGATATCTTCAACGGTGAGAACGTTTGGTGCTTCCACGTTTTGCATTTGAGCGTCCATGTCGTGATCTGAAAGATATTTAGCCAAAAGAACCAACATATCGAAAGACATTACGTTAGTCAACAGATGGTTTTATTGTCCAATTTTTGTATGTCAAAGTCGATGGAATCCTCAATTTGCCTTTGCTGTTGTTCGTGGGTGATGGTGGTACCAGTTCCCTTATCGGGTTGATTAACCGCATCGGGAACTGGTGTGGCTTGTGTTCCACCACTTGACCCTCCGGGGCCACGAGTTTGATCCTTTACGAATTCATCGACAAGGTATTTGAGTTTGAGGTTCTTCAACTTCTTTTGATATTCTCTTTCCTCATCAACTGGTTCTTCTTCAGAACTTTCCTTATCATGCTCAAGCACAGGAGTTTTTCCTTTGCCTTTATCAGCTATTGGACTGGGAGGTTTAGTTACTGTTGGAGTGTCATCGATTGCAGTTTCAGAGTAGGTGACCTCTTCGTCTGATTCAGTTTCCTCAGAGCTTTCATCCAGTAGCTTTCGTTGCGGTTCAGGCTTGGGAATAGGAATAGGAATAGCTTCCTTAGAGGGAATTTTCCTTTTGAGTGCAGGTTTCCTCTTAGGGAACTTTCTTTGACTCTCAGTGCTTTCAACACTTCTTGCACTCTCTCTTCTTGTTTTTCTAGTAGGTGTACCGGAGGACTTTTCATCAAGAAAACCTACTTTGCCTTCATCAACCGCTACCAGATACCTTTTGTATGAGTAAAGTTGTTTGACTTCATCAGTTAGAAGGTGATCTGGCAACACTGCACCATGTTTCTTTGTTGTAGATTCCTTAAATCTGACTGTGAGTGTAGGCTCATAGAACATGGAGTGATTGTTGGGGTCATTGGTTCTCAAGGGGATATCAGGATTATACCCTAGAGCTCTTTGGATCAATAGTTTTGTATATCTGATGTATGGGATTTTGGAGCCAAGCTTTTTGAGGAATGACATCATGTCGTCCCATATCAGAGCTTCAACTTCAATGTGTTTCATGTTGACCAAAGCCCAAAAGATCTGTAGTTCAACGATCTTGGGATGCTCATAACCACTATCACGTCCAGAAATTGATTTGGTGATAATAATGTAGAGGGTTCTCCAAGGCTGAGGAATATTCTTAAGATCCACGTATGAATGCTTTGTGATTGCTCCTGAAGCTTCGTCATAACCAATGTCGATCATGAATTGCAGAACAGCCTCTTCAGTTGGTGTGGCAGTGTATTCGGTTGGCTCGATGACAGGAATGAGGAGAACAGCCCTTAAATCTGTTGGTGTGATGGTGACTTGTTTGTCATTGAGCGTCACCGTCACAACATTTTGTCCTTTGACCTTTCGCATTGTATGCCAGAACTGGTGAATGTAGATCTCCGGCACTGTAGCAGAATTGGTGAGCATGTTCTGATAAGGATGATTCTTCAGAATGTCCACAGCAATTAAATAAGAAGACTCTGAGCAAGTGAGAGTGTCAAAATCAACACGAAGGTTGTTCTTTCCAATCTTCATCGGATAGCCATTAGGGAAGATATCTTCAACGGTGAGAACGTTTGGTGCTTCCACGTTTTGCATTTGAGCGTCCATGTCGTGATCTGAAAGATATTTAGCCAAAAGAACCTACATATCGAAAGACATTACGTTAGTCAACAGATGGTTTTATTGTCCAATTATTGAATGTGATAAGTCGATGATTGTTACGAGTCCAATGTCACTGGTTAGTCCAATAGTCCAAAGACGTCGTGATAAGTTTTGTGAATTGATTAACTTTAAGTTTTAAAGTTCATGTTTTCACTTATTTTTCACAACTTATTAAACGATTAAGCTTTTTAGTGACATTATTGGTTTCGTGGTGTTATGATTTATTTATTTACAAGGTTGCACGCGTAACAATTCATAATTAAGGTTAAAACTTGGCTTAGGCATAGAAATGGCAAGCTTATGCGTAAACAGGAGTGTTATACGCGTAAGCATAAGCTTATGCGTAGGTTCTCGACTTACGCGTAAGAAATATTACGCGTAGGAAAAGAGGCCTTATGCGTAAGCGTATATGGAACCTTACGCGTAAGGCTTACTCGTAAGAGTCAACCTTATGCGTAGAGGTCACTGTTTACGCATATCCTTCACAGGATACGCGTAGTCTCCAATGTAGAACCTTACGCGTAAACGTTACGCGTAAGATTTCTCTTACGCATAACATGCTACTCGTAAGGTGATCCTTATGCGTAGATGGCAAGTAACCTTGATTCTGAATTTTCTCGCGTAGAAAACCTGAAATAAGTTCATCATATCACCAATCTTAACATATACATTCATTCCTTTTCAAATCAAATCATGAATACTTATTTAAACAGTTAAGCGTAGAACAGTTTTACGCGTAGAAAGACTTATGCGTAAACCTAAACCCTAAGAATTATGACTAAGAATTCTAGCCATAGGAAATGCACCAAACTTGTTCTGTAAGGTCTAAGAAGCCTTATGAGTAGTTCTATCCAAGTTTTAACATCAAAGGCTAAGCGAGTCAAAAATACCCAAATACTTATGAACATAAACCCTAATCTTCAATTTTCATGCGTTTAGCGTTTCTGGGTAGATTCTAAGCATGGATATGGTCAATTCAACTTGAAAACAACGTCATAAAACTATCTTTTTAACCAAAAACATTCACATTTGAAAACCCCCAAACTAATGCATAAACCCTAATTTTCAATCTCATTCAATTCGTGTATCTGGGTGAGTTTTAATGATAGAAATGGTTTCAAGATGATTAAATAAACGTTTTAACACAACCATTCTAACCAATAACACTCAAATGAAGAGTTTGTGTTCATATGTTCCGCGTAGAACACAAATCTCTCTAAAACCCGAGATTTAACCGCTGGATGTTTATGATATTAAAAACCTTTGTTTATAATCATGTTAGAAACGTAAAAACACTTACAGTTTGATGATCAAAAACACGAATTAGAAGAATGATTATTAGGCGTAGGATTTTGTTAGGTTGAATAATAAATGTGATGAATAAATGCGTTTAGGTGGAGAGTTTTGTTAAAATCACTTTGACTTTTTGACACTTTCAGTCCCTCCACCTTTACCATTTACATCCAATGTCCATAAATTCCATTTTGGTTACTGTTAATACAAATACGCCGTAAAAACGTTTATTTATATTTTACGATCTTCTAATGTTTTGTCGATAACAAAAGTAAAATCATTTTAACGAAACAAATAGAGTACGTAAATATTTTGAGTTAATAGTTTTCTAACACACTTACGCTTTCACATAAAACACTAAAACAAGTATAAGTGATTTTATGATTTAGATACATATGTACAACAACTAGTGTTTACATATTGGGTTAAACATATACTTAAACTAAGTATACTAAAATGGGTAAAAACTAAGTATATGCTAAAATGGGTAAAAACTAAGTATATGCTAAAATGGGTAAATACAAGTATATACTAAATGGGTAAATACTAGCAAATGGTTTTTGACCCATAACCCATGGTTTTATATATACCACTTAACCAAGTTCATTGTATCTAGAAAGAAAACCATGGATCAACCCATAACCCATAACCTATGACCCATAATCAAAAATACCCATGGGCAAAGAGGAGCGGACCACGGATCCCTAGCGTTGTGCTAGCCGGATCCCTTTTTTTTTGGGTAAAGGGGAGTAAAACTAGCTGGATCCCTTGTGGTAGGGATCCGTGGGATCCGGGGAATAGAAGAGAATTTCCTCTATAAATAGAGAGCCATTTCTTCCTCTCTACACATGGTTTTTACACACATACTTCCCCAAAGTATTCTAACCCTCTAACCTCAGATCCAAGTGATCTATGTAGTTTGTCTTTTGTTTTTGTGTGATCTACTAGGTTCCTCTTAAAGGAGAGATCACCACCTCTTGAAGACGTGCAAGCTCAAGTCCATGAGTTGCCATGCTTCGTCATCATCAAGACTACTAAGGTTCTCTTGGTGATAGTTCTTCCTTTCTCCATAGATGTTGGGTTGAAGGCATTAGTGAGGAATGCCGAAAGTGTCAAGATGAAAGCATTAGTGAAAGGTGCTCATCATCCGTGTCAAAGCATAAGTGAAGGATGCTAAAGGTGCCAAGACGAAGGCATTAGTGAAGGGTGCCAAGCGTTGTGTCAAAGGCATTAGTGAAGGATGCCAAAGAATCAAATCAAGTAGCATTTGGGAAGAATGCTTAGGTCGTATAATCGATGAGGTGCATCGTTATACATATATGTATTTGTTTATCTACAAGGATGGTGATATCCTTGATGGTGCTGTAACAAGGAGTAGATCTCCTTGAGATTAGGTGTTGTGTCGTAAAGGTATAGTTCACCTAAGGTGTGAAAGAACTAGGTGCTTAGCCTAGTACCTAATAAAGGGTAGGCGACGTTGTGATAGGATTAGTTCTCCTAAGGTGTGAAAGAACTCGGTGGTTACCCTAGCACCGTATAAAGGGTAGGCGACGTTGTGTTAGGTGTGGTTCGCCGTGGTGTGAAAGAACTCGGTATTTAGCTTTGTACCGGAAAAAGGTTAAGCGACGTTGTGAAGGCTTCTCCGCCACAAGGAGTTGGTGTAGTGCTTACGAACTCTCGAGTAGGTGACTCGGGGAGTGGAGTAGGGCACGGAAGGTGTCCTTGTAGCCGAACCACTATAAATAACTTGTGTTGTGGTGATGTGCTTCTTACTCTTTATATTTCATTACACGTTTATATATCTATCTATCAACGTCCAACATAAACAATCAAATAGATTGCATAAGTCGATCTAAATATTTAAAAGGAAGTTTTAAATTGGTAAAACTATTCAACCCCCCTTCTAGTTTTCCACAATTGGTATTAGAGCTTCGTTACCAAGTTTCTTAGAGTATGTTGTACTTTAAAAACTTGATACGATCCATGTATGTTTGAAAACTACAAAGAAGGATTATTTTTGGTCATATTTTAAAAATCACTATATTGCTTATTGTTGGACAGTGATAGAATGCACTAACATTTTTTTTAAAGCATTATCCATTCTTGGATTTGGAGTTACCAAGAAGATCATAAAGAATTTATCTAAATAATTCTTTTCGCAAAAAGAATGTTTAAGTATTCTTACAACATAAATCTGGAGATTCCAAGAAGATCACAAAACATCTAAATACTTCTTTTCTTAAAAAGAATATTTAGCAAAGGTATGATCTTTAATTACTTACCTCTATTTTTATTAAAATCTTAGATGCATAATTTTTTTTTTTTTTTTTTTTTGTAATTGCTCTAGTAGTTTTTCATATCATAGTCATCATCTATATAGTATTCTTCGTTTTATTTGTTTAGTCTACATTACCAACCCATAATAATGATATCTTGGTTATATGATAACCTCAATCATTATTTATCACAAAGAACTTATTGACACTTCATCTATGTCAATAAATATACATGTGAAACCTCTAATGTTATAATAAAATGAGATTTTATTATAATATTTGAAAAAGTCTCTCAAGAATTAAGACTAATTCTTAAAAAGGGAACCTCGTCTAATAGAAATAGTATTAAAACGTCAAAACCTCAGAACCACAAGCTTTAGAACCTTAACATCAAAACACTAGGTGTTTTAGAACTCACAAGTCAAAGTTATCAAGGAATACTTGAGCTGATTTTTGCTGTCATGCCGGATCCCTTCGCTTATACTAGCCGGATCCCAAATGAGAGGGATCCGCGGGATCCGTGCAACAGAAGACAGTATATGATCAAGAATGATCACTGTGGATGTTCCACAATAATAATCACCTCAAAGACTCACGAACAAAAACCCAGGTACTGTTCATAGGAGCAAATTGATCATTCTTCTCAAGTCTAACAATCACTTGTGTAAGTATAATCTCCACTACATTGTTTATTTAATTCCTTGATTCTTAGAATTAAAATTTCTTCATCTTTAAGAGTTGGGTTCAAATGGGTTTATTATAATTTGTCACCACATTGTTTTCTAAGATAATCTAAATCAAAGAATTAACATTGTTATTACAAATTAAACACATTTCTTGAAC
Organism: Chrysanthemum makinoi; assembly: GCA_910596185.1. Classification (NCBI taxonomy): domain Eukaryota; kingdom Viridiplantae; phylum Streptophyta; class Magnoliopsida; order Asterales; family Asteraceae; genus Chrysanthemum; species Chrysanthemum makinoi. The sequence goes on from OU343225.1 coordinate 53,280,047, forward strand.
TCAAAAAAGATGATGAGAGCAAAATTGTGATCAAACCCTCTAGGATACTATTCATCATTAACACCACATTGGGTTGTATTGTTTAGGAATATCATGCCTAGCAACAAGCAACAAGACTACCAAGACACCGCCCACTACATACCCATGTATCATAGGAAAAATGGTTTAAGTCCGGACGATAGAAAAGCCTTTAAGTTGCTTGAAAGGAGACTATTTCATGAAGGGAGAGTTGTTGATCCATCATTTCTTGCAAATACCAACGTAAGGGAAGTTTTTGCAACTATTGGATTTGATTGTTTATTGGACATAAACGAGGAAATTTGTCCGGTCTTTGTGCTTGAATTCTACAAGACAATGGGTATAATTAGAAATGATGATGGGACTATCTCAATTGAATTCACCATTAATGAGCGAGAGTTTAGTCTTTCACTTGTAGAGTTTGGAAGAATTATAGGGGTTCCATATCAAGGTGTTTGTATGTACTCCAATGAATAGTCTTTGGAACAACTACACACAATGGTTGATCATCACGATATTTACCACACTTTGATCCCGAAAGCAACCACGGTGAGGGACACCGTGTTCATGCCAAGAGCCTCACCATCAAGAGTCACAAGGAAGTCAAAAGTGATCCATAGGGATCCTTTTCAAATGGAGCTTTCAGAAATGTATGCATTGTATAGGAAGTGGGAGGATGTGATAAGAGAAAATGTGGTGTGCCTAGTAGGGAACAAGGACCACCCCAACGCATGTCTAAGCTTCATGATCTATTGCCTAGTGACCAATACTCAATTCAACCTTGCCTACTACATGGTCAAAAGAATGGCAAGTGTTAGAAGCATGGACAAGATGGTGCTTCCGTACGCAATGCTTTTAACCCGTCTCGCCAAATTCATCTTTGCTTTAGACCCTTCTCCACAATCCCTTGATCATAGCTTTTGCAATAAGGTTATGGTACCATTGACCGAAGGTAGAACAACAAGGTTTATGGTGGAAGGCAAGAGACCACACCCACCCACGGATTCCTCGGAGGAAAGGGAAAGACAAGGAGAAGGTGGAGGTGAAGGGAGTAGTAGCAACCCACTCGCAAATATCGATCTTGACCCCTTGGACTACATCAACCAATTGCCAAACATCCCTAATGAATCACCCGAATGGCAACAAACCAAGGGAATCTTCAAATGCTTCGCCAACTTCTTAAAGAAGAAGAAGTGAAGATAGTTTGATAAAGAGTGGAGGACGGGTGAAGAAGTGAAGAAGGAGGAGAAAGGTAAGGTTTGAAGAATCAAACTTTTGATGAACAATTTCAAACAATGGTTTGTAAACATTTTAAATTATGCTTGTAGTTTGTAGGTATTGCCATATCATGGCACTAAACAATCCTAACATAGGTACTTGGGAAATGAGATTTTACGACCCTTTGAATGGTCGTCGTCACTCATTCTAGGATTTCTAGCTATCTCTACTTTGCCATACATCATAGTAGTTGTGTTCGTACATTTAGTTCCCATAGAAACAACTAGAAGGAGCATTTACTAAGAAGTGCAAAATTGCACATTTGCTGAAAGCCTTCAGATCTGCAGTAGGCGGATCCCAGCATTTGTACTAGACGGATCCCTCCCAGAAGGGAACCGTGGGATCCGTGGTATCTAATATGCAATACAGATTTAGGTACATCAAAACAATCTATTAGATCACCTCCAACAAGTCAAACATAAGTTACTAGAGCCAACTAAGCTTTTCTCAAATAGTTGAAAATCTCACTCTCATCCATGGCCTATCTAGGATACATCTTTGAAATATTTTTGATTTTTCAACTAGTCAAAACCCACCATAATTCCGCTCTAACACTCACACATTATCTATCACTCTTGATAGCACTTAGTTAGGTATATCTTTCAACTTTAGCAAATTGATTTCAATCATCTTTTAATCAAAATTAAGGTCAGAAATTGGTTTTTCATTTCTTCTTATTTTTAAGGATTTTAGTAAATTCCTATTAGGACATTATCTGACTTCTAAGACTTGTTATCACCATTTCTCCACATCAAATTAAATGGAATCATTGTCAAACATATAGTTAGACTACCCAAGGTCAAAGTTTCTTGGCCAAAACCATCATTAAGCACCATCACTTGTTATGGTTAAGGATTTGAGATATACAACAGCTAAAGACTTCAAAATTAAGTCAAACCCTCGAAATCCATTAATAACTAACCTTACAAAAACATAATGATGTCACCTAGACCCTGTCTGATAGCCGGATCCCTGGTCTTTAACCAGACGGATCCCTACTGAGAGGGATCCGCGGGATCCGTAGATGCAGAGAGCATAAACCAACTTCTATCTTCTAACTCATGTCACCTTTTGGTTCTCTAACCACTCTTAGCATACATTAAATACTCTCCTAGAGCTGATCAAAACCTCAAGAGCATGCTTATTCTTTTAAGTGGTCAAGAATTTAATTCCCAAATTCAAATTACTCTTTATAAACCAAACAATCTTAGGTTTATGGCACCATCCTCAATTACCTTTCAAAAATCAGAAATTAGAAGCTCACATTAGCACCTTCATCACAATGACTAAGGCTCTTAGCAACAACTCCTCAAACATAGGATCATCCAAAAGAAAGGGTCAAATGATCCATGAAATTTCATCCACCGAAACATCTCCCATTAGAAATGATGACTCTAGAATCCCACCTCGTCAAACCCATCCAACAAAAGCTAAGAGAACCGCAAGGATTAGCATCAAACCTTTCCAACTAGAAAAATGATCATCTAGTTCTAAACCAAACATGGCTAGTTCTAGCAAGCCATCAAAACCTTCATTCATTGAGAATGGACTACACTCATTGAATGAGCCTTTTCCTCATCCAAACATATATTCATTGTTTCATTCACCACCAAGAACCTCTCATTCGCCAACATTCTCATTAAATCGGGAACCACCTACAACACCAACTAGCCCATCATGGGAAACAAGGAACAACCTTGATCATATGGAAGGAGTTCCATTACCACCCTCATTTTTAGAACCTCTCCTTACTTCTCAAAATGAAGACCCTCAAACACACATTGAGCCCCCTCAAAACATCCATTTCCCTCCGGGGCCAAACCAAGACAATATTTGCCCAAATTGTCTAAAAACTCAAGGACTTGTTCAAGAAGTACGAAATGAGATACATTTCATGTTCAATCATCTTCTTGCAAAGTTGGATCAATTCAACAAGTCCACTCATCCCTAGACTTAAGTACATTGTCACATTCTAAGTCTCGTAATGAGATTAGCGTTAGTAGTACTTGTTTGGCTAGTTCATTCTCTTAGTTTTTAGATATTTGGTTGTGTGTCTCTTGTTTTATTGAATGAATACCTAAGGTGTGAAAGAACTAGGTGCTTAGCCTAGTACCTAATAAAGGGTAGGCGACGTTGTGATAGGATTAGTTCTCCTAAGGTGTGAAAGAACTCGGTGGTTAGCCTAGCACCGCATAAAGGGTAGGCGATGTTGTGTTAGGTGTGGTTCGCCTTGGTGTGAAAGAACTCGGTATTTAGCTTTGTACCGGAAAAAGGTTAAGCGAGGTTGTGAAGGCTTCTCCACCACATGGAGTTGGTGTAGTGCTTACGAACTCTCGAGTAGGTGACTCGGGGAGTGGAGTAGGGCAAGGAAGGTGTCCTTGTAGCCGAACCACTATAAATAACTTGTGTTGTGGTGATGTGCTTCTTACTCTTTATATTTCATTACACGTTTATATATCTATCTATCAACGTCCAACATAAACAATCAAATAGATTGACATAAGTCGATCTAAATATTTAAAAGGAAGTTTTAAATTAGTAAAACTATTCAACCCCCCCCTTCTAGTTTTCCACAGTTACCAAACGAAGGATATTTGGAAAGAATTTTGACGACACTCCCCCTCGACTTAATAAATAATGAAGTTTTATAAATTTTAGTCCGAGGAGTGTCAGTAATCCAGAAAAGTGACCACCATTTAAAGAAACAACCGTGATAAGGTAACATGCAAGTACACGGTTTTATGAAACTGAAAAAAATATTTACTTTCTCCCCCTCAACACTTGATCGAAAAAAATACTGAATTTTGAAAGATAAGAGTGTTGACGGAAGATTTGTACTTGCCATGTTGAAAGAAATTAGATAGGAGAATATTTTTTGAATTTTATTAGATTTTATATTTTTGTATTTTGTTTTTTTGAAAATTATTTACAAAAGAGGTTTTGGTGTTTGACTGGTTTTAAGATTGTTTTAAAAGTTCATCTAGTTCCTCTGGAGTCAAACACCGCATACCAATCCGGTGGACCAACTCATTAAACCTAGCAGGAGCTAAGTCTTTGGTAAGAAGATCTGGCAGTTGGTATTCAGTACCAACAAAGTATAATTCAACGGTACCCTTTTCCACGTGCTCCTTGATGAAATGATATCGAAGATCGATGTGCTTTCATTTTGAGTGTTGAATGGAGTTGCACGATATCGCAATAGCACTCCGATTGTCGCAGTACATCGGGATTCTGTAAAATACGTAACCATAGTCTTTGAGTTGTGTTCTCATCCAAATGACTTGAGAACAACACGCCGACATGGCTACATATTCTGCTTCTGTTGAGGACAGCGATGTACAATCCTGCTTCTTCGATTGCCATGACACCAGTTTATCACCAAGAAATTGTAATGCTCCTGAAGTACTTTTCCGTGAATCTAAACATTCTGCGCGATCAGCGTTTGAAAAAGCCATTAGTTCAAAACCAGAATCCTTCGGATACCATATCCCCAAGTTAATGGTTCCCTTGATGTATCGGAGGATTCTTTTAGCCTCAGAGAGGTGGGTTTCAGTTGGTCTTGACTGATAACGGGAGCATAGATATACGGCAAAAACAATGTCAGACCTGCTAGCTGTTAGATACATGAGAGACCCAATAATACTACGGTATTTTGTAGGGTCTACCAATTTCCCATGTAAATCAGCGTCTAGTTTCTTGGTATGTGCCATTGGTGTGGCATAGGTGTCACAGGTTTGCATTCCAAATTTGTTTAACAGTTCAATGGCATATTTGGACTGACTCAAGAAAATACCACGGGGTGATTGATGAACTTGCAGTCCTAGAAAGAACGTAAGTTCACCCATCATGGACATTTCAAAATGTTTTTTCATTAGTTTTGAAAAAGCGTTTGAGTATTTTAAATGTGTTGACCCAAAAATGATGTCATCCACATAAATTTGTACAATTAAAATATGAGCCCCGTGATATTGTATGAACAATGTATGGTCGACCGAACCTTTTACGAAATTATTAGCGATAAGAAAGGATGATAACTTATCATACCACGCCCGAGGGGCTTGTTTGAGACCGTAGAGATCCTTCTTCAGTATGTAGACGTGATTAGGGATCTCTGGATCAACGAATCCTTCTGGCTGGCTAACATAGACCGTTTCTTTTAGTTGTCCATTGAGAAAGGCAGTTTTGACATCCATTTGAAAGACCGTGATGTTCATGTGAGCCGCAAACGCCAGAAAAATCCGTACAGCCTCAAGACGAGCAACCGGAGCGAATGATTCTTCAAAGTCAATACCCTCTTCCTGTCTATAACCCTTAGCCACTAGAGGTGACTTATTTCTGATTACAGTTCCTTCAGCATCCAATTTGTTTTTCCAAATCTATTTGAGACCAATGACGAAGACCCCTGTTGGTCTTTCAACTAATTCCCATACTTCAAGACGTTTAAACTGATTGAGTTCTTCTTGCATGGATTCAATCCAGTTTTCTTTGGTCATTGCATCTTTAATGTTTTTAGATTCAGATTGGCAGACAGTGAGTGCATAAATGCAATGTTCACCATCTGTGTGAAGACGTTGTCTAGTTACGGCTGGTTGATTTGGGCTACCAATAATATTCTCTAGAGGATGGTCTTTTGTCCAACGATGAGTGGATGGTTGATGTTGATATACATTCTACAGATTGGGAGGATTCAAATGGCTTGTAGATGATTCTGCAACATCTGGAGCAGCAGTTTCATTAGCAAACGGGTTGAAGAACGCATTTGGATCAAAATCTGCAGGTGGGGGTACTTCATTGTTCAGAACATCATCAGCTGGTGTAGCGTCATTGGAAGCTGTTTGTTCAATTGTTGTTGTAGAGTCAACTGGTGGTGCTTCTTCAACAGTGGTTGTTGTAGCAGGTGTATCAGGTATTGAAATATGATCAGGTTGAGCAACGGAAACATCGGATACACCTAGAGCACGTTCATCAATGTCATCACTAAACAGCGGAGCAAATAGCTTTTCCATTTGTTGACGAGTAAGCTGGGGGCTTGATTCAGCTGATGATGGGGTTTGAGGGAAGTTTAAGCGGTTGTGACCAGGTTTTAAGCTGTTATGCTCAGAAGCCATATCTGTAAGTTCATCAAAATTTGCATGAATCGTTTCCATAACCTGCTTTGTACGACGATTCCAGATCTGGTAACCTTTAGCATTCTCACAATATCCAATAAAGACTCCAATGTCAGCTTTGGCTTTAAGCTTACCAAAATCATCACGATCATTATTTGGGTAGCAAAGGGATCCAAAGACATGAAAGTGTTTGATATTCGGTTTCCGGTTGTGGATAAGCTCAAAAGGCGTTTTGTTGTGATGTTTTGTAATCATTGAACGGTTCTGAGTGTAGCAAGCAGTTGAGACAGCTTCAGCCCACAAGTAATCTGGAAGTTTAGCATTGATTAACATCGTTCTGGAAGCTTCCACTAATGTACGGTTTCGTCTTTCAACAACTCCATTTTGTTCTGGGGTACGTGCAATGGATGTTTGATGCTCAATTCCCACTTTCTCATAATATTCCCGAAGAGTTTGATTCACAAATTCAGTTCCTTTGTCTGTTCGAATTTGTCTGACGGTGTTCCGGAGCTGAATTTGAATTTTCGTGAGAAAGGTGATGATCATCTGTGGAGCTTGATCTTTACTTCGAAGAAAATAAACCCAAGTCCATCTTGAGTAGTCGTCAACAATTACCAAGATGTAGCGTTTGCCATTAATCGTCTGCACGCGCATCGGGCCACACAAATCCATGTGAAGAAGATGAAGCACATGCTGAGGGTTGTGTTCCACCTTTGAAGGAAAATGAGCACGAGTGCTTTTCCCTTGTTCACAAGCTGAGCAAAGGTGATCTTTAGAATACCGGAATCTCGAGACACCTTCAAGGAGTTTGTGTCGAGCAAGGTTGATGATGGTTTGAAAGTTTAAATTTGAGAGACGACGTTGCCATAGCCAAGATTTTGTTGATGTTGCCTTTGAAAGTAGACAGATGGGTGATGAAGCTACCATGTCTTGCATTGAGATTGTGTACAGACTAGAATTGCAAGAGCCAGACATAAGATCGTTTCCTTGTAGATCACGAATGAAACAAGTTTTCTCCCGAAAAGCAACTTCCAAATTTCCATCACAGAATTGACCGACTGAAAAGAGATTGTGACCGAGGCCTTCCACATAATAAACCCTGCTAATTTCGATATTGCCATTGATATAATCTCCGTAGCCCATGATAGCTGCGAAGTGATCATTCCCGAATCTGACAGTGCCAATGAACTTTGCTATAAAGTTTGATAACAGTTTAAGGCTGCCTGTCATGTGTCGGGAACATCCACTATCAACAATCCAAAGGATGATCTGTATCACCTGCATTACAAACAGACGACACAGATGGAATAGAAGTAGATGTGGAACCCGATGAGTTAGAGGGTTCCGAAGCAGTTATACTAGACATACACACATTAATGATTTTAGGCATCCATTTAAATCCTATTGTATTATGTATCCATTTCTGCGATCTCCAACTAGTCTTAGCTTTAGTCTTAGTGAATGCACTAGGTGGTACTACATTCCTTGGAGGTGATACTGGAGCTACAGGGACATCAATGCATTTCTTAGACTCTAACGAAGGCGGTTTACCAAGCACAGACTTAGAAGCATTAGTGGGCCTAGAGGTATTCCGAGTCTTAGGATTCCGTAAACGAGACAAGATAGCTCTAGCAACACATTTGTCACGACAATCAGAAAGCATACTTTTACGACAAATAACACAAGAAGCATCAGACTGAATATCAAAAGTACTTAAAGGTTTAGCTTTCGTTACAACACTTTTCCCATTACATTTGTCAGACGCAATATCTAAAGTGGGTGCAACGTGAGTCTTATTCAAAGTCCTAGGGTGTTCTTCTACTTCAGAATTCTTTATTGTTATTTTCTTAGGTCGCAACTTCCTATTCTTCCTTGTATTGCTCCTAGGCTGTGAAGGGCGGACTTTGGGAAAAGAGGCAATTATTCTTGTTTCAGTAGAGGGACGCGCATTAGTAACTTGTGTTTTGTCAGTAGGCATTCTGGGTTCATGTTTGCTAAGTGTTACAAGTGCAATTCTCTTAATGATGCTAGGCTGAACTTGTTCATACTTTCCTAACATCTCCCTTAACTTAATAATAGTGTGCACCAAATCTTGATTTTTAGACCAAAGATTTCCAGCAAAATTCATGACTTCTTTAGTGTGTGCAAGATAGTGATCAAGTTTGTTTGATACTTCATCACGAGTCTGTTTGAGTAAATCAAATATGACACCATATTCCTTTTTAACTTTTGCAAGTTCTTGTTCATATTTTGATATTTGACACTTCAAAAACGCGTTTTGATCATCCAGTTGCTCAAATTTTGGATTAAACGTTTTGGATTGCAACTGGTTGATTTTGTTTTGCAAAGAAAGTTCACGAGAATGACAATCTTTTTGACACCATTGAAGACGACGTTTTTCATTTGAAAGCTCGTTTAACAGTCGTTCATTTTCAACTTTTAAAGACTCGATTTGAAGCACATTATCAGTATTCTCAACAATTTCAACAGAATCAACATAATAAACAGAGATATGATCAGAAGCATACGCAAGAGATTTTAAAAACACAAGATTATTGATATCAGCATAGATAACATCTTCCAAGAGTCGATAAACATATTTTCTTAACAATTTCTTTTTACGTTTAGTATTTGAAATCGATGTTTTTGTTTTCTCGAAAACTGTTTTCATGAGACCAAGTTCCTTGTGAAAATCCCTTTCCCAATATAGTGCACAAGTTTTCAAATTTTTTGACATGGGGTAAAATTCTTTTCTGAAGAATATCTCTTTGTTCTCGCGCCAGAGGCGATTGAAAATGTTCAACTTTTATTTCAGAATGAAATTCAATCTCACGTTCCAAAATTTTGAGGTCAGATAAGAAAGTGTCAAAGTATTTTATAACGCGATAACTTTCGGCTTTTGTTTTAACTTTACTAAGTGAAGGTAAAGGACCATTAATTTTTTCACCATTGTGTTGGGGACAAACTTCAGAAACTAGTGTGATAACCAAAGGTTTGTTAGAAGTATCTTGTTGTGTGACAAAAGTTACGGCTTTTTAATAGCTAAATGGTTTGTTATAAACGATATTTTCCATTTTTGACCGACTCTCGTCATCTGCATCTAATTCCTCCATGCGATTATATTCAACAACAGTCATAATTGAATCATCAATTCTATGTTCTGCACTGTAATCTTCAGGATTTGGTTTGAATGCTCTGTTTGAAAACTTAGGTTTGTAATCAGCAAGAATCGGTCCATATCCATTTGGATTTGGTTTAAAAGTAAACTTTTGAATAGTTGTGATTGACTCACCATGTTTATAAACAACATTTCGAAATTCTTTGATTTTGTGTTGTAGGTTGACAATTTCTTCAAGATAGTTATCTATTCATTTCGTGGAATGCTTTTTGTACTCAGAGAACTGTTTTTGACAAGTTAACAACTCAGCCTTGGCTTTTTGAGTTTCCAAAGTAAGAGTGTTAATTTGTTGTTTATGTTCATGTTTCAGTTGTTCTATTTGAGACAATAAAGCATTCTTGGATGCGGCTAGATCACGTATCTGTCGTTCTAATGATTTTTCGTTTTGATGAGATTTAGCAAAAGCGACTTCAAAACCTTCCTCACGTTTTTCTTGAGTTTTAAAAACGTTGATTTGTCTAATTAAGCATTCATTATCCCTAATTAACAGTGAATTTTTATCTTTTAATTGCTTGCATATTTCCAAACGAGATTCTTGGTCTTTAATTAAGGTCAAGAGCTCAAGTTCTCTATTAGACAAAAGCTCATTTTGTTCAACGTGAGTCTCAACATGATCATTATTTAGATCCTCAAATATAACCACGGAGTCAACTTGATGATCAATATTAACCATAAGGTTATCTTGATCGTCAAATATAACTACGAGATCTATTTGATAATCATCGGAATGAGATGTAGATGGCTGCATGTTGAACACTCTGAGCCTTGTCAGATGGAGAAAGTGATGGAGATATCAGATCAGTAATGAATATATTTTGTTCCGGTACCTGAGACAAGTCGTCAGTGTCATACACTGGGCCTGTGTCACTCATGTGTAGAGCTTGCATATGTGCCATCAACATCACTGCTGCATTAGCCTGCAAGTCCTCCATATCATCATCAGAATCTGCATCTGCCATAAAGCTCTGTTCCTTGTTGGTAAGAGTTCCACCAGCTTCATCCTTGAGAGCCAATAGCAAAGCCTCTTTGTGGTAAGCACTGCCTTTTGTCCTCAGCTTAGGGCATTCATTAGCTAGATGACCCTTCTCATTACAGTTATAACAACGAAGACCATTAACCCCATCCTGAGCATTCCCCTGTTGAACCACTTGGGCCCTTTGTTGTTGCGGAGCACCCATGTTATTCCTTCCCATAGCATTAAACCCTTGACCACCTCCCATCTGACGACCATAACCACGATTCTGAACTTCAACACGTCCATTGTTCACAACAGCCTGATTCCTTGAGTTTGATGAGGAAAGAATTTGATTGTTGGATTTGTTTGTATACCGGCCGGAGGCTTTAGCAATCATGACAAATCCTTGTTGCAATTCATCGAAAGCATCGGAGTCCTCATCAGCTTCACTGTAAAGTGCTTGAGCATTGTTGTTGTTGTATGGAACCAATTGAGTTTGTTGAGGTTCTTGCTGTGACGGATCATATGGTGTGATGGTTGCAGTTGGTTGAGGAGCGGGTTGAGGAGCTGTTTGAGGAGGAAAACTAGTTTGAGCCCACAAAGCAAGTTGTTGATTGTCCGGAATTGACTGTGAAGCCGGGAGTCCACGGATAGCCCTTTCTTTGTCAACTTCTTTTTGGTGAGGCTTCAGATAGTCGTACAACAATCCGTATGTAGCATGATGAAGGTTCTTAGCTTGACGGAGAAAAATGACATACTTCTCCCATTCCGGACCAAGACTACTTAGGAACTTTGTGTTGACAGCAATTCATGGCATGATGATGTTGTGTTTGTCCAAAGCATTAATGATATCTGAAAAGCGATGATGATATGACTCTAATGTCTCTCCTGGTTCAATCATGAAGTGTTCATAAGCCAAGTAGATTTTGGATTCCATGTCTTCCTGATTGAGTGTTGTGCCTTCCATAAGAAGATGAATATGTTCCCACATTGCTTTTCCAGTCTTTTGAGCATCAACACTTCGAAGGATTGGATTTGGTAATCCTAAAAGGATGTATTGCATTGCTAGTTCATCTGCTTCAAAATGTAGAAGGTTATCAGCAGTGAGGTCTGAGATAGTTGCAATGTTGGTGACAGCATCTCTTGGTGGATTGGCAGCTGGATCTGCGGGTGTGACAACAGTAGGCATCTGAAATGGACCTTCCATAATGACCTTCTATAAGAACTTTCCATGTGGCTTCTTTAGATCACAAAACCTAAAGAACCTTATCACCCATTGATCATAATTTCTGGGAGTGAGCATTGGAGGTCTATCAAGTGAGCCAGCTTCATGAATTGATTGTTGACTACTTAAGGGTTCACACATCTTGCCAAACCATGTCGGTTCCTTCATAGTAGTCTTGGATGGATGTTGATTGTAGAAGTTTGTGTAAGGTTGTACTTGAAGACTAGGTGGTGGTTGAACCATTTGTGGTGGAATTGCTCCAAGTTGTGGAGTATGTTGTTGATAAATTTGTTGTTGTTGATTAAATTGTTGATGTTGTGGACTTAGTTGTTGTTGTTGTGCTTGATGATACATGTAAGGAAAGTAGTTAGAGTATGGTGGTTGTGACATGTTGAAAACTTGTGTTGTTAAATGGATATTTGTAGTCGAATGAAACGTTGTTGATGAAGTATCCTTAGGCGTAGAAACCAAGTGTAGGCAAAGTAACACTTAAGCGTAAAAACACCAACACTTACGCGTAAAAATGATATTTACGCGTAAGAATTGAGAAACACTAAAGTTATGCGTAAACTGAAAGTTAAGCGTAGAAAACTTAGGGGTGGGATTAGCTTATGCGTAAGACAGAGCTTAGGCGTAAGAGAAATCTTATGCTTAATGAGTTCTACGCATAATTTTGAGCTTATGCGTAAGATTAGGGATTTGACCAAAAGATCTTTTACACTATCACAGTGCAAAGGATATCCAAAGTCGAAGTGTTTTCAGGCTTATCCAAGCACGAAAACACTGAGTAAACCACGAAAACTGAAGATCGATCCAAGGATGGCTTACGCGTAAGAATAGGGTTTTCTTACACGTAGAAAGTGACCAAAATGGATTTCTGCCCAAAGATGTTTCTAAACACAATTTTTGTGATGAAACAGCTTCAATATCACCAAAATAACACAAAAGTGTGAAACTTGATGATCCAAAACTTCTAAACACCTTATGCGTAGAAATACTCCCACGTTTAAAACCAAGCTTAAAAACAATGATCCACACGTAAAGTTTGAAACTTTTTGCTAAAAACAGATATTTTAACACCTTAAAACGTTGAAAGTACAAGAATCTTGGATTGAAAGGTGTAAAAAATAAGTTTTTAAGCGTGACAAAGTATGATAACCGTATTACGCGTAAGACCAAACAAACTAACTTCAAAAACAAAACCTTTTTCACCCAACTATTTGGCGATTGATACCACTGTTAGGTTCCCATATTAGTAACACAAGCATCAATATGCGTAGGATATAGGAATGGTTATGCGTGAATAATGAAATGAATTGAACAACCAACCTTCAATAAAAGGTTTACAAGAGTATTTATAGGGCAAGGAGCTAGGGCAACACTTCTAGACTCCTTCCATTCTTATGGGCTTGGGCCAAGGCTCATGGGCTTTCTACATAAGCCTTGGCATGATTACTAACATAAAATCCATGTTAAGCTAACTATTACATATGAATTACTAACAATTGAAATATAGTTTAGGAGTGATTCCAACACTCATCATCATTGATTGTTAAACCTTGCAACTGTGCTATCATTCCCTACTTGTCACCTAATTTTGACTGAGAAATAGCCTCCTAAGTTTTCAACAACTTTGTGTAGGCACAACAGGTTTAACTCTATATCTCCAACAACAAGTGGTATCATATCAAGTGCATCACAGTTTAGATGTACAAGATAAAACCATTTCACTAAATCTATAAACCTTTTACTGAAAACCACCCAATTCTTATACAAAAGATTATCTTTCTTCAACAGATTCATTGAGAAAGAATTTACCTTTAAGGCATAGAGGGCTCCGTTCCAACTAAGATACTCCTTATCAACATAATCTTGAGTATCTTCCCTCCAAATCCTCCAATCCTCTTATCAAAGAACATTCATCTGTTGGGTCTAATATTTTAAAATGATCTTCTAAATACTGATTGTGTTCATTCACAATTTCCTTTGGCCCAACCTCTTCTTCTGCTTTCTCTATACATGGTGATTGTATACCAATTTCTTGATCATGATACATGTAGTAGATATTACACATATCATCTTTGACTTCCACCCTATATCCTTGTGATTTAAGCAATTCTAAACTGAGCATATTAAATGAAACTTCAGGGGTGTACTGCACATTTCTAATCACTACATCACCAGGATTTGTACTAACTGTAACATCTCCAATCCATAGGAGAAAATGAATTTCTTTTCATTTTCCTCCTTCCCTATCATCCCTAATTTAGGGGAATTGTGTATATATCCTTCCAAAAACACATAATTGCGTATATATCCTAGCCAAACTCATTATTACATATATATCCTTCCCAAAATTTATATTTGTCATATATATCCTAATTCTTATTTTATGTATTTTTAAATCCCAAAAATACTTGATAATTATAATTTAAATTGAAAATGACTATCATATCCCTTGTGTTGAAGATACGGTCGATCATATCATGTACTTAGTCATGCGTCATTCTTTCTTCTCAACCTACGTCATCTACAACTGCAAACCCTAATATATACTCAGGTAATTCACCTCTTTTAAATTGTATTTTTGTTCATAGATACAATCAATCATACCTAAAGGATGTTTAACTTGTATAATGGAGTGTTTAAAACTTAATCCCCAACCCCTTTGGAGGGATAGTCATTGTATGTGTTAGGTAAATTAATGTCTAGCTTGTTACTGTAACCAATCAAAATAAGATGCAGTTTGATTCGTTTGACTATAAATTTTCCATGCCAAATTGCATCTAGTTGTATAAAATGAAGAATCTTTTAACATTATCTTTGTTTATAGAGAAAGAAAAAAAGTTTTCGGAAAAAAAAGATAGAAGGACAGTCATAGCCATCCTTGTAAGTATGGGATTAGCCATGCTAGTTGGACTATGTTTGTTGATTGTCAAGAAAAATAAAAAGAAAAATTCGATGATTACACAAGTTTTGGTTATGTTGCATGGATTACATGGGTACACAGTTAACATGCATGAGGTCCATCGAGTATCCACTCTTCTACTTTCATTAAGCAAGCTAGTTCCACTTGCATATATATGATGTTTTCACATAACTGATTATATATGTTATCTTACATATAGCAATTATTATATTCTTTTGTTGTTGTAGAAAGTGGCTCGCGATGGATGATATTGTTAGTATTCGTGTTCTTGATTCATCGAGACCGATATCGGAGAACGTGGTTCACTCACCAATTATCGAGTATGTTTGTATGATTTTATTAGAGCTCAGTACTTTACTCTTTCAAGTACGTAATATCATTTATGTGCTTATTTTTACTTTTAGGCAAGTACCATCCAAGTGCAAGCTAAAATTAAGATACAAAGGCTTCTTTTTTTTGGGTAAAGTGGAGTAATCCTGCACCCTGGTAAATATATTAACCAAAAACGTTTAAGTACAATGGATATGAGTGAAATCCCATATCTCAGCCCGTTACATAGGCATAAAGCTTACATAACAAGATACTACCTATTTTCTAAACAAGAAAACAAACCACTACTCAAATGATAACATAGGACATAACAAAAGAAAATTACTTCCTAGGTCCTTGAAGCTTGGTGCCATACATGGCATTAAAGGCATCCAAATTCCCTGGAAGATTAGAAACCTGCTTCGCGTAGTCATCGTAGTCATAGTCATCATCCTCATCTTCAAACTCTTGGCCACCACCGAATAGATTAGCAGACTCATTAAATGGGTTAGCAACCACCTCATCTTCAGAATCAGACACCACGATCTCTCCCACTTTAGAAAAAGGGTTAACTCTCTTAGTAGAAGAGGCGGGCGGAATACAAGAATCACTAGTTTTAGGAGCCACACCCGACTCCATCTCTTTCAAATCACTCACAAGGGGTTCTTGTGATGCAGTACCTGTCTTAGTAGACTTATCTTCATTAACTTTCATTGTACGACCAGAATCCACATCCTTGTAGGTGTCAGTTGAAGGAATACCAAAAGCATCCGTATATTCCATATTAAGAGCATCAAACTGATTAGATGTAGAGATATTTATTCCACTAGAACTAGCCACATCAGAAGCATTCTTCTTAGTGACTTCCACTTTCTTAGGTTCAGGAGGAGTCTTTTTGGGTTGATATTGAAAATGCTTACCCACAACAGGTTTAGTAAACCCTCCTTGACCCGGAATAGTAGAACCACCTTGCTTTCCCTTCTTCTTATTATTGACCGTCTTGAAACCATCATTAACATGCTTAGTAGGCTGAGCAGGAGGTTCAACAACTTTAGGACATTCAATAAGAGTATGACCAAAAATCTTACATTTATCACAATGAGGTGGTTTCCACTCGTATTCAACCCGTATGTTCTCAATAGTCGAACCCGACCCATCAAGTAACGGTATCTCAACAGTAAGGCTGTCCCTAAGCACCTCATCCGACTTCACTTCAATCATGCATCTAGCAAAACTACTAGGGCCCCACGAGTCCTTGCACATTTGGCTAGTAAAACCATCTATCCTTTTGGGCGTGCCTATCAATGTGGCAAGGAGACTAAGGCCATCATCAGAAAACATAGCAAGAGGAACATCATGGAATTTAACCCACACCGGGATGTTGGTCAAATCCTCTTTAAGTAAGTTGGTGTTCAATGTCCATGGTTTAAGAATAATAGGTACATTTCTAATCAACCAAGGACCGTTTTCAAGAACATCTTCAACACCTTTCTTCGAATTGAACTTAAAGAAGAAGAACCCCTTTGCATTCATCATTACCTTTTGTATACCAAACTTAGCCCACGCATTGCATACAAAGTAATCAACAACAGGAAAAGCAAGGCGTTGACCAAGGAAATACCAATACAAAGTATTCTCAAACCTAGTGTTTACCTCTTCAACCACTTTCATCAGGACAGAAAGATCCACACCATTAGCTTTCTTACTACACTCCAAACTACGAAAGTTTGACGTGTGTTTCTTTGGTTCAGTAGAAGTAACACCAGCATACGATGAAGAAGGTTGTTTCAAAGCATACACACCAACCTTCTCAATACCAACAGCCCCATGTGCATTCGTATCAACCTTATCATTAGCATTATTATGGCCATTAACATTAGAAGCTATATGACCACTTGTATCTTGAGGAGGTTTCGAATAAAAACCAATAGCAGTAAGCATCTCCTCAAGCTCCTTCTGTGACTGCGGCACCTTAAGATGCTCAAATGGATTAGCCCCAGTAGAAGTAGTAGCATGCACTGTCATGGCAGGTTTTAATGGTTGCCCATCGTCACCCACAAGAACAAGTTTTCCCTCAAAGATTTGTTTTTCAATAGCACGAATTTTCAATAAAGTATCATGACCCTCAGGCGTGTCATGACTAGGGCTTGAACCAAGTGAAACCGGCTCCACTTGTCCATCAGAACGGGAACCAGAAGCAATACCAGTAAAGTCATCATTCCTACTATTGGGGTTCATTGTCGATTGAAGAATCGACTCACCAAGACTAACAGTAGGCTCATTCACATCAACGTTAAATTCATCAGCCTTGTCCATAATAACAAACAAGAAAGTAAAACAACCCTAAAAACGAAAAACAAAAAAGTAATAACCGAAACCCTAAGAAAAACGAAACACCAGGAAAGCAAGAAGATCCACGTCAATCTTCAGTCACGATAACCTTAGTAGAACTAAGGCATGATTATAAGCACAAGATACTATCCAATATCAAACATGATAGCAGGTACGGTTAAAACTCAGTAGCGATAGATACAAAGGCTTCTTTAAGATGGTAAAGAACTCAAATAGGAGAAAATATTGTTTTGGCTCCCAAAAATGTATCTATATGGACACATGCTCATTCGACTTGAATGAACTAAAGGAAGAAGTATCGAAGCGTTATCCATCACAAAGCGATCAAGTTTTCTCAATTCTTTTTGTTGACAAGTACGCCGAAGAACAATCTTTTATTGAGCTTAATTCTGATGAGAGCTTCACGCTTATGCTTAGTATGTACGAAAAAGAAAAAGAAATAACCATTTATGTGACCACAAATAAGAATCTTGAGACAAGTAATACTCAACAAAGGTATCACCAACATTTTTATGTATCTTAGTGCAAAGTATCTATTCATGTTACATATTTCCTAATCATTTGGTACGGTGGTGAACATGAAGGTATTGAAGAACCACAAGGTGAAGGTAATTCAGACTATTATCCAAGCGATGAAAGCTACTTCAGCAATCATAGCAGTGATGTTGATAATGATGATGATAATTATGAGGACATATCAAATTTTGAAATTGAAACTTACTCAAAAACTTAGTCAAGTCGAAAGAAAAGTTCAAGGATGAAAATAAATACAAGATTTCCAAACGTGGTTGCTTTTAAAACAGCTATGAATCATCATGCAATCACAAATGAGTTTAGTTACTACATTGAGAAAAGCGATCTTGAATGATTCACAGCAAGGTGTGAACACGAAGAATACCCGTGGAGAATTCACACTTCTCTTATGGAAGATAAGGTTATATTTGAAGTAAGTATATAAATGCATAAATCACATCATAAAAAATGCATGTTTTTTTTTAAATGAATGAATGAATGTTTACTTACCAATCATGCAGGTTAGAAATTTGGTAGAAAAACATACATGTACTAGAAGTAACATGGGTGGAAATAAGCATGCCACTCAAAGATGGATTGCCAGTGTAGTTACCGACAAGTTAAAATCTGATGGGAATGCGACTATAGGAGAGCTTAGGAAATGGTTAATGAAAAACTACAATGTTAACATACCATACCATAAAGTCTTTAGAGGGAAGGAACAAGCATATAATGAAATGTATGGTAAGTGGGAAGACTCTTTTCTACAGATTGATGAGTTCAAAGAGGAACTAAAAAACAGGAACCCGGGTAGTGTTGTTGATAATGATTTTGAGATAATTGATGACAAAAAGTGTTTTAAGCGTTTTTTTATTTCACTAGCTGCTTGTTCTAAAGGGTTTCTCGTTGGTTGTCGTCCTTACATTTCTTTGGATGCTTGTCATCTAAAGGGAAAGTTCAATGGTGTACTAGCCACTGCCACGGGTATCGATGGTAACAACTCCATTTTTCCATTAGCGTACAGTGTCCTTGAATCAGAGAATACAAACTCTTGGACATGGTTTCTCGAGTCATTAAAAAAAGCAATCGGGACACCGTAGGGTCTTGTTATATCATTGGATATGCAAAAAGGTTTATTATCAGCTATTATGCAAATTTACCCAGATGTTGAGCATAGGGAATGCATAAGGCATTTGTATAGCAATTTTAAGAAAACATATCGTGGTGACTTCTTCAAATCTAATCTTTGGGGTGCTGCAAGTACTTATTGTATTATTGAGCATGAAAGATTTTTAAAGGAGATTGCTAATTAAAGTGAAGATGCAATTGCATATCTTGCTTTGAACCATAATAAGATATGGAGCCGAAGTAAGTTTGGCACCATATCCAAATGTGATTACATGACAAACAATATTTCAGAAGCATTTAATTCATGAATAGGTGCATGTCGTTATCAGCCTGTGCTTGATCTTCTTGATGACATTAGAGAAAAGATTTTGAAGCGACTTGATGAGCAAAGACGGATTGTTACAACATGGAATGGTACATTGGTTCCTATGGCTAATAAATATCTCACCAGTATCTCTAAGGCAAGTAAATCCCCCTAACTATTTCATTTGTTCATATATGTTAGTTACCTATATATGTACCTCAACGTATCTTTATTTATGTTTTACATATAGAACTTGGGTGAATATGAAGTTTGAAGAAGCAACGACAATCACGCAGAAGTGAAATATAAGGGAAAACGGTGGGAGGTAATACTAGATGAGAGAAAATGTTCTTGTTTGGTTTGGCAAGTAAAGGGTCTTCCATGTGTCCACGCGGCTGCTTTCATTGCATTCATAAGGGAAATCTGGGAAAAATATGTTGATCCATATTTCACAATTCAAAAATTCAAAGATGCATATGCTTTTGAGGTCGCTATGATGCCCGGACGGGATCAATGGATGCACCTAGAAACAATGGAGATAATGCACCCACCTGTTATCAAACGCCCTGCTAGACGACCTAGGAAGAATAGAATTGCACAAGCAGATGAGTCCAAAAAAAGACATAAGTGTAGGAAATGCGGTGGGCTTGGACATCTTCAGAAGACATGAAAAAATCCACCAGTTAAAAGTTCAAATCTTGGTGAAACACCCTCCATTAAAAGGTTTTAAAATTTTCTGTTTCTTTTGTTTTTATATGGAATTTTTCTCTCTATATTGATTCGAATGATAATTATTGTTTGCTATCACAAGAGAAGACGAAATAATGCAAAAGCTCACAAAGGCTCCGCTGAGTTGGGGACGGCATAAAAAGCTCCTACAGTTGGTTCTAGCAATATTTTGTTGGTTTAGTTGTTAAAACACTTGTCATTTTGATATGTTGAGATAGTATTAACGCTAGCATATACTTAATACAGAAGTTAAACTTTGGTTCAGTTTATAATAAGTTGGAGTTTAATAAGTTTTGGTTCATCTACTATCGTTACATTACAAAATGTGCTGATGAAAAAAATGGCTTAGCATCAACGAATGCCTTTGTTGATATAAAAGCTGCATACCCCGAGTGGTCAAGACCATGGTAATTTTGGTTCATGGGTACTAATTTTAGCGTTTTTATGCTTTAAGCCTTATAAATGTGTGTTACAAACAAGGCATCAGGTAACTGCAGCAAGTTACGAACATATCCACGCTTAGTGTTCCTCCTTGCAAATTATGAATAAAAGTAGATAAAGTTTTAACGTGTTTTATGGTGTTTTAATCGTTATCAATCACCTTGCTATGATGACTGAAGTTTTATGGTGTTATAATCATTATCAATCAGTAATTAACTAGCGAGTATTATAGATCTATGGTACCAAATTAAGCCATGTAGTATTCTTACTGATATACACATTATTGATAATTTTTTAGTCATTTTTTATCATTGGAATGGACAACAACATGTAGTATTCTTTGTTAGAATAAATAATCATTTATGTGTCGTGATTATGTTGGTAGTTTATAGTTTCACAAATATATGTTGTTTCTTGTATTTAGTCGTTGTAACTTGTTTAATTCTTAAGGGGATGTATGTGTAATTATGACAACTAATAAGGAGAAGGGTATAATGGTCATTTTCAATTTAAATTATAATTATCAAGTATTTTTGGGATTTAGAAATACATAAAATAAGAATTAGGATATATATGACAAATATAAATTTTGGGAAGGATATATATGTAATAATGAGTTTGGCTTGGATATATACACAATTAAGTGTTTTCGGAAGGATATATATGCAATTCCCCCTTCAATTTATACTGAATTTCATTGAACAATGCTCTACTGGGACACATATGGAATCTATAAGTGTTACTTGCATACCAAATTTCATTCCATGTGTTAGCATTTGTACCTGTCACCATATAATCTGCATTCAAATACACCTTCTCAGGGTACTTTGCTTCTTCTGCAATGATCCTACTTTTGGTATCCATCTCTTGTTGCAGTTCTAAAGCAGCAAGCTTTTTTCTGTCTTCACATGCCCAAAAAGCATGTCCTTTCTCCTTACAAATATAACACTTTGACCTTTTATCCTTCTTTGTGCCAATGGCCTTCTTCCTTAATTTGTTTGAGCCTTCTGATTTCTTTGTGGCATTAAATGCCTCATTCTCCAAAACAGTTTGTGCCAGTATTTCCTTTCCCTTGGGTGATATGCTCTTCTTCCTTCTTGTGTTCCACAGGCACATTCTTTTGGGAGTTTCTCTCAATAGATAACGACCACTTTGGAAACCAGACATTGGTTTGATTGTTGGCCTTTCCCATGGATTAGAGCCAAAGCTCTGATACCAATTGTTCACAGGTTTATGGCCAACACTTCTTTGTTTCAACAAATGTTTCATGGTTGTGGAGAAGTTGTGTGAATTGTGATAATCAATAGAACAGTAAAATGGGTACAAACAAGAGATACTAAAATAGAATTTTATATAGATACTGAGATTGTTGTTATATGTTTTCTAAAGCAGAAAACATATATATATATATATATATATATATATATATATATATATATATATATATTATACTAAACGACACCATTTGACAGTTACAAATCACCCAACCATTGTGTCTTTTGGATGATAACTGCCAAGTAACTAACTATCTATAACTGCCTACATATGGGCTGTTTGGGTTAACCATTTCGACCCATCATGCAGACTTTAATTCGACCCAAACATAAACAATAATACATAAACTATGTCTTAAACAAATACTAAGTATTAAACAATAATGTACATTTGATTTTAAGCAAATTAGAGGCTAACATGGTCATGTAGAATAGGCATATGCTCTTGATTTCTATTGCAAGTTCGTCATTCCTTACTGGTGAATGAGCTATCTCAACGGATGACGTCGATTGAACACCTTTTTAGTGAATAAATATGTAGTATGTGCAAAACGTAGAAGATGTATGTCTTAAAAAGTTCTAAGACGATAATAACTACAGGAACACGGAAGCCGACCGAGCCATATAAGAAAAGAGCGCTGCAAAATGTCCTTAATATACTAGACAAAAAGTTACAACACAGATTTAGAAAAAAATATAATTAAACCAGGATTTTTACAAGCTTGGAAATTAATCTACCAAACATATAAATCTTGTACTTGGAACCTCTAATTACACATATTATAAATGACATAATTGAACTATAAGCAGTAAAGTACTGTATAACACACACACAAACAAACATTGTTCGATACTAGAAACATGAAATAGGGATTTAATGGCACGCATTACACGAAGGTTGGTTCATTCATGAAGCTATCAACGAGGGTTTTGTACTTGCAACATTATTTCTTCCGTTCCGATAATGCTAGAACCGTATTCTCCAAGTGGAAGAGTATCAAGGTCAGGATCTTCACGTTCACCCATTAAGCTACTTGTTTCATTGTAGCCTTCTTGATGAATCCAAGGATGTTTGTCACGCTTCCTTAACGATTCAAGCTCCATAGTCACTTCTTTCATGCTAGGCCTATTCCCACCTACTTGGTTAAGGCATCTGTACACCAGATCACATGCTGCTTTTAGCTGCTCATCAGTTGCCTCCTCTACCATTTGTCGATCAAGAATCTCATCCAATCGATATTCCTTCCTTGCCTTGATAAAGTATGTTGCAAGATTTCTATCCTCAAGACATCTTTCCATATTAATCGGTCTTTGCCCTGTTATCAGTTCAGCAAGAACCACTCCAAAGCTATACACATCACTCTTATCTGTTAGTTGACCCGTATGAAAATACTCAGGATCCAAGTATCCGAAGGTCCCTTGAACTAGTGTAGTGACTTGATTATGACCCAACGGGACTAACCTCGACGCAGCAAAATCCGCTATTTTTGCGGTGTAATTTTCATCCAACAAAATGTTAGTAGACTTGACATCTCTATGTATGATGGTCATTCTCACATTTGTGTGAAGATAAGCAAGTGCACCAGCTGATTCATGTGCTATCCTTAAACGATTTACCCATGACAATCTCCCCATCCTACTTTTTCTATTATGAATGTGATGATGAAGAGTATCATTAGGGACAAACTCATAAACTAGCAATGGGACATCAGTTTCCAAACAACATCCCAGAAGCTGCACCACATTTTGGTGTTTAATTTGTGTAAGAATTACCAATTCATTTATAAATTGCTCCCTTTATCCTTGATCCAGTCTTTGGGACTTCTTGATTGCTACCACACACTTATCTGGTAGAGTTCCCTTGTAAACAATGCCATTACCTCCTCTGCCAAGAATTCTATCCTCCGCGTAGTTGTCCGTCGCTTCTTTTAGCTCTTCAAATCGAAAAACTTTCATGAAACCGACACCAATACCACCTGTGTTTTTTAATTTCTCTTCCAACAACGCACCTCCATTTTGCTCATAGAATTTTTCTCGTAGCTTGGATATCTTTCTTTTCTTGGCCATAAAGTACAACACTAATAATCCAGTCAGTAATGCTAGGAATCCAATCCCCATACCTGTACGGAATTTTTTTTGAAAGGAAACTATATACATAATAATAAATAAAAATAAAAACTACATTACAAATACTTTACATCCTTGGTTCCAATAGTATGTTTGAAATATATTCCATTACTAAAAAAGTGCTTTTACGAGGTGTGCCAATGGAAAATGTTAGCAGGCTTAAGTGTAGTCGGCCCATGTTGGGTTATGTAGTCCCGGCCCATGTTGGGTTTAGGTTTGTATTTATGTATTCTTGTATATATACCTCAAACCGGTGTTTAGGGATCATTGATTTTAATATACCGATCATTACATTATCTTACATGGTATCAAGAGTTCCCAACCGATCCTAACAATCACAGCTTCCGCCTCCTCTTATCGTTCCCAGTTTTGGTTTTTCGACTGCAATTTAGTCGACTGTTTGGTTTGGCTAAGTTTAGCCCGTTTTTCGTCGACACTTTGGTTAAGTTTCTGACTGTTTGGTTTTAGTCGACTGTTTAGTCGACAGTTTTGGTTTGACTGTTTCACAGGTTGGTTTTAGTCGATAGTTTCGTCGACAAGTTTGGTTTGCCCAGTTGACTGTTTAGTCGACTGTAGTTTGGTTTTAGTTGACCGTAGTTTGGTTTCTTCGACTGTTTTTGTCGACAATTTTTGGTTTGACTGTTTCCCAAGTTTGGTTTTTGTCAAACAGTTTAGTCGACAAGTTGGATTTGACAAGTTTAAGTTTATTCAACTATTTCACAAGTTTAAGTTTCTGGTTTGACTTTTCAGTCCACACTTTGGTTAAGTTTCTAATTCCTTGTTGTTGCTACTCCAATCATGACAAACGACACCCCACCTCCCACCGCACCGGCACTTACCCTATCGGATAAACTCATGGCTATGAATCATTTAACCACGTTTGTTCCCGAAAAACTGGATGTTGATGCGATGAATTACTCATCGTGGATGTATTATTTTTCCCATCTTTGTCATGGCTATGGGATTTTGGATCATCTTGTTGATCCGGTTGCTTCTTCTTCCACTACGCCTCCTACGGATCTACCACCTAAGGACGCGGAATGGACCAAGATTGACTTCATCATTCGGTCTTGGATATTCTCCACACTTACTCCATCACTAAGGACACGTTTGGTTGATCTTAATCCTAAAACTGCACAGGCTGCATGGACACATCTTGCGGCTATTTTTCAAGACAACAAGCGCCCGCGTGCTATGGCTTTGAAAGCTGAACTTCGCAACTTGAAGCTTGGGGCTTTATCTATTGATGGGTATTTTCAAAAGATTGAATCCATTGTTTCGGTTCTTAATGGTCTTGGTTCCCCTCTTGGCAATGATGATGTTGTTACTTTCGCGCTTGAGGGTCTACCTTCCACATATGAGACCATCTCTACCGTTATCGTTAGTCGGGAACCCTTTCCCGATCTCCAGACGGTTAGATCATTGTTGACTACTCATGAGATGCGCCTAAAGTCTAGGGTTCAAGAACCTCTTGTCGATGCTACATCCGCTTCTCCGATGGTTTTAGTGGCGAAAACTAACCCTACGCCTCGGCGTGGAACTACTTTGGAAAAGGTTAACAACTCGTGTTGGAGTTTTGCTAAAGGTTCTTGTCGGTTTGGTGATGCTTGTAAGTATCTTCACAATGGTGTTCATGGCAAGTCTACTCTGCTCCCTCGTACTTCGGGCTCGGTTTCCGGTGTGTCAAGTGTCGCACGATCGGATATGGATATGTTGCAAACCTTGTTGGCTAAATTTAGGTTGAATGCTTCTACTTGTTTCCCTAACACTTCTCCTGTTGCGTACTCAGTCTCTCAGCCTAGTGCATTACCCTTTGGATCGGCCCAATTGTCTTCCCAACCCACACTTGTAGGCCCAACGCCTTTTTTGCCTGGTTCGGTTGGAGGGTCCACGAGTAGTTTTCCTGGGTTCTTTCCACAAGGGGTTCAACCGCAGCAAGGGTTCTTTCCACAGGGGGTTCACCCGCAGCAGGGGGTTCAACAACAGCCTGGACCCTCCATGCTACCAGTTCAGTTCGTGACAGGGGTCCCTTACCAGCCAGCGGGGTCATTTCCAGGGGTTCAGTTGGGGCAGTTCATGCCAGGGGTTCAATAGTCACAAGGTGTCCCTTTTCATCCGAGTCAACTAATGGCGTCCGGTTCTCCAGGTTCGGGTCAAGCTACCGTTTTGCCGCATGCATTTAATACCAATACTCTTCAGGATCCGGCCTTCGGAAATTGGAACATGGATACAGGTGCGACATCTCATCTTAATGATTCTGTACATTGTCTTAGTGATATTCTTAATATGTGCATTTACCCGTCTGTTGCAGTTGGTGACGGGCGTTTTATTCCCGTTACTAACTCTGGGCATAGTGTTCTGTCTACCCCTTTTCGTCCACTTCGTTTAAATAATGTTTTAATCACTCCCAATATTGTCAAAAACTTAATTTCCGTTCGTCAGTTTGTTTGTGACAATTCTTGTACTGTTGAGTTTGACCCTTGTTCATTTATAGGCAGGGTGCTGATACTGCATTCTTGTTGCTTTATGTGGATGATATTGTTCTTACTGCTTCATCTGATCGTTTGTTACAGCAGATTATATCTTCTTTACATCGAGAGTTCTCTATGACTGATTTAGGTGCTCTTAATTATTTTTTGGGTATTTCGGTTACGCGTGACTCCTCTGGGATGTTTTTGTCACAGCGTAAGTATGCTATGGAGGTTTTAGAGCGTGCACATATGGTTGGATGTAACCCTTCTCGGACTCCTGTTGATACTGAGTCCAAGTTGGGTGCTGGTGGTACTCCGGTTGATGATCCCACGTTATACCGGAGTCTTGCAGGTTCCCTTCAGTATCTCACATTTACTAGACCTGACATTACGTATGCAACAGGTTTGTCTTTTTATGCATGATCCACGTGAGCCGCACTTCTCTGCTCTTAAGCGGATTTTGCGATATGTTCAGGGGACTTTGGACTATGGTTTACAGTTGTTTTCATCTACTACTGACTCGTTGATTGCATATTCGGATGCTGATTGGGCTGGTGGCCCAACTACTCGACGGTCTACTTCCGGATATTGTGTTTTTCTTGGTAACAACTTACTATCATGGTCCTCTAAACGTCAACCGACGCTTTCTCGTTCCAGTGTTGAGGCTGAGTATCGTGGTGTTGCCAATGCTGTTGCTGAGACATGTTGGATTCGGAATTTACTTCGTGAGCTTCATACTCCGTTATCTTCAGCCACTATTTTGTATTGTGATAACGTGAGTGCTGTGTACTTGTCTTGTAATCCGGTTCAACATCAGCGTACCAAACACATCGAGATTGATATTCATTTTGTTAGAGATTTGGTTGCTACTGGGCAGGTTCGTGTTTTACATGTCCCTTCTCGGTTTCAGTATGCGGATATATTTACTAAGGGATTACCTTCTGCATTGTTTGATGAGTTTCGACACAGTTTGAGTGTTCGTTGTACTCCCACTCCAACTGCGGGGGAGTGTTAGCAGGCTTAAGTGTAGTCGGCCCATGTTGGGTTATGTAGTCTCGGCCCATGTTGGGTTTAGGTTTGTATTTATGTATTCTTGTATATATACCTCAAACCGGTGTTTAGGGATCATTGATTTTAATATACCGATTATTACATTATCTTACAGAAAATACCAGATAGAGTTGTTCTCCAATGTTTAATTGGTTTTTTTAAGCAATAGTTCGTATGACCATGGTTAAACTTTCTGTATAAAACTCAAGAAATATTCAATGAATACTCATTTTCTACATCTATATGTGATATTATACATACATTTGCAGACTTAAATTTTATTGTTTGTAAAAAGTTTTGTCGTTTTGCTATTTTGAATACCTATTGAGAGTCCGAGCACATTTAATGGATTACGACGACAATGATTTTCAATCTTGCCATCACCAGAAAAGCCTTCTTTACATTTGCATGTGTAATTCCCGGGAGTATTAATACAAGTTCCGTAGCATGGAAAATCCTCCATTCGATCACACTCATCGATATCTAGCAAAAAAAACAACACAGCCTAAAATAGGTAATTTATAACACTAAATTTCACTACAAACAAAATATTGTTTTTGATAGACCTATTAGTGACACACAAAAGGCGTCACTATATGTAACTTCTTTTTATTAAAAAAAGGTGGTAAATTAAAGTAAAACTTAAAAGAACATGCATGCACAAACTAAAATAGAACAAGTCTTTCACGTATCCACGGAGATTTCACCGGAGGTGATCGTATAAGTGACTATAGTAAAAGGCTAATGATTTGTACACTTCAATTTCTTATTTGTACACTCAAATCTGTGCATTAATCAGTTGTACATTTATCATATGCTGCTTTACCGGTTTGTACATTTGAGTGTACAAATAACAAATGAGAGTGTGCCAATCAATTCCCTAGTAAAAGAGTAGAGTAGAGTGAAAATCATTAAATACGATTGCAGCAACATCCGTATCCAGTTAACTTGCGTCAAAGAGACAATTCTTAATAAATTTCGAAATTAATCACAGCTCTCAACAACCCTTATTTTAAATACTTGACTATTTGTGTAACGAAATTTTACATAAATAGTCCTTTTAGTTATCACTAATTTAGTAACGATCCCCAATTAAATTTAAAGATTGTTAGTGTTACAAAGTATTGCATAAAAAGTCTATGTTACTTACAAGAACGTCCATAATTGTAAGATTTAACAAACCAATTATGTCTGGTAAAGATGTTAACAAGTAATTATTTATAGATTAATTGAAATTCAAGAACCAACTATTTATTGTCGATTAATATTTTTTTCTAGCCGCAACGCGCGAACAAGTAATTCGACCAAATTATGCATGTAACCATAAATTTATATGTTTATACACCATTTAGATATTTCATGAAAATGACTTTTTTTTTTAATGATTCACAACCAATCTTGGATATACTTTAAAACATGAACAAGGTAATATATTATAAATAATTTACTATTACCATGCCTATAACAAAGCTTTTGGATATTCATGAAAATGAATTGTTTTCAACGAATTTAAATCCTCCTAGGATATACTTGAGTGTAGGGGTGAGCATTTGACCCGAACGGACCGGACCGACCGAAGGACCGACCGGACCGACACGGACCGAGACCGGACCGACCACATTCGGTCCGGTCCGCGGTCTCGGCTTTTGGGCTAATTCGGTCCTCGGTCCGGTCCGGTCCGGACCAAAACCGAAGAATTTGGCCTTGTTGGACCGGACCGACCGGACTGACACGGACCGAGACCGGACCGACCACATTCGGTCCTGTCTCGGTCTAGGATTTTTGCCGAACTCGGGTGTCGGTCCGGTCCGGTCCGGTTTTCAGACCTTGCACACCCCTACTTGAGTGTACAAACAACCCTATAACACCACTCTTTTTGAGATCTTTCATTTTATTTTCTTTATCACTTTTTTAAACAAATTATTTTTTCATTCATGAAACATAAATAAAAGTAACATATTTTTAAAAAGTTACAAAATTAAAATTACAAGGATAAAAATTTTAAAAAAAAATTAAACTTATTAAACTTTTATTGGTTCAACAGGAGAATGTCGGCAGCGTAAAACACATATAGTTTACATATCATAGTTTTACTTTTTTGTGGAGTTAATGTCTTAAAAAAATAATAAATAAAAAAAATCAACTTTCTCATAACTCCTTCACACACATAATCAACACATACACACATATATAAATCGAAAAGAAAAAAAAAATCATTCCAACGCACGTTGATTCATCAATGCAAGTCTCAACGCCGTTAGAATTAGGTTGGTTCCGATGTGGGAGCCACGTCGGCATAATGCCACCTTCCACATTATGTTACCGAATGCTCTTAGTGCTTAAAAACTTATGACCAAAATACTCTTAGTGCTTAAAAACTTATGACCAAAATACTCTGTTATAAATTAGAATATTATTTAACAATTAGACAATAATAAAATGGGATATAAAGAAAATGAAAACCCGTATAAGTTACTTAATACTGTAAAGAGAAATGATACATGGACTTAAAGTTAGGCTTAAACTTAGACCTAAAACCACTTGACATCATCTTGATGGTTGCAAAATAAATGGGTCCCTGTCAGCAACTATCAGAATGCTGACACTTGATTTTAGGCCTAAGTTTAAGCCTAAGTTTAGGTCCATGTATCATTTCTCTACTGTAAATATTTTACACATAACGTAATGGTGATAATCATCGGTAATGTGTCACTTTAGTCATTTAAAAATATATTTCTTTTTTATAACTAATCTTATATATGTAGACAAATGTACAAATTATAGAGACTTACGTGTCATGTGTTTAGCAGTTGCGTTGTGTTAATGGTTTCCTTATAATTGTGTGATATACATTACTACATTAGTTATTGAAGTTGAGGGAATCTTGTGAAAAGGAAAAATGATAAGTTAAGGACACATGTAATTAAGTTAGATTATACCTTGGCAGCCAGGAGACAGATATGGATTTCCTTCATAGCCTTCTTTACATTCGCAACGGTACCCACCACTTTCCCTTGGAGAGCTAACACATATGCTATTTGATTGGCAGGCAATACCATCTGTTGCTTCGGCTTCAGAACAACTCTGATTACCAATAGCCCATTCAAGCACTATCGGCACAGTAGCCTCGGTCCTCTTTCTGAAATTAGTATCATTTAAATCATTACGACCCTTAAACTTGAATGCATTCTCGTCACCAACAAAGGCATATGCACAAGGATTAAACGTCCTCATATTAATATCACTTACATCATCCCTAGAATCGTTGCTTATATTCTGCAATTTAAAGACCTGGGTAATATAAAAGTTTATGTCGTTGGGTATGTACCGTTTGGAGAATAGCACGTGCTCGCCAATCTATTGGAAAACTTGATGGTGGAATCAGATATCAATTTGATCGAGGCGTAGTCGCCTAAATTAATAGTGGCCTTTGGAGGGTTTAGTGAAGTGTTGCAGTAGATGCGAAATCCCTCATTTATATAACACTCTGAGTTGTTGCCGACACCGAAAGGGTAAGGAACAATTAAGTCCCCGCATCGGCTGTCGCAGCCTTGCTTCGCAGGGTTGGTTGAGTTAATGAAGGTGTACCATTCAGAGGTAGAATTCGTATCAGAAGCTGTAAATGAAAACATTTGAAATACTACCCACAAGAGTACAAGGAATTTCATGGCTTCTGCTTTAGTGAATTTATGGTTCCCGAGTGCTGTAGTTGTTAAGGGGTTCTCAGACTAACTTTATATAGGCTACAAGACAAGCTTTCATATAATCTACGGGAAGAAAAGTCATTTGAAGACCGGACATATTTACATTTTTAATTATTTAGAAAGGAACATTCCCTGAATTTTCTAAACGAGTAATTGGGTTATCGTGCGTTGCGGCGAAGCCAATTTAAATCTAATATTTGTTCGAATTTGAATGACATCAGTGGAAATACAGTTTGGCCCTATTTGTTATATGTTAATTCAATCTATATACAAAAATGAACAATTTTTAATAATTCCAAGTAACTGGTAAAAGTGAATTTGTGGCTTAAGATTTTAAGCCACCAAAGTGCTAAAGACATTAATTTATGGTTATTTAATTTTTGTTAGAACATCATTATAAACTATATTCTTGGTTGTATTCGGAGTGATTTTCTTGTCGTCTAATAAATATGTCAACTTGCGCGTTGCGGCGGAGCGTCTGCATACGATATTATTATAGGCATCAGGTTTTAAATATATTTTAAAAGTATGTCTTAATACTTTTGATAAAAAACGATATATATATTTTTTTAGTATGAGAACGGCTTTCTTAGGCGATTTTTATGATAAAGGTTTTAGTTATTCTTGATATGTCGAAGACCATGGCATTTATCTTCAGTAATTTGGTTTTTGAAAAACATGACTGAACCGAATGCCGAATATTTAATTCGGTTCCGTTTGTTGATACATTTTTCCGATAGTAATTACTATTTAGTTAGTTTTTGTAAAAGCTTATGTCCCAAGTCTATGCAACAAGTGTATTAGATTTATCTAAATAAAAAAGCCCTTAATGTTCACCATTGGGCTTGTGGTAATTATTCAAAGGCATGACCTTGAGAAGGTCACGGGTCTATTGATTATGTTTAACGAAACAAAGCTTCGGGTACATGACAAGCTATTGTTTCTTAGGAAGATTAAGGGTTTGTAACCGGTTTAGGGATTAGTGGAGGGCAAGGTGTTTTTTTGGTTTTTGGGGTGGTTTTTAAACTAAGTTAGATTGTTAAAATTAGGTTTTGTTTTGTGTAATAATTTCATAATCAGCTTCCTTCAAACTTATTTATTAGTTGCATATAAGAGTCAATTGCCAAAGTTATATGGGTGCTAGTTGTTAGCACCACCAAACACACCTTAAAACGTGTACTCCTGATGTTATCTCTAGTTCTTTCCAAACTATGTATCCATCGCCTATGAAGAACACTCCTATTGCTGACAAAATTGGGAGGCTTGAAAAGCTTTTTATTGATGAGAAAGCTACCCTTGTGGATAATGATGGTAAACCTCTTAAAAATGCTATTTCTTCAACTAAGGTGGGTAAGAACCCATTCTCTAAGGTGGGCAATGTGATAGTTTGACGACAGTGATGATGATAAAGTTTTTGATGATCACATTGGGACGTTATATTCTGGAAGTGGAAGTAAGGAGCATACTCTCTATAAGCAATGGAAAGCGGATACTGGTGATGGCAACAATTATGATGATGAAGATTTTGCCCTCTCACCTGCTCAGTTAAAGGCTGGTGGAATTCAAGATTTTTGTCTTAACTAGGTTGCTTTATAGTTTGCGTAAATTGTATCTTTTTTTGATGGTTTTTGGTTTGGAGGTCTAGTTGGGTGTAGCTAGTTGTCGTTTATGGCATGTCATAAATGATTTGTGGTTGTGTCAAGCGTTTGCTTGCAATTAATGTGGTACCTCAGCCACATTCCAGTGTACTTAAACGTTTTTTTGGAGTAATATACTTTACCTGGTGGAATGCCCTTTATCTAAAAACACACCTTAAAACGTCCCTTAAGACGTATATCAAAATATTGTTTAAAAAGAAAATTTGCAGATGGTTTAAGGAACCATTAAATTGAAGTTTTTAAGCAGATTTAGACGCTATTTAAAGCGGCAGAATTCTTTGCAATTAGGCCAACACTTATGAACCTTAAAATTATATGCAAGGTGTATCTTCAAATTCTAAAATGTAGTATTATGGGAATACTTAAATGAGATGGTAAAAAGTTTCTGGTTTTCAAAAAAAGATTATCTCATGTGAAATGAACGTATTAAGGAATATCCATTTTCACCCATTGACTGCTCCACATAATTTTACACCCTGCACACTTGATTCATGAGATATTAGTTACAAAATATATGACTTAACATATCGTAGAACTTACTCTCCTTAGCTATTAAACGTATTGCATATGCACATAATTATAAAAGCCCTAATGCCATTAGATGTTAAACATAATTTATGTCCAAAATACATGCAGTTCTTATCTCAAAAACACATAATACCTAATCAACACACCTTCTACATACTTATCTACCTAACCATATGTTTACGCCTATTCACCTTTCTACGCATAATTTAACACAATATCAATGTCTTAAGTAGCAGAAACACAACATGACGCAGTTTCAAGTACACGATAATTTAGAATAAAGTCTTAATAACTAAGGTGAATAGTTGGATTATCATCATGACCTACGTTTTCAAACCTAAGCTCCGAATGGCTCTTTCGCATCCCAAAAGGAAACATCCAACTCTGAATATCTCCAATTCCTTATGAAAACCTACTAATGTAGAAAGATCACAAAAGCGATTCATTTTCCATTACTCCGCTTTCTTTTTCCTTGTTTCGGTTGTTCAGCTTGGAAAAAGTGGCCTTTTTGCATATCTGGTCCTAGTTTCTGTTGGAATTTTATACTCATAACAATTATATATAAAACAAATAACATCATCAAAGCATGCAGCGGAAGACAATAGGAATAATATATGTAAATAATTAACCAAACAAGAAACTCGTACCTTTTAGCAATTCAAGAATCAAACGTTGATAAATCAAGAACAAAACCCAAAACCCTAATAATTAGGGTTTATATATTCGACCCGAATAAAAGTCGACCACCAAGATTCACAAGCTCAAGTGTGCTTGCTCTTCGTTCTTGTACACACGTACTAATAGCGATTTGATGTGGAAAAGCTAGTTCCTTGAATCACAAATAAACCAACACTTGTATCTTTGAGTTGAACAAAATCGAAAAACCCTTGAGGTTGGGTGTTTCGACCGGTCACACAAAGAGGGAGAGAGGAGGAGAGAAATTAGGTTATTTGGTGATCCAAGATTAGGTTATGAATGAATACAATGAATTGTATTTATAGGTAACTTAACTTGGTGACCAAGTTTGTGTGGGATTGGGTTTGTAAACCCCAACCGATCGGCCTAGGCTCCCAAAAGGGATTCTAGAACCTTCCCGACTTCTAATTTCATTCTTAGTCCTTCTAGTTAATATTTAACGACCGTTAACCAAACCTCGTTAATTATTTAACTACCGTTATGTTTTATTTCGTGACTAATAATTAATAATAATAACATTTTATTTATATTAATTATATACATCAATTCTCATACGTAATGTGTGCAATCCTGAAGTCTCGAGTTCGAATCCGGACATACTATTATTTAAATATCCATAAAACCTTTCAGCTCCCACTTGGATATTACTAAATATAGTAATGACATTGGTTAGTCTAGCTTTCACACGCCAACGCCCCCAGATTGAATCGAGTATGGTCTCCTGGAAAAAACCATTTAATGATTCATCATTTTTACTTATCCTTTTGTTACTAATACTACATTAACTATGAATATGGATTAAGTCATTTCATAAGTTAACATTCTGTTTCTCGTTGTATATGATTGAACAAGATTACCAAATCATCTGAACGTATTCCAGATAGATCTTGGGTATGGCCATACAAACATCTTGTCAACCCTACGAGGGGCCCAAAATAGTATTATGCTTTGAAACAAATTCAAATGAACAAATTCTCTTGACTACAAACATAACTCATGAATTTTGCAACACTTCCGAAAATAGCCCTTATAACTACCAGTTACGGATAGCGTTAGACTATCTTACACAAATGCACTACATTCATATCAGTTATCTGGTATCTCAAGTCTGAGGATAAACACTTCATGATATACTTAATGACAAAATCCAAAAGTATCATCATGTAAAGTTGGGATCAGTCCTATATTCAATTCATTGAATATCATGTGAATCTGGTATGTCCCACGCATCAATATACTTTAAAAGTATATTCTACCAAAACTCAGATTTGTCTTAATTCAATGATATTCCCATATCATTGATTGACAACGGACTATTTAGAATAACATAAGTCATTCACGGATTTAAACATGCAAATATAGGATATAATATTAAGAAAATGAAAAATAAACATAACAACTATTTTATTTCATTAAAGTAATATTTGTTCATAACATCCTTTATCCAAATACTAATCACAGATCTGCATGAAACTACTAGCTAAACGAAGACCTATCCCATCAGCATGGTCAGTAAGTTTTTCTTTTGGCAAAGGCTTCGTAAAGGGATCAGCTAGATTATCATCTGTATGAACTTTGAGTAGATTGATTTCACCTATGTCGACTTGTTCTCGAACATAGTGATATCGACGAGGAAAATGTCTGGCGCCCTTCATGACTCCAGGCTCATTGGCAAATGTTATTGCAGCAGAGTTATCACAATACACATTTAAAGGTAATTCGATTGAGGGCATTACTTCGAGTCCCGAAATGAATTTCCTAATCCAAACAGCTTCCATCGCAGCTTCTGAAGCAGCTATGTACTCAGCTTCTGTAATAGACATCGCAACCGTTGTTTGCTTCTTGCTCTTCCAGTCAACTGCTCCTCCATTTATGACAAAGACATAACCAGTTTGAGACTTCGTATCATCTTTATCAGTTTGGAAAGACGCATCGCAAAAACCTGTAACATCAAGTTCCGCATCTGGATTTCCTCCATACACTAGAAACATTTCTTTAGTAGCCCTTAGATACTAAAGAATGTTCTTAACACTTGCCGTGTTTCACACTGGTTCTGTTGATATCGACCTGGTGATATTTTGTGCAAACGCCACATCAGGCCTTGTACATCTTACAGCATACATGATAGATCCTACCGCCGAAGCATAAGGAACTTTCTTCATGTAAGCCACTTCTTCAGGTGTTGACGCGCATAGTTTATTACTTAAGCCATGTTCTACTTGCATCGGCAAATATCCCTTCTTGGAATTTTGCATACTAAATCTCTTCAGTATTTTATCAATGTAAGCACTTTGGCTTAGTCCAATTAACCGCCTTGATCTATCTCGGTAGATTTTGATTCCCAGAATAAATGCTGCTTCCCCTAAGTCCTTCATAGAAAAGCACTCTCCAAGATAAGACTTTACATCTTGCATACTTGGAATGTCTTTTCCCATGATCAATATGTCATCGACATATAAGACAAGGAAAATAACATTACTCCTACTAGCTTTGTGATACACACATGGCTCATCAAGATTTTGAGTAAAACCAAATTTCTTGATTTCTTCATCAAACTTCTTGTTCCATTGCCTTGATGCTTGCTTCAATCCATAAATGGATCTTTGAAGTTTGCATACACGCTTCGGATACTTTGGATTCACAAACCCTTCAGGCTGCGCCATATAGATGTCCTCATCTAGGCGACCGTTTAAGAAGGCAGTTTTTACATCCATTTGCCATATCTCATAGTCATAGTACGCAGCTATGGCTATAAGAATCCTAATAGCTCTAATGTCTGCTACAGGAGAAAATGTCTCCTCGTAGTCTACCCCATAGGTTTGAGTATAACCTTGAGCTACAAGACGAGCTTTATAGGTGTGTGCATTGCCATCCATGTCAGTCTTTATCTTAAAGAGCCACTTACTTCCAACTACCTTAGCATTTGGAGGTAAGTCAACCTCTATCCAGACTTCATTATCTTTCATGGATTGCATTTCTCCATTCATTGCAACTCGCCATTTCTCCTTTTCAGGACTCATCATGGCAGCTTTATAGTTAGCGGGTTCACCAAGATCCCCTAACATATTTTCCTCGGCTTCTACGTTGAGACATAGACGCTCAGGTGCACGCGTAGCCCTTGCGGATCTACGAATGGGAACCACCTCAATCTCAGGTGGAACGCCCGGACTTTCAGGTTCTACTTGAGGTTGGCTAGTGTTTTCAGAAGGTGTTGTATCTTCTATATCATCTTCCGGATCATAAACTCTCCCACTGAATTCATGAGATATGAGATCCTTTTCAAGAAAGTCTCCATACCTAGCAACAATTACTTTGTTTTCAGGTGGAAAGTAAAAGTAGTAACCCATAGTTTCCTTTGGGTATCCTACGAAGATACACTTAACAGATCTAGGTTGCAGCTTATCAGCAGAGTCACGTTTAACAAACGCCTCACAACCCCAGACCTTTAAGTAAGACAAGTTGGGAGGTTTCCCATACCACACTTCATAAGGAGTCTTATCAACCTTCTTAGTTGGAACCATATTCAATATGCGAACAGCAGTTTCTAAAGCATAATCCCAAAAGGATAAAGGAAGAGTTGTAAGATTAAACATAGATCGCACCATGTCTAGCAATGTACGATTCCTTCTCTCAGATACACTATTTTGTTGTGGAGTATATGGAGATGTGAGTTGCTGGACGATACCACACTCAGCTAGATAATCTTTAAACTCTTGGCTTAAATATTCACCACCTCTATCGGATCGAAGAGCTTTAATCTTCTTTCCTAGTTGCAGTTCTACTTCACTCTTAAAAACCTTAAATGTTTCAAAGACTTCATGTTTATGTTTAAGTAAATAAACATAACCATAACGACTGAAATCATCAGTAAAGGTTAAGAAGTAGCTAGCACCCTTTCTTGACACATGTCTTAGTGGTCCACATACGTCAGTATGTATCACACCAAGAAGATCAGAAGCCCTTTCTAAACTATTTGTAAAAGGTTTCTTGGTCATCTTCCCAGATATGCAAGATTCGCATTTATCAAATGATTCATCATTGATATCTTGCAAAAGCCCATCGTGTTGCAGCTGTTGCATGCGTTTCTTGCCTATATGAGCAAGTCAAGAATCCAAATCACCTTTGATTCTTTTATTATTGATGCTAAAAACAGAATTATTTTTATCATTCACATTATCATGCAAATCAATTTCAAACACACCATTTACTGGAATAACATTAAAGTAAAAACATCATTTAAAGAAATCGAAATTCCATTATCAGTAAATGCATGAACGAAACCAATATCTTTTAACAAGGAAACAGAAACGACACCCCTAACTATGGAAGGTGCGTAATGACAATCGTTTAATGACAGTACTAAACCCGTAGGTAAAACTAAATCAAACGTGCCTATAGCTTCAACGACTGCATGTGCTCCATTACCCACGTGCATGTATTGCTGTCCATAGGCAAGCTTCCTTGCTCCTCTAAGTCCCTGCAGTGTATTACATATGTGAATACCACATCCAGTATCATATACCCAGGAATTTATTTTATGAGGAAAAGCAAATAATTCAATCATCAAAAGAGTACTGGCCACAGCGCCAGTATTTTTATACCTCTTATTGCGCAACTCATCAAGGTACAGTGGACAATTCCTCTTCCAGTGTCCAACCTCGGTGCAGTGATGACAAGCCATATCCTTCTTCGGATTTTCACGCTTCTTGGGAGGGTACTTTTTGGGTTCTTGCTGATAAGTCATAACTTGTTTTCCTTTATCAGCTTTACCCTTACCTTTCCCTTTCTTGTTCGCTAGCGGCTTATTAGGCTTAGAAATTCTACCCTTTTGGATGGTCAAAACCGCAGGTGTAGAAGCCTTCTTGGGCAAACCTTTTCGTAATCAATGAGCATTGCATGTACCTCACTGGTGTCTTCCCGTGCAATGCATATTATAATTGCGCACGAAACCATCAAACTCCTTATTAAGGGATCTGTTGATAAGGCCAATTTGTATGTCATTAGGGTAGACATAGTTCAAACGCCCAACTGGTCCATGTAACTCATCATTTCCAGGCAGTGGGCACTTACAGGTTTCCCGTCTCCTTGCTTGCAACTATGAATAGCATCTATCAAATCATACACTCTACTGATCACAGGCTTTTCAAACAACCTTTGCAATTCTTCAAGCATGAGATTAGGGAAGTAATTCTCAAACTGCTTTTGCAAGCTTGAGTTCATACTCCCGAGCATAATGCAGGCGACCTCATTATACTTGTCATACTCAGATTGCCATGCAGCTCGTGCTTCAGCAGTAGCATCAGCTGCAGGTTCGGGAGGACAAGGCGTAGTCAAATAATTGAGTCTTTTGGCAACCCTCAAGACAATTCTTAGTTGCCGATACCAATCATTGAAATTCGCGCTACAGTCAATTTCTCTCGATCAAACATAGATTTGAACGACGAGGCTAGTGCAGTAGATTCAGTTTGAGCCATTTCTACAGAAATAAAAGTTCAAAAGTTAGTACTTTCGATAAGTAAACATTCAAGAAAATAAAATACCCTTTGGTCAATATAAATATTAACCATAGAATTTTCCTTGAATTTTGGATCCTCATTATAATAGTTTCACCACATCAGTTGATCTGCTAGTGGTGAAAGTATAGAATAGGTAATCGTTGAAAAACGATAATTGACAAACAAGTTTTCAATTCCAAAAGTTATGGGATTTACAATTTTGCCAAAACAATTAATGCAAAACGTAAGCATGTTTCATCCCATCTTATGCCTTAAGCCTTAGGTCTCACTAACAACTTAATTAAGTTATCTAACTTAGAAACTGCAAATCATAAAGCTGAGGTCTCACACAACAAAATAATTCACCTCGTTATTGTAATCTAGATCAAGGTCTCACATAACTAAATTACAACTTCAAGTGTTTCATATCATTAGATGGCATAAACTTAAATTTAAAGGGTACAATTTTTGACGTGTAATCAAAACTTATGTATAAAGAAGCATGCATACAACTTTATAACATAATATTTTCGAAAAAACTTACATAAAATTTTTAATTGCTAAGATTGAATTCTACAAAGTTTTAATCGATGCGTTGAGAAACTTACAACTTTGCACTAAGATGCTTCGTACATTGAATGGTTATACTAGGTAGCTCCAATCGAACTCACAGAGGGCAGAGGACCAGGTAAGCGCATAGCATAACCTTAGACATACTTTCAGTGAGACTGTGCTCACTTCTTAAATACCCCTTTATAGTTTGTTCTAGTGGGTGAGCCGTTCTAACCATTTAGTACAGTCGCATCAATCGATTAAAAGTTCAAGAATAATTCTTAGATAACAAATCAGTTTCGCCATTATTTAGTCTATTTAATTTTCTATTCAAAAAAAAAACCTTTTTGCTTACTAACATGTCAAACAATTTATATAAACAAAAAGCACTTTAATAAAAAATTAAACACACTCAAATAATATAAACATATAACTAAACAATTTAACATATGTAAAAACAATTAGCCACATGCATAATTATTTCAATAAACTCTAATAAACAATTCTAGGCGTAAAATTATGCATATATTAACTAGGGCTTTCAACTACAAGGTAGATGAGCCACATACATCGACAAGTCGATTGCGTAAGCCAAAGTTAACAATATACCAAATAGCACATAACGAATTTTTATTAGTTATAATTGAGGTCTTCCCCAATTTGATAATTATTAAATAAATAAAACATGTGTGTATCACTTAACAATTAATCAATAACCAATAAACAATACTCCATGGCAAAACATGCATGTTCCACCATGGATTCCGCATAACAATTATCACCCACGATACGCATATTACATGGCACATAACAATTATTCATTAATTAACCACATAAAATTAGCATGCAATCCTAGGGTTTCTACAAGTTTTACAAAATTAAAACCTAATTAAAATAAAATTAGGGTAATCGACCCTTATTAAATAAAATTAGGGTTTCGAATTCAAAACCCTAGAAACCATAAAAACATGCAAATAATCATAAAGATTCAATTTTTATGTGTTTCGGTAATTAATTACATCATATTAACGGCTCGTGATGCCACTGTTGGAATTTTATACTCATAACAATTATATATAAAACAAATAACATCATCAAAGCATGCAGCGGAAGACAATAGGAATAATATATGTAAATGATTAACCAAACAAGAAACTCGTACCTTTTAGCAATTCAAGAATCAAACGTTGATAAATCAAGAACAAAACCCAAAACCCTAATAATTAGGGTTTATATATTCGACCCGAATAAAAGTCGACCACCAAGATTCACAAGCTCAAGTGTGCTTGCTCTTCGTTCTTGTACACACGTACTAATAGCGATTTGATGTGGAAAAGCTAGTTCCTTGAATCACAAATAAACCAACACTTGTATCTTTGAGTTGAACAAAATCGAAAAACCCTTGAGGTTGGGTGTTTCGACCGGTCACACAAAGAGGGAGAGAGGAGGAGAGAAATTAGGTTATTTGGTGATCCAAGATTAGGTTATGAATGAATACAATGAATTGTATTTATAGGTAACTTAACTTGGTGACCAAGTTTGTGTGGGATTGGGTTTGTAAACCCCAACCGATCGGCCTAGGCTCCCAAAAGGGATTCTAGAACCTTCCCGACTTCTAATTTGATTCTTAGTCCTTCTAGTTAATATTTAACAACCGTTAACCAAACCTCGTTAATTATTTAACTACCGTTATGTTTTATTTCGTGACTAATAATTAATAATAATAACATTTTATTTATATTAATTATATACATCAATTCTCATACGTAATGTGTGCAATCCCGAAGTCTCGAGTTCGAATCCGGACATACTATTATTTAAATATCCATAAAACCTTTCATTTTCACCTATGAGCATTGTTTTTCCTGTATCGTCAACCTTAGTTGAATATCATGAGGGTGGTGTATCTGAGACAGTAGAATAATTAACATTTGTTGTGCTGTTTTTTTTCTGCAGGATGAACAGTTTCTCTATCGGGTGGAGTTGAAACCTCGGATAATTCCTTGGTGATGTCAGTTACTGTATCAGATGGTTCACTAACTCGTTTCGGCATCATAGTAAGCGGCTCAGCATGGCTCTGCATCATTGACAATAGTTCTTTGTCCAGGATGTCATCAAAGATAAAGTCGAGCTGGAATGATGATGAAAACGATCATTGCGATGGTAATGGGGACGGGGAGTAGGGATTATTGTGGTGTAGCTATGATTGTGTGGTATTTTACCGACTTTTGTTTATATCTTTCATTCCTCGAGTGGTTATGAATAGTTATGGACATGTTTATTTGTTTGTGGATTTAGCGACTTTTGTTTTTGAACAATTTTGCAGACTTTGTTAGTAATTTAATCTTGTTTTATCGACTTTGTTACTGAATAAGTGTTTTAGCGAATTCTTATGTTTGTTTTGGGTAATTACAGGTTGTGTATTTTGGTAGATTTTTCTGGAAAAATTCATAGAAAAAATATGAAAAATGTTAGAAAGCAGGAATATGGTGCAAAAATGTGCAGGTGCTATTGTTCTCGGCAAAATCCTGGTTGGCCCGCCTAGTTTATAGTGATAACTTAATTATGTAATGAGGCTTTGGCGACGACACGTCCTCACCAAAGGTGTGGTGGGTCCGGATTATAACTTTGAATGAAAATTTGGGTGGGTCCTACATTGTCGTCGCTAAACTTTGAAAAACTCCCCGCCAATAGATTTAGTGACTGGCGTATTGGGAAGCCACATTGGCGACGACATGTCCTCGCCAATTCTCGCCTATGGCTCCATCTCGTCCTTGCCAATTAAAAGAAAGCACACCAATTTCCATAGATTCCATTTCATTACAAACCACATAATAGTTACTTAGTTATTTCATTTTAACCTAGTCGTAAATTCATGTTTCCAGAATAAGTAGACGTGTT
Organism: Chrysanthemum makinoi; assembly: GCA_910596185.1. Lineage (NCBI taxonomy): Eukaryota > Viridiplantae > Streptophyta > Magnoliopsida > Asterales > Asteraceae > Chrysanthemum > Chrysanthemum makinoi. Next base: position 53,322,970 of record OU343225.1, read on the forward strand.
GATGAAAAACATCTTTTATTTTGGGTCTTTGATGGCGCTTAATTTTGAATTGTTTGAGCCGCATTTTTTTAATAGAAGACTTTCAAATTTCCTGCTGGTCCCAAATTAATATCTACCATGAAATTTCTTTTGGTTGCTTCCAAATTTTATTTTTGCAATGTAGCTGCATTGTGGCCCTCTTTTGTGATAATTGTTGATGCATAATCTGGCGCGGGCAGGATTCAACGACTCTCCTTGGCCGTTAGTCGTCTTCTCGAGCCCTAGTAGACCTGTCAACAAAGAGAACCCGTTAGGAGTGGACCCGGAGCCGTAGCCCCGGGGTCCACCTCCGACGGTCAAGTTAGTATGCGCTGTGGCATAGCAAAAGATGTTATATGATGATCTAGAGATAACCTGGCATCCGTGTATATATAGGCATGGATTAGGGTTTAGGCGTAGAGTGGGCCGCTGATGCCGGGCCTGACCCATTCCTGGCCCAGTCCGGACCATACGTCAACAAGCCCCCCAAGTTTAGTATGCGCAGTGCGTGACTGCGGATGCTAGACTTAAGTTCGATGGCGCGTAGGTGAAAGTGGAACCCGCATGTTGCATCCGGGTAAGGCGTACCTTTTGTACCGTAGCGACGCGGCATGGTGCGACGAAGCGTGCTTCGTAGCGAAGTGTGCTGCGCGACAAAGATGTGCGACGAAGGACGTGCTTCTGCATATAGGTGCGCGCTAAAGATGTGCGACAGAAGACGTGCTTCTGCATATAGGTGTGCGCTGTGCGCGACAAAGAGGTGCGACAGAAGACGTGCTTCTGCATATAGGTGCGCGCTAAAGATGTGCGACAGAAGACGTGCTTCTGCGATGTGCGCGTCTTCACAACCGACAGAGGACGTCTCCCCTGCGGCATGTTAGTGCGGCAAGTTGATGCGAATATTTAAATTTGTCTTTGTACTAAGCTTGCGTTCTGCTTCCAAATACACCTGCGTACGAAAACAGTGGTAGCGTATACCCTGGTAGCCCCCCAAGTTTGATGGTGCTACTCGTGTAGGAGCATTAAACTTATTTAATCTGCGAAAAACACTGAATGCAAAGATTAAAAGTATATGCCGCGAATCGCAGCATATAAAACCTAATGAATTAAAACAATAGACAACACATAGCATGAATATATAAGAGAAGTGGTAGTGCGCACCCGTCGTGGGATGCGTACCGACGAAATAATTAATTGTATGTTTGTTTTGTCATACTCGTGTATGTGATGATATGCAGCGTACTGTAAATATCATTTAAGGAATCAAGTGTCTTGGTTCCAAAGTTGTTAAACGTGCACCATATGCGATGTTGCGCACCCGTCGTGGGATGCGCACAAAACTTATTCCAACGTCTCGAGAATAAGGTGTTTAACAAGGATGCGTGATCCGGTGTTGATGGGTTTGCAACCCTCTTACTCAACAAGTTGTTTAGTAGGTTAACTTATCCTTTTACCATCGTGGGTTTATTTTAGTGCATGCACGCCACGTAGGCAGGAAATAAAAAATTGTTAAGACATACAGTATATGGAAATAACAAATTAAAACGTGTCGCGGAGTTAGCTAGAAACCGCGACGTTTCATTGATACTTGCAAGTTTTTATGAGAAATAAATAAGAAATAAACAGTATCTACGCGAATTAATTCGCGGCTAAAAAATAAAATAGCTCCGATCGCCCGGGCTTTTCTTAAGTCCGATCATGCGGATTAAAAGATAAAATAGGTCCGTTCATGCGAATTAAAAGATAAAAAATATGTCCGATCGTGCGGACTTTTCTACCAAAGCTGTACGCATCTAAATTGTAGCAATATATAGCATATGGTTCAATTTAATATAGCATCGTCAGATGGTACGCATTTAATAGCATCGTCAGATTGTACGCATTTAATATCATAAATTGTAGCAATATATGCAATATATAACATATGATTCAATTTAATAAAGTTTTAAACGTGTACGCATCTAACTTGATATGAAACTTGTTGATAAAGTTTTACACATCGTCCAATTTAATAAAGTTTTACGCATGGCAGAATGCAAAGGTTTTAGAGTTACCGACTTTAGAAATTGATTTCTGCTTCTCGGTAATATGAGAACACGAAACATAGTTTATTGTTGATGCATAATCTGGCGCGGACTGGATTCAACGACTCTCCTTGGCCGTTAGTCGTCTTCTCGAGCCCTAGTAGACCTGTCAACAAAGAGAACCCGTTAGGAGTGGACCCGAGGCCGTAGCCCCGGGGTCCACCTCCGACGGTCAAGTTAGTATGCGCTGTGGCATAGCAAAAGATGTTATATGATGATCTAGAGATAACCTGGCATCCGTGTATATATAGGCATGGATTAGGGTTTAGGCGTAGAGTGGGCCGCTGATGCCGGGCCTGACCCATTCCTGGCCCAGTCCGGACCATACGTCAACAATAATGGTAAAAGGACCATCAATCAATAAGAATGCAGAAGTTCATTGAAAATACAAAGATAATATTTCAAAAGAAATAACTCCGATCCGAGGTTAACGCCGGAAATACACCAGCCTGGAGTACATACACTTTGGGCAAAGGAGTTCTCCGGTGAAATCTATTACTCCAGAAAATAATTAAATACATAGGATAAGGGTGACTACATACACTTTTGGGTGAAAAAAATATGATTTTTTCGATGCTAAAGAGAATTACGCTAAAATACCTAAGTTCTCACTGCAATTGTAAAAATACACTGTGCTATAGTATTTTGAGGTTTCCTGGGTCTAACTTAATATATACAGGCCATGAAACAGGCTTATGTAATATCTTAGAAAACTACTCAGTAACCTTATCAAATTAACTTCTAGTTCTGTAATCAGTTATAAATTCTTGTTATCTGAATAGTATGTACTTGTAAGTCACGATGGTGTAGTTGTTTTGTATTGACTGGGCCAACTTGTGATCTTGTCCTCTAGAGAAGACCTTTAAAAGCCGTGATCGCCAAAACATCAATTATTTTTCCCATTGGTCCCAAACGAATGTGCCATGATATTTTCTAGTTTTATAATGGGTCCCTTTTAGCTTTAGACATTGGCGGTGTTGCCGTCCTGTAATAACGTTACGGCAACGTGTAGCTTTACAATTTAAGGCTATTTTCTGTCCTTTCTATTCGTTTTGTGATTTTAACTCATTTTATATATATAATAAGTGGCTTGAAATTACCGAACAAATGCATTACGACTATTCACAATCCGCGTCTCAAGTTTTTGGTCACTATAGAAACTAAAGAAGCAAAATCCGAAACCTTGTACAAGGAACATTTATGATATATAACTATTATACATGTTATCTATCAAGATAAAGTACACAGTGTGTTAAGATGAATACCTTCATGAAATGATACATTTGCCAAATAGCTATTTAACAGACCCATGCCTCTTGACTTTATTAAACTTGATGTAATGGTGGTGGTCTTTACCACCGCCAACTCAGCGCCATATTATCCCTTCCCACCACCTTCAACCCATAACAGTCACTCACTTCTCGCATTTTATAACATCAAGTAAAGTCCCTGTGATTAAGAGGGCATATATCATATTACCATGTAATTTATAGTTGTGCATTGTGGCACTCTAGACTATCTCAAACTTTTGCATGAACAGTGGGAAAAATGTATTTATATTAGTAAAGTTACTACAACTTGAGTCTTTAAAGTCCCGCATTCATTGTTGTACGCCAAATCGTGTTCGATGAAAATATATTTCTCTCAAGCATTACATCGATCCCCTTATATTCATGATTCATCATTAGTAAGACCAGACTTGCCATATACGTCAGTGAGTCTTTAAATGAATGTCTCTGAGGAGAATCTGGACTTAATTGAGGTGCGGGGATAAACTGGGATTGTTTGGAAAGGTGAGTTTGATTTTAAGAGTTTTATTATACCTTCTTTGGTGGCTCCTCGTTCAAGATAGCAGGGGTAGGTTGTTGTTGCTGCTGCTGCTGCTACTTCTTTTGTAATATCCTAAAAAATCCAAATTTACATATCTTATTCAATTTAACTTGTAGATACGTAATCAATTAAGATTCCTGTGATCAGACTAATACTATTCGTGATGGTGATTGTTCTCTAGAGAAGACTCTCAATAGTCGTGAGAAAAAAACACCAAATATTTTTCTTATTGATCCCAAATGAGTATCTATCATGAACATTATCTTGTTTGCTTTCGAAATTTATTTTTTGTATTTCAACTAACTGGTGGCTCTCGTTTAGTTTAAAGCAATACACAGTAGATTATTCTAGCTACTGGACACTTATGTTATTCTCATTGGTCCCAAACGAATGTACCATGAAATTTATATGTGCCGTGTCAAATTTATTTTTTATGTAATACGTATTTGGGTGATTCTTGAGTTTTCGTTCATTCCATTATTTAAAAAGTTTTTCTTTTCCAACATTAAACTTCTGTGAAAGTTCTTGTGTTTTTTTTTTCTCCAAAATAAAGAGGAAATTAAATTAATTGTAGATTACTTTTTAGTATGAAATATCTGATAGGACTTGCAACATATATGTGGTCATGTAGAATAGGCATATGCTCGTGATTTTTATTGCAAGTTCGTCATTCCTTACTGGAGAACTAGTTATGTCAACGGATGACGTCGGATTGCACACCTTTTTAGTGAATTAACATGTAGTATATATGTGCAAAACGTAGAACATGTGCGTCTTAAAAAGTTCTAAGAGGGTAATAACAACAACAGGAACATGGAAGCCAACCAAGCCATATAAGAAAAGAGCGCTGCAAATTGTCCTTAATATACTAGACAAAAAGTTACAACACAGATTTAGAAAAAAATATAATTAAACCAGGATTTTTACAAGCTTGGAAATTAATCTACCAAACATATAAATCTTGTACATGGAACCTCTAATTACACATATTATAAATGACATAATTGAACTATAAGCAGTAAAGTACTGTATAACACACACACAAACAAACATTGTTCGATACTAGAAACATGAAATAGGGATTTAATGACACATACACAGAAGGTTGGTTCATTCATGAAGCTATCAACGAGGGTTTTGTACTTGCAACATTATTTCTTCCATTCCAATACTGCTAGAACCGTATTCTCCAAGTGGAAGAGTATCAAGGTCAGGATCTTCACGTTCACCCATTAAGCTACTTGTTTCATTGTAGCCTTCTTGATGAATCCAAGGATGTTTGTCACGCTTCCTTAACGATTCAAGCTCCATAGTCACTTCTTTCATGCTAGGCCTATTCCCACCTACTTGGTTAAGGCATCTGTACACCAGATCACATGCTGCTTTTAGATGCTCATCAGTTGCCTCCTCTACCATTTGTCGGTCAAGAATCTCATCCAATCGATCTTCCTTCCTTGCCTTGATAAAGTATGTTGCAAGATTTCTATCCTCAAGACATCTTTCCATATTAATTGGTCTTTGCCCTGTTATTAGTTCAGCAAGAACCACTCCAAAGCTATACACATCACTCTTATCTGTTAGTTGACCCGTATGAAAATACTCAGGATCCAAGTATCCGAAGGTCCCTTGAACTAGTGTAGTGACTTGATTATGACCCAACGGGACTAACCTCGACGCACCAAAATCCGCTATTTTTGCGGTGTAATTTTCATCCAACAAAATGTTAGTAGACTTGACATCTCTATGTATGATGGTCATTCTAACATTTGTGTGAAGATAAGCAAGTGCACCCGCTGATTCATATGCTATCCTTAAACGATTTACCCATGACAATCTCCCCATCCCACTTTTTCTATTATGAATGTGATGATGAAGAGTATTATTAGGTACAAATTCATAAACTAGTAATGGGACATCAGTTTCCAAACAACATCCAAGAAGCTGGACCACATTTTGGTGTTTAATTTGTGTAAGAATTATCATTTCATTTATAAATTGCTCCCTTTGTCCTTGATCCAGTCTTTGGGACTTCTTGATTGCTACCACACACTTATCTGGTAGAGTTCCCTTGTAAACAATGCCATTACCTCCTCTACCAAGAATTCTATCCTCCGCATAATTGTCCGTCGCTTCGTTTAGCTCTTCAGATCGAAAAACTTTCATGAAACCGACACCAATACCGACTGTGTTTTTTAATTTCTCTTCCAACAACGCACCTCCATTTTGCTCATAGAATTTTTCTCTTAGCTTGGCTATCTTTCTTTTCTTGGCCATAAAGTACAACACTAATAATCCAGTCAGTAATACTAGGAATCCAATCCCCATACCTGTACGGGATTTTTTTTGAAAGAAAATTATATACATTATAATAAATAAAAATAAAAACTACATTACAAATACTTTACATCCTTGGTTCCAATAGTATGTTTGAAATATATTCCATTACTAAAAAAGTGCTTTTACGAGGTGTGCCAATGGAAAATACCAGATAGAGTTGTTCTCCAATGTTTAATTGGTTTTTTTTAGCAATAGTTCTTATGACCATGGTTAAACTTTCTGTATAAAACTCAAGAAATACTCATTTTCTACATCTCTATGTGATATAATACATACATTTGCAGACTTTATTTTTATTGTTTGTAAAAAGTTTTGTCGTTTTGCTATTTTCAATACCTATTTTCAGGATTCAAGGGAACTAGCAAATACCTATTGAGAGTCCAAGCACATTGAATGCATTACGACGACAGCCATTTTGAATCTTGCCATCACCATAATAGCCTTCTTTACATTTGCATGTGTAATTCCCGGGAGTATTAATACAAGTTCCATAGCATGGAAAATCCTCCAATCGATCACACTCAATGATATCTTGCAAAAAAAGCAACACAACCAATGATCAGCTAATCTTCAATATAACAAAATTAGGGAATCATTTGCCATTTGCCATTTGCTTTTTGCCTGATAGTGTTATGAGCTTCTCTAAACGGAAAAAATCCAACACTATAATATCGATCAGATATGTCATTTTTTTCCAGCGACATATATGTTTCGTACCATATTATTGATCTTTTAGTAATGGGTGCTTCCAAAACCATAGCTCGTTAACTAAACTTATTACAGTACATTCAAATATACGTTACTTTCAAACACGTACTTGGGATAGCAATTCATCTACTTTCTGAAATTTCCTAAATGAAATTTGAATACGTAGATAATTTTTAAGGTGACACATTACCAATGACTATTACCAGTACGTTATGTGTTAAATATTTACAATATTAACGAGTAGCCTAACATTAGGATCATGCATAAACTCCGTATAGGATTCATCCCTTAATTCATAAAGTATGTTATTTATTTGATTTTATTGTTATTTTTTCTTCCTAAAAATATCATACTCTTTACTAATAAGCACATGCATTATTACAACCAAATAGTGGCCAACATAACCACACAAGAATTAAACATGGAGATTTCGAAACAAGAGTTTTTTCTATTAGTAAGTTTTGATAAACAAAAGTTTTTATTTTGAACCCGTTGGGTATCCGACTTATCAGCTCTGTCACCTTCTTGTGGAAAAGTGATTAATATTGCCTTTTCATTTCTTTTTGGGTAAAGGGCATCACCCGGTAAAATATAGTACTCCAAAAAAATCAGTACAATGGAATGTGCGTGAAATACCATTTACCTCAAGCAACCGCTTGAACTACCACTAGATCACATCGTTTTCAAATTCGTTTACATTTCATGTGTTACGTACTAATGGTATATCAATCTTACAATTAATACAAGACATCAAGATATCAACAATCACATCAATGTTTTCCTAGTTTTATTTTATAAATTATCAAACGAACATATGCCAACTTTGTTTAATTTCATACTACATATGAAAAGGTAAACATACAGTTGTTCATACACTCAAGTATATCCTAGGTTGATTTAAATTCATATAAAACAATTCATTTTGATGAAATATCCAAAAGGTTTGTTATAGGCATCGTAATAGTAACTTATTTATAATATAACCTTGTTCATGTTTTATAGTAGATTTGATTACTTAAATGGAGCAAAAGAAATTTTTATTCGAGCCTATAGACACGCTACTTTTTTCTCAAATAGTGGAGTCGAGCAAAATTGTAGGGAAGACGAGAAAAAAATGTGTATACTTTATATTTTTTATAACAAAATTGTAGGGAAGACGATAAATTGTTTTGGTGGTGGTGTTACAAGAGTGAAATTAAAAAAAAAAAGGACATTTGTGTTAATATATGGAAGGTAAAGTGTGTTTTTGTTTGTTGATTGTGAAAGAATGTGGGCTTCGTGAAATTAGAGTTTCAAAGGATAGAAATTAGGGTACTGTGGTATTTATAATCCCTGAATATTGCTTGGGCTATGATCTGATTTTGGCACTAGTTTCGTTTGGGCTGGGTATAATTAATGGGTATCCGTATTCTTGGTGTTATAAGGCTTTATACTTAATTTTTGATATTATTTGGTTTAAGGCTGGTTTTTACCTTTCTCATTTTACAGGGTTGATTATATCACAACGGCAAGATTTTGTACGTTAACGAAAAAGTGATTACGAGGTTACTTTTTTTATTACTTATTTAGTATCGTGTTGGATTTTTATTTGAATGAATGGAATTTAGTTTGAAAAAACGAAAACTAAAATAATATTAAGGGTGATCAGTGAAGTTCAAATGACTAAATTGTGTTTAGTTGTGAATTAGGGAAAATTTTGAGATGTGAGTGTTAAAATGATGTGCCATCCTGTGCGGCTCAAATGACTAAAATTTGGATGTCACACAGCTTTTGCTCTTATATGTAGACAAATATTCAAATTATAGAAACTTACGTGTCATGTGTTTTGCAATTGCGTTGTGTAAATGGTTTCCTTATAATAGAAGTTGAGGGAATCTTGTGAAAAGGAAAAATGATAATGTAAGGACAAATGTGTGAACAAGGCTATATTTAACTTTTCATATGTAGTAGGAAACTAAACATGAGGTTGACATATATTCGCTTGAATAATTATAAATTATATTATACCTTGGCAGCCAGGAGACAGATATGGATTTCCTTCATAGCCTTCTTTACAAACACAACGGTAGCCACCACTTTCCCTTGTAGAGCTAACACATTTACTATTCGATTGGCAGGCAAAACCATCGGTTGCTTCGGCTTCAGGGCAACTCAGATTTCCAATAGCCCATTCGAGCACTAGTGGCACTGTATCTTCTATCCTCGTTCTGAAGGAAGTATCTTTTAAATCAGTCGCGCCATTGAACTTGAATGCATTCTCTTCACCAACGAAGGAATATGCACAAGGATTAAATGACCTCCTATTAATATCACTTACATCATCCCTAGAATCGTTGCTTATATTCTGCAATTTAAAGACCTGGGTAATATAAAAGTTTATGTCGTTGGGTATGGATGTTTGACAACAACCAGATCCTGTACACTCGTCACCTAAAACCTCATCCGGTGTTGAACAAAAGACCATACAGCCGGTAGACGCGTTCCTAGATTTTGTACTTGAGAATAGCCAAGCATAATCATAGCAGCCGATAACTGTGAACTTGTTAACTTTCGAGAAGGTGTACGGCGTCATACTAAGGTTCGCCCTGATTGGGTGGTCTATTGTGCCATTTGGAGAATAGCATGTGCTCGCCAATTTATTGGAAACCTTGATGGAGGAATCATTTATCAATTTGATCGAGACGTTGCCGCCTAAACCAAAAGTGGCCTTTGGAGGATTTAGTGAAGTGTTGCAGTAGATGCGAAATCTCTCATTTAGATAACACTCTGAGACTGAGTTGTTGCCGACACCAAAAGGGTAAGGAACAATTAAGTCCCCGCATTGGCTGTCGCAGCCTGGCTTCGCGAGGTTGGTTGAGTTAATGAAGGTGTACCATTCAGAGGTAGAATTCGTATCAGAAGCTGTAAACGAAAACGTTTGAAATACTGCCCATATCAGGACAAGGAATTTCATGGCTTCTGCTTTAGTGAATTTATGATTCCCGAGTGCTGTAGTTGTTAAGGGGGTCTCGGACTAACTTTAGAAAAGTCATTTGAAGACCGGACATATTTACATTTTTAATTATTTAGAAAGGAACATTCCCTGAATTTTCTAAACGAGAAATTGGGTTATCATGCGTTGCGGCGAAGCCAATTTAAATCTAATATTTGTTCGAATTTGAATGACATCAGTGTAAATACAGTTTGGCCCTATTTGTTATATGTTAATTCAATCTATATACAAAAATGAACAATTTTTAATAATTCCAAGTAACTGGTAAAAGTGAATTTGTGGCTTAAGATTTTACGCCACCAAAGTGCTACAGACATTAATTTATGGTTATTTAATTTTTGTTAGAACATCATTATAAACTATATTCTTGGTTGTATTCGGAGTGATTTTCTTGTCGTCTAATAAATATGTCAACCTGCGCGTTGTGGCGGAGCGTCTGCATACGATATTATTATAGGCATCAGGTTTTAAATATATTTTAAAAGTATGTCTTAATACTTTTGATAAAAAACGATATTTTTTTTTAATATGAGAACGGCTTTCTTAGGCGATTTTTATTATAAAGGTTTTAGTTATTCTTGATATGCCCGAAGGCCATGGTATTTGTCTTTAGTAATTTGGTTTTTGAAAAACATGACTGAACCGAATACCGAATATTTAATTCGGTTCCGTTTGTTGATACATTTTTCCGATAGTAATTACTATTTAGTTAGTTTTAGTAAAAGTTTATGTTCCAAGTCTATGCAACAAGTGTATTAGATTTATCTAAATAAAAAAGCCCTTAATGTTCACCATTGGGCTTGTGCTAATTATTCAAAGGCATTCCCTGGAGAATGTCACGGGTCTATTGATTATGTTTAAGGAAACAAAGCTTCGGGTACATGACAAGCTATTGTTTCTTAGGAATATTAAGGGTTTGTAACCGGTTTAGGGATTAGTGGAGGGCAAGGTGTTTTTTCAGTTTTTGGGGTGGTTTTTAAACTAAGTTAGATTGTTAAAATAAGGTCTTGTTTTGTGTAATAATTTCATAATCAGCTTCCTTCAAACTTATTTATTAGTTGCATATAAGAGTCAATTTCCGAAGTTATATGGGTGTTAGTTTTTAGCACCACCAAACACACCTTAAAACGTGTACCCCTGATGTTATCTCTGGTTCTTCCAAAACTATGTATTCATCGCCTATGAAGAACACTCCTATTGCTGACAAAATTGGGAAGCTTTAAAAGCTTTTTATTAATAGGAAAGCTACCCTTGTGGATAATGATGGTAAACCTCTTAAAAAGGCTATCTTTTCAACTAAGGTGGATAGGAACCCATTCTCTAAGGTGGGCAATGTGATAGTTTATAATAGTGATGATGATTAAGTTTTTGATGATCACATTGGGACGTTGTATTCTGGAAGTGGAGGTAAGGGGCATAGTCTCTATAAGCAATGGAAAGTGGATACCGGTGATGGCAACAGTTATTATGATGAAGATTTTTCCCTCTCTCCTGCTCAGTTAAAGGCTGCTGTAATTCAAGATTTTTTTCTTAACTAGGTTGCTTTATAGTTTGCGTAAATTGTATCTTTTTTTATGGTTTTTGGTTCGGAGGTCTAGTTAGGTGTAGCTAGTTGTCGTTTATGGCATGTCATAAATGATTAGTGGTTGTGTCAAGCGTTTGCTTGCGATTAATGTGGTACCTCAGCCACATTCCATTGTACTTAAACATTTTTTTGGAGTAATATATTTTACCTGGTGGAATGCCCTTTACCTAAAAACACACCTTAAAACGTCCCTTAAGACGTATATCAAAATATTGTTTAAAAAGAAAATTTACAGATGGTTTAAGGAACCATTAAATTGAAGTTTTTAAGCAGATTTAGACGCTATTTAAAGCGGCAGAATTCTTTGCAATTAGGCCAACACTTATGAACCTTAAAATTATATGCAAGGTGTATCTTCAAATTCTAAAATGTATTATTATGGGAATACTTAAATGAGATGGTAAAAAGTTTCTGGTTTTCAAAAAAAGATTATCTCATGTGAAATGAACGGATTAAGGAATATCTATTTTCACCCATTGGCTGCTCCGTATAATTTTACACCCTGCACACTTGATTCATCAGATATTAGTTACAAAATACATGACTTAACATATCGTAGAACTTACTCTCCTTAGCTATTAAACGTATTGCATATGCACATAATTATAAAAGCCCTAATGCCATTACCTGTTAAACTTAATTTATGTCCAAAATACATGCAGTTTTAATCTAAAAAACACATAATACCTAATCAACACACCTTCTACATACTTATCTACCTAACCATGTGTTTACGCCTATTCACTTTTCTATGCATAATTTAACACAATATCAATGTCTTAAGTAGCAGAAACACAACATGACGTAGTTTCAAGTACACAATAATTTAGAATAAAGTCTTAATAACTAAGATGAATAGTTGGATTATCATCATGACCTACGTTTTCAAACCAAAGCTCCGAATGGCTCTTTCGCATCCCAAAAGGAAACATCCAACTCTGAATATCTCCAATTCCTTATGAAAACCTACTAATGTAGAAAGATCACAAAAGCGATTGATTTTCCATTAGTCTGCTTTCTTTTTCCTTGTTTCGGTTGTTCAGCTCGGAAAAAGTGGCCTTTTGCATATCTGGTCCTAGTTTCACCTATGAGCATTGTTTTTCCTGTATCGTCGACCTTAGTTGAATCTGATGAGTGATAACATCAAATTATCCTGAATATTAAGTGTCAATTTCCCCCGATAATGCTTGTAATTTTATCATTTATATGGATTTACGCTTGTTTTCCATTATATTTCACTTTCAGGTAAATTACGAGCATTGGAGCTAAAGAGACGCGGATTTGGAGAGTTTATAGAAGATATATCATAGTATGCTCATTTTGAAGAAGTTACGGCGTAACTACACTCTCACAATTACGCCGTAACTAAAGCGTGGCTCAGAAAACCAACTCAAAAGAAGATTACGGCGTAACTCTCCCAAAGATTACGACGTAACCATATTAGGTCAAATGAGGTTCCGCGCCGCTGCAAGCTACGCCGTAACTCATGCAACAACTACGGCGTAACCAAGATTTATTGAAGATACGACGTAACTCCTTCCAGAGGTTACGCCGTAACCAGCATTACTAGTGCAAAATATGAAGAATTGTAGCTGTAACCAGATCTGGCCTATAAATACCCCACGATTTCCAACATTTCAAAGCATCCCATTTCACCTACAACAATCAGTGAACGTAAGAAGAACTCGAAGGCAGATCTAGAGGAGCATACGGAGCTATCTCCAAGGGAGAAATCACTCAGCTATGATAAGCATTAGCTTTTTATCTTTTCTTTACTTTCAATTCATGTATTTGGTAACATTAAACATTAAATCGATTGTTATAGTTTTTTTTTTTTTTTTTTTTTTTTGGGTAAAGGGGAGTAATCCTGCACCCTGGTAAATATATTAACCAAATAAACGTTTAAGTACAATGGATATGAGTGAAATCCCATATCTCAGCCCGTTACATAGGCATAAAGCTTACATAACAAGATACTTCCTATTCTCTAAACAAGAAAACAAACCACTACTCAAATGATAACCTATGACAAAACGAAATAAAATTACTTCCTAGGACCTTGAAACTTTGTGTCATACATGGCATTAAAAGCATCCAAATTCCCTGGAAGATCACGAACCTGTTTCGCATAGTCATCTAAATCATAGTCATCATACTCATCTTCAAACTCTTGGCCACCACCAAATATATTAGCAGATTCATCAAATGGGTTAGCAACAACCTCATCTTCAGAATCAGACACCTCAATTTCTCCCACTTTAGAAAAAGGGTTAACTCTCTTAGTAGAAGAGGTTGACGGAACAGGTTGACCATCATCATCCACCAGAGTAGCTTTCTCATCAATAATTAGCTTTTCAAGCTTACCAATTTTCTCAGCTATGGGAGTAGAACCAACATCCATTGTTCCCATTGAATCACTCACAAGCGTTACATGTGATGTAGAACCAGTATTAATCAACTCATCCTCATTAACCTCCATAGGGTTATCTTTATCCAAAACCTCATCTTCACTGATAGAACAGGTCACATTCCCAACTTTAGAAAACGGATTACTTACCTTGGCAGCAGAAGAAGTCCCAGTCTCACGAGAGTCCTTCCCCCGAGATCCATCAATACCTGCCTCCTTAGTAGTACCAGAAGACTTCCCAGTCTTGTCCTTGTTAGCGAAGAATCAGCCACGATACTTGGGATGCCGAGTCATCTTCCACCTCAAGAGTCCCAAAAGAGTTAGACGTAGAAATCGGTGTATCTTTAGCATTACCACTAGCAGCTGCCGGTGTCTTCGTCTTTGCAACATATACCTGCTTCCTTGGTGCAAATCTAGGACCCTTACCCATATTAATACCACCAGTCATCTGCGTACCTTTAGGTTTGGCTTTCCGATTCTGCACCACCTTAAAGCCATCATCAGGTTCAACCTCATTAGAGGTGGGGGGAACATCATTATTCTCCTTAATACTCTTAGGACAACAAGCAGTATCATGCCCAAACACTTTACATTCCGCACAGTGTGGCGGCTTCCATTCATATTCCACTTTTATACTTGCCGTAGTAAAACCACTATCATCCTTAGTAGGGATCGCCATAGTCACCACATGTTTAAGCTCAAATTCAGATGATAATTCCACAAGAGCACGTGCAAAACTAATGCGACCCCATGAATCAACACACATGGAACTAGTAAAAGCATCTAACATAATCGGCTTACCCACTTGAGTAGCAATTAAGCTCAACCCATCTTCCGAATATGCAAGTAATGGCACATTATGCAATTTAATCCAAACGGGAACTCTAGTTACCATACTTTTAGACAATAACACATCAGGAGTCCATTTAGTGAGAATGAGAGGAGAATTGCGAATAATCAAGGGCCCCGTTGAAGAACATTCTCAACACCCTCTTTAGAATCGAATTTAAAGAGGAAAACACCATCATCATTCTTCATTAGTTTCTTAAAACCAAACTTACCCCACGTGTTGGAGACGTAGTTCTTAACCAAAGGAAAAGCAACATTCTTGCCAACAAAGAAGCCAACAAGTGTATTTTCATACCGGTTGAATACACCTTCCATAACAGCCTACGGAAGCACCGAATCATGATTATCAATGCGCGTCTCATTAACCAAGGTACGAAAGTTAACTTTCCTATGGACACGTTCCGGGTTTAAAACATTAGCAAATGACCTCACTTCGTTAGTTTCACTACCAATCACGTTAGGACCTGAAGTAGAAGCATTCACCACATTAGGACCAGAATTCACCACATCAGCAGCATTAGACGAAGAAGCTTTAGTGCTCGAATCCAATCCATCCACAAACATAGAACTATAACTTGTGTTTTCCATATTAGTATTACCCCAAACAGAATCTGAATGAACATCATGCGTGTCAGATTCCAATACAACAACATCAAGCTGGTTCCCATCTTTAACGCTAGGGTTTTGAAGAACCCTAGCAGCTTTACGAGGTTCAGGAGCAGAAACCATAGTATCTCCATGCTCACCATTAAGCCATTTTAACCGAGCTTCCAACGCATTAATGTCAAGTGCAGCATACGGATTAGAAGCCATGTCAACTTGATCGCCCAAGTTGATGACTGTTTTAGTAGCTTTCACCGAGGAGCTATCCTTGTTCAAAAAACCTTTCTCCATCTCTCCACAACCCCACTAACAATCCCAAGAACCGATTACACCAAGCATAAACCAAGAAAATCGAACAAAAAAACCCTAACTAACGTTAGGGTTTTATGCCCACACCCCCAAAACTAACCACCCCATGAATGATGATCCAAGATATAATTATTCACGTTAAGAGCACTCTTGGATGTATACGATCAGAATCTAAAGTAACCCTAACAAGTTAGAATCACTTTAATCTTGTAAGTAACCAAAAAACGATTATTAAAACCCTAAAAAAACGGTTCTTCAAAACTAACTAAAACTAGAGAAACAAAACACCAATCGATTCTTAGATCGATGCTAAGAATCCAAGGTTTTAGGCAGATTAGAAGGAAAAACGAATAAGATGTTTTAGGGTTAAAAAAATCGCCATAGGAGAGAATCGGTTAGGGTTTTAAAAACGAGAATATCGATTGTTATAGTTAATATGAGCGGCTAAGTATCTCTAGGTGTTGGCCTAGTTATGATGCCTTAATTATTTTGTTTGCGTTTACATTGCTTCCGTATAATTATTTCTAAGTGTATGCATGCATAGTTTGTTGGTAGCTACCTTTGTTTCGGTAGTTTTGAATGGCGGCATAGGCTGGTTGCTTAGGAGATATGACCAACTGACCCTAAGGGAGTAGACTGAGATGGGAAGGGTAAGATATGACCAACTGACGACCCTTTCTACTTGTGCGAATTGACCAACTGATCACCTACCGTTTGGATGAACTTAAGAAATAGGGGGTGAGTGTTTAAGATGCTAGCGCCCGGGCACTCACTGTTATGAATCTAGCATGTAGCGGTACTTAATGACTTGGCTTAGGGGACTAGGAACAATTGGACTTATGACGGGGCACCTGATTTCTCTAGTGGTACCCTTTGCTAATAGGTTAGGACGAACTGACCAAATGCTGTCCTAGCGACTTTGACCCCACCTGAAGTAATTGGAAGTAATTAGACGTAAACACAACTAAGTAGGACGAGTAACTAGGTTAGCACCACTCTCCTC
The DNA here is from genome assembly GCA_910596185.1 of Chrysanthemum makinoi. NCBI lineage: Eukaryota > Viridiplantae > Streptophyta > Magnoliopsida > Asterales > Asteraceae > Chrysanthemum > Chrysanthemum makinoi. The sequence continues at coordinate 53,339,695 of OU343225.1, forward strand.
TAATGATCACAACCCTCGCCTTTATTTGCTTTCATTGTCTTTAGTTGTTAATCAGTTAAAATCTGTGACACCTAGACTTAGTTTAAATCCGCACACATAGCTCTTGGGACGACCTCGGTTTTACCGAATACTACAATACACACGACCGGGTACACTGCCCGTTAGTGCATTAGGGTAGACCATAGATATAACGAGTAATTATAAATATTAAAACCTAGTCAGTAAAACCTGCATCAAGTTTTTGGCGCCGTTGCCAGAGAGTTATATCAGGATTTTTATTAAGTCTTTCCTTTTTGTTTTAAAATTTTCTCAAATTCTCACGATCTTTGTTCAAGTTTTCAGGTACCATGGAAGTTGTTAACATTGATGACCTCACTCTTGAGGAATATTTGGCGTTGATAAGAGAAGAACAAGGGCCAGGGATTGTTAGGCCGGCCATAGCCGAGAATGCTCAATTTGAAATCAAACCACAATTTATGAGGGAGCTTCGTGCAAACCCTTTTTCTGGAAGCACTTCTGATGATGCTTATGAACATGTGGACAACGTGGAACAGATTGTCAGCCTGTTTAAAATCCCAGGAGTCTCAAACGATGCTGTGATGTTACGGGTATTCCCTATTTCACTCACTAGAGCTGCTAAAAGATGGGCTGATCGATTACCAGCCAGGATAGTCAACACCTGGCCACTCAATATTTCATTCAAAGGTACTGTCCTCTATCTAAGACCGCAAAACAACTAGAAGAAATCCATAACTTCAAACAAGAAAGTGATGAAACACTGTACCAAGATTGGGAAAGATACAATGAACTATTATAAAAATGCCCTACTCATGACCTCAATAGCCAGCAGAAGGTGAACGTCTTCTACAAAGGTCTTAACATCCCCTCCAGACCAATGATCAATGTTCAAGGACCAATACCTAGAATGACTCCAACCATGGCTTTAGAAACTATTCAAAAGATGGCTGACCACTCTCACAAGTGGCACAAGGGGGAGAAATCGAAGTAAAAATGGAAATTTGGAAGGCCTTGCAGCAATAAACATCAAATTAGAAAGTCTTGGAAGAGACATGAAAAAGCTCAAGGAGAATGTGCATTCCATACAAGTTGAACGAAATGGAACTCTCCCTTCCAAGGAATGTTCATCCAACGAGGAAGTTAAAAGGATTGAAGAAGTGAAATATGGAGATGGTAGTCCCTTCAACGGAAACAATGGTAACGGGGCCAGATACCGAGAAAAATCCCCAGGGTTCTATACAAGAATCAACAACAATCCTCCTAGACCAAGCCTTGAAGAAATAATGCATAAACATATCGAGGAGTCTACAAAGAAAAACGTTAGACTCAAGGAATGGATGGTTAAGGTAAAAGAAGACACCAACATGAACTTGCAAAACCAAGATGCCGCAATTAAGAACCTCGAAACCCAAATTGGGTAGTTAGCTAAAAATCTTGAGACCAGTAATGACAAAGCCATTGCACAAGCCATATTTGCACAAGATAAACTGAATAAAGAATAGTGCACCTCTTCTGTATCCAATGACCTATCCGAGATTAACTACCTAAAATAAGATGATAAATCGGAAGATGACGAGGACCTGCCAAGCCAACTTCCTGAGAAAGAACACTATCAGGAAAGTTTTCTTCTTCCATGCGCTATCGGTAATCTTAAAATTCCCGCATTAGCTGATTTGCGGGCTGGGGTAAATCTTTATTCTACCACATTGTTTGATAAAATAAAGCTTAGCAATTTAAAAGAAACAACAATGATGATTGAAATGGCTGATTCATCTAAAGCTGTATCTATGGGAGTGGTTAATAATGTTCTCCTTAAAATTGGAAAGTTCCTTTTTCCCACTGATTTTGTTGTTATAGATATGGGAAAACGGTAGACTTACAACTTAATTGTTGGAAGACCTTTTTTGGCCACGTGCCGAGCACATATTAAGGTCTTTGAAAAACAAATTTCTTTGGGAACTGAAAAAGAACGAATAAGTTTCAGCTTGAAAGGGCAATATTTCGTCGCTCGATCCACCTATGTGTTATAATCTTAGTACTAACAATCGCGGAGAGAATGTTGATAGTTGTGAACAGGAACAGGGAGAGATTGTCCAGATTAAGGGTATTAAGGAAGCTCCGGATCCTAACAAACATTACTGCAACCCTATATTAACAGAATATGACGAATCAATGAAAGCATGGCCCTCGTGTAACCCTTTTTGTGAATTTTGTGATGGAAGGGCGGATGAATGGACGTGCCCTAACGAGATTGAGAGACACGATATAAAATTCGGAAAATTATCCTTTGAAGATTGGTACAAGGTAAGATTTGGAGACTCGGAAATCAATACGAGATTGGTAAAATAACTAAAATGCAATTACGATAACTATCACCTTATTGATACAATGACCAATGATGAAAGATAAAACATAAGTGAAACGATTGATCCTATAGCAGAAGGTGACGACTACGGAAAGTCATGTTTATCGTTCAGTGAGTGGCTCTCGCAAAAATTTGGAACATATAGCATCGGGAACACAGCGAGGAAAAAGGTTTTTATCGAATGGATGAATGATTGCCACCAAGTAATGGAAGAAGTTGGCCAAGTCCAAAGGCCACCATAAAGCCCCGAGGCTCTGAGTCTAACTTAAAGACTCGTAAATAAAGAAAAGTGCTCTTTCAGGAGACAACCCGAATTATCCTTTTCATTTGTTTTATTTCCATTTCTGTAGGGTTTTGTGTTTTTAACCATTTTTGCAGGAAACGAAGAAAAGTTGCTGCTGCAGCATACTGATCCGACCAGAGTTACGGCGTAACTCATTCTCATGGTTACGCCGTAATGCGGCCCCTTTTGCAACAGAACTTCAGAAGCATTACCAATTATGGCATAACTCCAGTCAACAGTTACGACGTAGCTACACTTTTGTAGCGTCTGCCAGGTTTTGCCTAATTACGGCGTAACTCTTTTTGGAGTTACGACGTAACTATCCTCTGCATTACTTCTTTCATTCTAAACACAATAACCTTGTATTAGTTTTTAAATGAACTTTGTGGATATGTTCCCTGTAAGCACTCACGAGACTTCACTCGTTCACTTGGGATACCAAGTGGTTTAAAAGGCTTGTTGCATGCGCTAAATGCAACCGTGATTCCTACGAAAGTGAGTTAGGTTTATTTTTCATTTTTCGTTTTTCTTTTTTTAGAATTATGCTTGTCGGTAGTGTGATTTCAGGGATTGAAGTTTGCTCGTGGATGCTTATGCGAAGGCACGACTCTCTTTCGTGGGCCTTCTTTCTTTTTGGAGCAAATTTCAGGGAAGTTCTCGCTCTAATTCTACTTTTCTCTTCACCTTTATTTAACGCTTAGTACAAAAGGGACTTTGTACAATTCAAGTGAGAGGACAAGAGTAGAATTGTCTTTTGAACTTTATTTTGCCCTCGTTTTTCTAGTTTATTTTGAAAAATTATGCCATTTTTAAAATTTTGACGTGTTTATCTTAACCTAACTAGATTAGACCTTAGCCGAGCACATTATAACCCTTGATATTATATGGTGAGATTAGCCTTATCCGTTTTCCAATTTTTACCACAAATCCACCAAATTATGAGTGTCTTGGGTAGCTTGTAAACTTTAGAACTTGGCCTTTGCATCATTTCGAGACCATAGACGAGGTATGTTGAGTTAGTTTAAGAAGGCAGTATTATAGGATTATCACCCAAATAGCCTACCATTATGTGTCTATCAATTAGTCACCTCGACATCTCGACCCCCATGTGAAACCCTTTTGGTGCACTCACATTTAGTGCAAGATACCCCTAGATACACCCATCTGAGCCATTCCTTTTATTTTGTTAACCCAATATATTGTTTCGTTACACCCATACACCTTAGCCTACCCTGTAGTCTTTATTTATGATTGGGAAGTCATCATTTGCCTAAGTTCAAGGTTCAAGTGGAAAGGTTCGGGAATCACGCTTTCATCGACGACATATTCTTAAAGATCATTGAAGACCCCCCGAATTACCATTGTTCATCTCAAGTGGGGGGATGTTATGTTTATTTGTTATGTTTATGTTGAAAAAAAAATGTGATTCGAAAAGAAAAAAAATTATGTATTTGTTATTCAGTTAATTGTAAAGTGCGATGTTATAAGCACTATGTTACGAGCTTATTATAGATTTAGTATCGAGGAGGCCACCTCGGTCACAATTGAATATTGGAGTTGGTAATTGCACCAACAGTTGGAGAAAAGGTAGTCTGCCCATCATGACGTCCTCTAATGACACATCTACCTAGTATATCATGATCCGTGTTCTTAACTTCGAATCTTGAACTTTGGGCGGACGATAAGTAGTGATGACCTAGTTGTAGATTTAGACTATTTGCCTGATTTTTTATTTTACACCATTTATATCCCATGTCTTATCCTACCCTTTAGTCATGAAGCGTGTCTAGGTGATGTAGCGAGCAATCTTTGGTGTCTTGGCCATGGATTTGGTCATGTACCATTGGTTTTGTCCACTTCGCCGTGACATGTTAGTAATGACGAGTCACTGTTAACCTTTGTCGTGTTTGTCGTGTCTACCCATATTGCCTTCGAGAATTTTTTAGCCCTTAACTCTAGTGGTAGAGATTTGTGTAACCGCCAAGCGTATGATAGAATACATGCTATGACTGTGCGATTGAGTGATCTCGCCGAAATTGACACTTAGAATAGTTGAGAGATTTGAGTGTTTTGTTCCCATTTCGTGAGGTTTTCGGCTTTGTTTTTTTCTAGCATTAGGGATTTGTAAACTTATATTTTCTAGATAATGGGAGATATCTTTTTAGGAATCTATCTAATAAGGTCTACTTGAGGGCAAGTAGAGTTTAAGTAGGGGATATTTGATAACATCAAATTATCCTGAATATTAAGTGTCAATTTCTCCCGATAATGCTTGTACTTTATATCATTTATATGGATTTACGCTTGTTTTCCATTATATTTCACTTTCAGGTAAATTACGAGCATTGGAGCTAAAGAGACGCGGATTTGGAGAGTTTATTGAAGATATATTAAAGTGTGCTCATTTTGAAGAAGTTATGACGTAACTCCACTCTCACAATTATGCCGTAACTAAAGCGTGGATCAGAAAACCAACTCAACAGAAGATTACGGCGTAACTCTCCCAAAGATTATGACGTAACCATATTAGGTCAAATGAGGTTCGGCGCCACTGCAAGCTACGCCGTAACTCATGCAACAACTACGGGGTAACCAAGATTTATTGAAGATACGGCGTAACTCCTTCCAGAGGTTACGCCGTAACCAGCAGCATTACTAGTGCAAAGTACGAAGAATTGTGTGTTTCGGCGTAACTCTTATAATTAGTTACGCCGTAACCAGATCTGTCCTATAAATACCCCACGATTTCCAGCATCTCAAAGCATCCCATTTCACACACAACAATCAGTGAACGTGAGAAAAAGTCGAAGGCGGATCTAGAGGAGCATACGGAGCTATCTCCAAGGGAGAAATCACTCCCCTACGATAAGCATTAGATTTTTATCTTTTCTTTACTTTCAATTCATGTATTTCGTAACATTGAACATTGAATCGATTATTATAGTTAATATGAGCGGCTAAGCACCTCTAGGTGCTGGCCTAGCTATGATTCCTTAATTGTTTTGTTTGCATTTACATTGCTTCCGTATAATTATTTCTAAGTGTAAGCATGCATAGTTTGTTGGTAGCTACCTTTGTTTCAGTAGTTTTGAATGGCGGTAGAGGCTAGTTGCTTAGGAGATATGACCATGTAGCCCTAAGTGAGTAGACTGAGACGGAAAGGGTAAGATATGACCAACTGAAGACCCTTTCTACTAGTGCGATTTGACCAACTGATCACCTACCGTTTACGATCTCCCAAGTAATCGGGATGCTTATTATGATACGTATGGTATCAAGCTTCAAGGCCTTGGTAGGAAGTAATTTTATCTCCATAGGAGTATTATGTTATTTTTTGAGTATTGGTTTATTTTCTTATATAGAGAATAGGAAGTATCTTGTTATGTAAGCTTTTCGCCTATGTAACGGGCTGAGATATGGGATTCACCCATATCCTTTGTACTTAAACATTTTTTGGAGTAATTTATTTACCGGGCCTTTGAACTTTTACCCAAAAAACTGATCACATACCGTTTGGATGAACTTGAGAAATAGGGGGTGAGTGTTTAAGATGCTAGCGCCCGGGCACTCACTGTTATGAATCTATCATGTAGCGGTACTTAATGACTTGGCTTAGGGGACCAGGAACAACTGGACTTATGACGGGGCACCTGATTTCTCCAGTGGTACCCTTTGTTGATAGGTTAGGATGAACTGACCAAATGTTGTCCTAGCAACTTTGACCCCACTTGAAGTAATTGGTAGTAATTAGACGTAAACACTACTAATTAGGATGAGTAACTAGGTTAGCACCACTCTCCTCTATTGATCACAACCCTCGCCTTTATTTGCTTTCATTGTCTTTAGTTGTTAATTAGCTAAAATCTGTGACACCTAGACTTAGTTTAAATCCGCACACATAGCTCTTGGGACGACCTCGGTTTTACCGAATACTACACTACACACGACCTGTTAGTGCATTAGGGTAGACCACAGGTATAACGAGTAATTATAAATATTAAAACCTGGTCAGCAGAACCTTCATCAATGATGGTGGTGTATCTGAGACCGTAGAATAATTAGCATTTGTTGTCTTTGTTTTTTTTTTTTTGCAGGATGAACAGTTTCTCTATTGGGTGGAGTTGAAACCTCATATAATTCCTTGGTGATGTCAGTTACTGTATCAGATGGTTCACTAACTCGTTTCGGCATCATAGCAAGCGGCTCAGCATGGATCTACATCATTGACAATAATTCTTTGTCCAGAATGTCATCAAAGATAAAGTCGAGCTGGAATGATGATGAAAACGATGATTGTGATGGTAATGGGGATGGGGAGTAGGGATTATTGTGGTGTAGCTATGATTGTGTGGTATTTTACCGACTTTTGTTTATATCTTTCATTCCTCGAGTGGTTATGAATAGTTATGGACATGTTTATTTGTTTGTGGATTTAGCGACTTTTGTTTTTGAACAATTTTATCGACTTGTTAGTTATTTAATCTTGTTTTATCGACTTTGTTACTGAATAAGTGTTTTAACGAATTCTAATGTTTGTTTTGGGTAATTACAGGTTGTGTATTTTGGTAGATTTTTCTGGAAAAATTCATAGAAAAAATATGAAAAGTGCGTAGAAAGCAGGAATATGGTGCAAAAATGTGCAGGTGCTATTGTTCTCGCCAAAATCCTGGTGGGCCCGGCTAGTTTATTGTGATAAATTAATTATGTAATTAGGCTTTGGCGAGGACACGTCCTCATCAAAGGTGTGGTGGGTCCGGATTATAACTTTGAATGAGAATTTGGGTGGGTCCTGTTAGTCCCGTCTGGATCTTTTATGTATCGAATCAAACATAACTATTGAACAAAACACATGACACACAAACTCACGCTTTTGTATATAATGAATTCTGTTAAAATTTACAATACATGGACACTTCTATTTATAGGTTTCCAACAGGTTCTTGTGAACCATCGTGACCCTTCACCAATAACCGAATTCTATAACTGATAACTAACTAACTTCTATAACCGCCATAACTATAAAACGGTTATTAACTTTGTTATTGACACTCTAGACCCCTAAACTTATAAGCTTAACAAACTCGACTCTGAATACATAAACTACTAATTACATTATGACCCCTAAACATGGATTAATGGATTATCGTCCAATATTCCTCCCTAATTCATTAATCCGTGTCTTCAACATCTTCACGTCTTCAACTCGATCTTTGTTTTCAAATACAATCTTTGATGACTTCATACAATCTTCATTCTTAACAGCATATGTCATCACTTCTGTTCTTCCATACTTCTAGGATCTTGTTTATCAACAACAATCTTCTTTTAAGTTTACTTTAAGGCTGCTATGGAATCCCAGATTCATAGCAATTGCCTTCCTTTTATTCTCCTTGCTTACTGTTGCCTATCCTTCATGATGTCTAAGAGCCATATCATCTTTTCTATAGAACCAATTCTTCCAAATACCTTTTGATACAATTTTGCTACTGCTTTCTTCTTCCCAGTTACTTGTTCTTTTCTTTCTGAAGTCCACTTGTGGTAGCCCTTTCACTATTCCTCTCTGATGTTGTAACACAACGCAACTGGTAAAGTTCTCTTTTCTTCTTTTGGTTCTCTTTCCTGTTCGCGACTCCATAGCTTGACAAACAAGTTTCTCTCATTCCTTTTTCCTTCAATCTTCTTGTTGCTTTCTTGTTTTCTTCAAAAACTTGGTGTTGATTTCTTCACAACTTTTCTTTGTTCTTTAATTCTCCAAATTTGATCCCTGATCAAATTTCTTCTCTTCTCTAAATTAATGATCCCGATCAGTTTCTATCTCTTCTCTGCGTTGTCAAGTTCTACTCTTGTTCCTTGCTGTAATCTATCTCTTCTCTATTCTCTTCTCTATTCGACTTTTCTGAATCGAATTTGTCTCTCTTGATCTTCTCTGATCGGTCTTGATTGATTCCCTGAATCAATCTCTTCACTATCTTTCTCTCTTCTTGATTAACCGGTATGCGCACGGTTTCTTCTTTTCTCTTGATTGATTCCCTGAATCAATCGGTCTTTCTGGATCTTTTACAACAGCACTATCAACCACTCTTTGGATCTTTTACGTTAGTACTATCAACCTTCTCTTCTCTTAAACGATTCCCTGAATCATTCTCAACTTGATACTTCTGATCAAATTTTCTTCTCTCGGTGTTTCTGTTTTGTTTCTTGCAATCTGCAAAACGTACTCTTCTTGAATCTCTGATGAAACACAAACTGAAACACGAGGTTTGATTCGAACTTCTGATGCTCTGGTACCAATTGTTAGTCCCGTCTGGATCTTTTATGTATCGAATCAAACATAACTATTGAACAAAACACATGACACACAAACTCACGCTTTTGTATATAATGAATTCTGTTAAAATTTACAATACATGGACACTTCTATTTATAGGTTTCCAACAGGTTCTTGTGAACCATCGTGACCCTTCACCAATAACCGAATTCTATAACTAATAACTAACTAACTTCTATAACCGCCATAACTATAAAACGGTTATTAACTTTGTTATTGACACTCTAGACCCCTAAACTTATAAGCTTAACAAACTCGACTCTGAATACATAAACTACTAATTACATTATGACCCCTAAACATGGATTAATGGATTATCATCCAATAGGTCCTACATCGTCGTCGCTAAACTTTGAAAAACTCCCCGCCAATAGATTTAGTGACTGGCATATTGGGAAGCCACATTGGCGACGACATGTCCTCGCCAATTCTCGCCTATGGCTCCATCTCGTCCTTGCCAATTAAAAGAAAGCACACCAATTTCCATAGATTCCATTTCATTACAAACCGCATAATAGTTACTTAGTTATTTCATTTTAACCTAGTCGTAAATTCATGTTTCCAGAATAAGTAGACGTGTTGATGAAAAACATCTTTTATTTTGGGTCTTTGATGGCGCTTAATTTTGAATTGTTTTGAGCCGCATTTTTTTAATAGAAGACTTTCAAATTTCCTGCTGGTCCCAAATGAATATCTACCTTGAAATTTCTTTTGGTTGCTTCCAAATTTTATTTTTGCAATGTAGCTGCATTGTGGCCCTCTTTTGTGATAATGGTAAAAGGACCATCAATCAATAAGAATGCAGAAGTTCATTGAAAATACAAAGATAATATTTCAAAAGAAATAACTCCCATCCGAGGTTAACGCCGGAAATACACCAGCCTGGAGTACATACACTTTGGGCAAAGGAGTTCTCCGGTGAAATCTATTACTCCAGAAAATAATTAAATACATAGGATAAGGGTGACTACATACACTTTTGGGTGAAAAAAATATGATTTTTTCGATGCTAAAGAGAATTACGCTAAAATACCTAAGTTCTCACTCCAATTGTAAAAATATTATGTGCTATAGTATTTTGAGGTTTCCTGGGTCTAACTTAATATATACAGGCCATGAAACAGGCTTATGTAATATCTTAGAAAACTACTCAGTAACCTTATCAAATTAACTTCTAGTTCTGTAATCAGTTATAAATTCTTGTTATCTGAATAGTATGTACTTGTAAGTCACGATGGTGTAGTTGTTTTGTATTGACTGGGCCAACTTGTGATCTTGTCCTCTAGAGAAGACCTTTAAAAGCCGTGATCGCCAAAACATCAATTACTTTTCGCATTGGTCCCAAACGAATGTGCCATGATATTTTCTAGTTTTATAATGGGTCCCTTTTAACTTTAGACATTGGCGGTGTTGTCGTCCTGTAATAACGTTACGGCAACGTGTAGCTTTACAATTTAAGGCTATTTTCTGTCCTTTCTATTCGTTTTGTGATTTTAACTCATTTTATATATATAATAAGTGGCTTGAAATTACCGAACAAATGCATTACGACTATTCACAATCCGCGTCTCAGGTTTTTTGTCACTATAGAAACTAAATAAGCAAAATCCGAAACCTTGTACAAGGAACATTTATGATATATAACTATTATACATGTTATCTATCAAGATAGAGTACACAGTGTGTTAAGATGAATACCTTCATGAAATGATATGTTTGTTTTTCCCTACATGTATTAGAAAAAAGTGAAACAAATCCTATGCCAAATAGCTATTTAACAGAGCCCATGCCTCTTGACTCTATTAAACTGGATGTAATGGTGGTGGTCTTTACCACCGCCAACTCAATGCCATATTATCCCCCTTCCCACCACCTTCAACCCGTAACAGTCACTCACTTCTCGCATTTTACAACATCAAGTAAAGTCCCTATGGTAATTATAAAGAGGGCATATATCATATTACCATGTAATTTATAGTTGTGCATTGTAGCACTCTAGACTATCTCAAACTTTTGCATGAACAGTGCTATTACCAGGATATTAGTAAAATTACTACAACTTGCCATATACGTCAGTGAGTCTTTAAATGAATGTCTCTGAGGAGAATCTTGTCTTAATGATGGGCGGGGATAAACTGCGACTGTTTGGAAGGTGTGTTTGATTTTAAGGATTGGTTCATAAGGGTCGTTGAAGGTGATGAGTTGATTAGATGAAGATCGTTCACTATTCGTTGCTTACTCAATACAAGATTTTATGGCTATGCTATAAAAGTCAAAATACTAAACTGTCGCTACAGTGATGACACCAAAATATTCTTATAGTGTGGCAATGTTTTTTGATAGTCACAAAAATTCAGGAAATGGAATAAATATCGTGAATCAAGTATTTGTGAATGTGAAAAAAAAAAAAAAAAAAAAAAATGGGTGTTTAGATGAAATTGAATTTTTTAAAGAAAAAGTGGGAAAAAAATGGGTGTTTTATTTTCACTTAAACTGGTGATGGACAACTCCAGTAAGGAATATGCCTCTGGTGAAATTAAAACTTTTCCTTTCTCTTGGATTAGTCACAGGAAAAGGAATTTTCTGTCTAATTAGTGCGATTGGATCAATGATCCCGCAAAAGCCTCTAAGATTACATTGTAATCTAATTTTGCAATAGCTTCTTGCTAGAGTTTTGCTTAATATACTTCAACATTTAATAAAAGTAAGGAATATGTCTTTAAAATGTGCTAGTAGATGTTTTATTTCATGATGAATCTGGAATACATACATACTGCGAATTCATAAAAACTTAGAATTATTACAAACTGACACAACCAGGAAGTACCATAATTAATTGCTGCAAATTATAAGTCTTGAACTACAAGAAAGCTATAATTACCACCTTAACAATCATTATGGATGCAAGCATGCTGGATATGCTCACTTAATTCACACTCTAAGAAGCATTAACGTGGTTCATTTTCTTCAAACACCGTGTTTCTGCTACCCGAGTAAGATTCCCATTCATTAGGACCATATGAAACTAATGGACCATCGTAAAGATCAGATTGCTCAACTTCGAGGACTAAGCTTGTTGTCTCCTGACTTGTTTGTGGAATCCAAGGATGAGTTGTGAATTTCCTCAAGTTGTCTAGCTCCATTGCCACCTCTTTCATTGTAGGTCTATCTTGGCTTTGTAAACTAAGGCATCTCTTGACCAGATCAGCTAGTGCATGTAACTTGTCGAGAGTTCCTTCACGTAAGAGTCGAGGTTCAACAATTTCAAATAAGCGATTTTGTTTAACTGAATTAACCAAAATATGTTGCTAAATTTTTTTCTTCTTTGATTCTATCAGCACCAATGGGTTTTTTACCATTATGAGTTCTGCAAGGACCACTCCAAAGGTATATACGTCACTTTTCTCTGTTAACTGGCTTGTGTGATAGTATTTTGGATCCAAATACCCTAGTGTACCTTGAATAAAAGTAGTTACTTGCTCGTGATCTAATGGGACTAACCTTGATGCTCCAAAATCTGAAATTTTAGCGGTGTAGTTATCATCTAATAGTACGTTGGTCGACATGACATCTCTATGTATGATTGGCATAATAGTTTCTGAATGAAGATATGCAAGTGCCCCAGCAGCTTCAGCAGTTATTCTCAACTGGTTCTCCCATGATAACCAACTCATTCCACCCAATCTATGATGAATATGATGGCAAAGTGTGTTATTTGAGATGAATTGATATACAAGTACAGGGACTTCTTCTTCCAAGCAACAACCCAAAAGTTTTACCACATTTCGATGGATGACTTGCGTAAGGATCAAGACTTTGTTGATGAACTGCTCTGCCTGGCTCCCATCCACTACATTTGATTTCTTTATTGCAACTACACGTTTATCAGACAAAATTCCTTTGTAGACAACACCATAGGCACCTTGACCAATAATTTTCTCTTGAGAATAATTGTTAGTGGCTTTACGAAGTTCTGAGGTGTCAAACAAAGTCATTTCCTAGTGCGATCCTTGTGAATCGATCTTTTGTTTCAGCACCGGTTTGCTCAAAAAGCTTTTCCCTGAGCCTCGTTATCTTCCTCTTCTTATTCCAAAGCAAGTCCCCATAATCCCAAATAATAATGCTTATTAGCCGATCACAATCGCTACATGTGAAAATAATATGAAAAAGACTTAAGTTTATATCATTGTGCGGATCAGTTTAAAATGAAGAAAATATGTGTTAATTTTTGAGATAAAAAATACATGTTGAAAAAATGGGATTTAAAGGCTAGGCTTATGGGAGTGATACTATACCTATAATCAATATTTTCCATCTTGCATCTTTAGAAGCAACAGGTTGGCAACCATTTTGTGTTTTTGCATCACCAGTAGTACCTCGTAAACAAGTACAATTGTAACTCCCTGGAGTATTAAAGCAATCACCGTAACAAGGGTAGGTTCTTGGATCTTCGCACTCGTTGATGTCTGAAAATCAAAATGGTAAAAAAATTGTTCATGTATGGACATGCATTGTATGTTTCACTCCGAGCAAAGTAGAAAAGTTTTAGACTAGTTAATACTTTGCATCTTTTAAGTCAACCAACCATTTACTGTTTAAATAAAAATTGCTAATTTTATAAGTGTATAAAACGAACAAAGTCAGTCAACTTTTCTGCTTTTTACATCAAATGCCAAGTTAACAATTTTACCAGTAATCATTTGTAGTTACAAAATTTTTATTTAGTCACATGCTCCTACATGTACCTATAAAACCAAGCATACTCTTCCCGTTTCAAAATTATTGGCAGAAGACAAAAACCACACAGTTTAATAAAAGTACGACCACTATAATTTTTAACCACTCAAATAAAATATTGCTCACTAAAGTCTCTTGCTATTACTTAAAAAGGAAAATGAACAATTATTTTAAGACATAAAAAAAATATATATATGAACTGTAATTTTTAGGGGTGAGCAAAACAAACCGAAAAAACCGAACCGAAAAAACCAACCGAAACTAAAAACCGATGGTTCGGTTTTTACTTTTTCAGAAACCGAAAAATAAGGTTTGGTTTCGGTTTTCGACCAAAAACCAAACCGCAAAAACCGAACCGAGCCGAACCGGTTTTATTATATAATAATATCTAGTTTAATATGATTAAATAACTAAATAAATCAAATTTATAAATTCATATTCATTTTGTGAGTGGATTTATAATATATTTATCTTAACGTTTATATTTATATGTGTGTTTGTCGTCTCATGTTTTGTGTGAATATATCAATAAGTATTCGATATGGATTATATTATGTGTATGTTCACTTGTATGTGTATATCTCATTTATATGTTTGTGATTGTAGAATTATGCAATAAACATTATTATGCTTAGATTGAAAAAAAGTAAATAATAATAATTAATTTTGTACGTAAAACAAGTTTGTTGGTATGATTTGGCCATACCCAAATATTACCAGTTAGAAACCGAAAAACCGAACCGAAACCGATAACAAACCGAATAAACCGAACCGCCAAAAACCGAACGGTTTCAATTTTTGGCTCTAAAAAAACCGAACATTGTGGTTCGGTTTCGGTTTTAACCAAAAACCGACCAAAACCGAACCGTGCACACCCTAGTAATTTTGAAACGAATGGAGTAATATTTTCCTTTCAAGAGTATCACTAAAACAAAACAATTTACCCAAAATAGCAACAACAAAAAATAATTTTCTATAGAAGCAATTAAAAGGGGAAAAAAAGGACATGTAGTGAGATTTAACTTAAGCATGTTGGCAAGAAAGGGAAGATGTTCAATCACTTTACATAGACAGTGGTATCCACCTTTATATGATTATATCAATCTATAGTTAATACGTGTATAATTGTTGTACCTTGGCAGCCAGGCGACATATATGGATTTCCTTCGTAGCCATCTTTACATACACAGCGATACCCACCACTTTCCCTTTTAGAGCTAACACATTTGCTATTCGATTGGCAGGCATAATCAGTGGTTGCTTCGGCTTGAGAGCAATTCAGATCACCAATAGCCCATTCGAGCACTAGTGGCACTGTATCTTCTATCCTCTTTCTGAAGGAAGTATCGTTTAAATCAGTCCTACCATTGAACTTGAATGCGCTCTCCTCACCAATAAAGGCATATGTGCAAGGATTAAACGACCTCGTATAGCTCACGTTATCCGTTGAAGAGTCCAGCATGGTACGGACCCGAGTATTATAGTAGCTTATGTCATGGGGTATGGATGATTGACAACAACCATTTCCTGTACACTCATCACTTTGAACATCTTCTGGTGTTGAACAAAAGACCATACAACCTGTAGACACGCTCCTAGACTTTGTTCCTGAAGTCAGCCAAGCATAATCATCGCAACCGATGAGTATGAACTTGTTAACTTCCGAGTAGGTGTACGGCGTATCGCTATAGTCCGTTGAGATTTTAAATGCATTATATATTGTGCCATTTCTTGTATAGCACCTGCTCGCCACTTTATTGGATATTCGGAGGGTGGAATCAGATATCACTTTGATCGAGGTGTAACCGTTTTTATAAATAGTGGCCTTTGGAGGGTTTAGTGAAGTGTTGCAGTAGATGCGAAATCCCTCATTTATATAACACTCTGAGTTGTCTCTGACACCAAACGGGTAGGGAACAATTAAGTCCCCACATCGGCTGTTGCAGCCTGGCTTAGCAAGGTTGGTAGACTTAATGAGGGTGTGGGATTCAGATGTAGAATTTGAATCAGAAGTTGTAAACGAAAACGTTTGAAATACTGCCCAAATTAGAACAACGAATTTCATGTTTGTCATTTGTGATTTCTAGGTGATGTAGTATTTTGAGGGGTTCCAAGTCTATAACTTCATACATATAGGCTATTGTAAATGAAAAAGACATTTACTCAATAACTAATTCACTTTAACTTCTAGAATACAAATGTAATCAGTTTTAAATTCCTGTTAACAGAATAGTATTCATGATGGTGATTTTTATTTTTTTTTTGCTCTTTGATGTGTTCTAGCTACTTTGTTTTGACTGAACTAACTTGTGTTATGACTAAGTTTTAGTTATCATCTTGTCCTCTAGAGACGACTCTCAATAGTCGTGAGAAAAACACGAAATTTTTTTCTTGGTTGATCCCAAACGAATATCTATCATATGAACATTATCTTGTTTGCTTTCAAAATTTATTTTTGGTATTTCAACTAACTGGTGGCTCTCGTTTAGTTCAAAATTTATTTTTGGTATTCTTCTAGCTACTGGATACTTTGTGATGTAGTCCTCTAGAGAAGACCCTCAAAAGCCTTGATCGACAATTACATCCATTATTTTTCTCATTGGTCCCAAACGAATGTACCATGAAATTCTATATATATGCCGTGTCAAATGAAAAAGTTTTTTTTTTTTTTTTTTTTTCTTTTCCGGATATTAAAGTTTTGTGAAAGTTCTTGTGTTTTCTTTCCCCAAATTAAATAGATAGGAAATTAACTGTAGAATACTTTTAGTATGATATATCTAATATGACTTGCAGCGCGTAATCACATACTATATGTTGGGATACGTACACATACAAATACCCTATGTCTAGTAAACATGTGAGCCATGAGGACACATGCGTTAATACGGAAAACGATTATAAAGTGAAAAGCTACGTTTAATATTAACTAATAGTTACTTAATATATACTTTATACTTAACGGTTGTTAGACGAGAAGTTAAGGGACTAAAGTGTAAACGAGAGCAAAGTTGGTTCCGGATATTTCCTTGTTGCATAGGGCCGATCAGTTGTATGTAGTTGAGGAGGTTTGGGATTACTTGGCTTGCAAGCTAAGCCATCCCAACATCTATATAATGAAACCTCTTGTCTAGGTTTTATTTACCTAATTATTATTTACTAAACCTAAAAGTAAAATGTTTTTTTCTCCTCCTTTGTCCTCCAATCGACCGAACACCAAACCTTCCAAAGGGTTTCGGTTCTTGCCTTCCTTGATCGATCAAACACCAAAGCAACTTCAAGGGTTTCGTTTGGTTTTTCTTCTTGTCGATCAAACATCAAAACAACCAAAGGGTTTCGTTTGATTGTTTTAGTCGATCCAACAACAATAAGAAGAAAAGTTCCAAGATTTGTTTGTTCAAGAAGTTTATTAGCTTTTCACTACTATTACTAGCATACATAATCGTTTGCTAAGAACGTATTGTGTGTGTTTACGTGAAGATCTACGTTGATCTTTAAGTGGTTTTTCATGTTTACTTTATACAAGCACGTATATTCAAGATTGTATTCGTTAGTTTGCTAAAAGGTACACATACTGGATCCTATGTTGATTACGCTACATTATACTTGATCCTTAAACTTCCGTGGTTAATGTGTTGAAGTAAACCTTCCTCCTAACACTGAAGTCGTTGGTAGTAAGTGGTTTTTCAAGAAAAAGACTAACATGGTCGGCAAGGTACATATCTATTAGGCTTGTCTTGGAGCAAAGGGTTATACTTAAACCTTTGGGATAGACTATGAGGAAACCTTTCTCCTGTAGCAGAAATTAGAACTATTAGGATTTTTATAGCCATAACGGCGTACTATGAGTGTGAGATTTGGCAAATAGAAGTCAAAACTGAAGGATTTGTCAATATAAAATATCCAAAGCATGTATGCAAGCTTCAAAGATCCATTTATGGATCAAAGCAAGCATCAAGGCAATGGAATACAAGATTTGATGAAGAAATCAAGAAACTTGGTTTTTCATAAAATCTTAATGAGCCATGTGTATAATAGAAAGCTAGTGGGAGTAACAATGTTTACCTTATCTTATATGTTGATGACATTTTGATCATGGGAAATCACACTCAAATGTTGAAAGGAGTAAAATCCTACCTTGGAAAGTGATTTGCTATGAAAGATATGGGAGACGTAACTTATATCCTTGGAATCAAGATCCACAGAGACAGATCAAGAAGGTTAATTGGATTAAGTCAAATTGCTTACATTGATAAAATCTTAACGAGATTTATGATGGAAAATTCTAAGAAAGGATTTATCCCAATTCAAGAAAGACTCGACTTAAGTAGTACACAAGGTGCTTTTACACTTGGTGAGGTAGAGCATATGCGTAATGTTCCTTCTGCTTCAGATGTAGGATCGATTATGTATGTGGTAAGAAGCACTAGACATGATGTGGCGTTTGCCCAAAATACTACAAGCCGGTTTCAACAGAATCAAGGTGAAAGTCACTGGACTGCTATGTAAAATATTCTCAAGTATCTTAGGGCTACTAGAGATATGTTCCTTGTTTATGGTGGAAATCCTGAGGCGGAGCTCAAAGTTAAAGGTTATTGCGACACTGGATATCAAACCGATAAAGATGATTCAAAGTCTCAGACATGATACGTCTTCGTTATTGCCGGAGGCGCTGTGGATGGAAGAGTACCAAGCAGACCATCGCTGCAATGTTTGCAACAAAAGCTAACTACATAGTTGCTTCAGAAGTTGCGATGAAAGTTCTTTTGAATAGGAATTTTTTTATGGGTTGGGTGTTGTTCCCACAAGCGAACAACCCCTATAGAGATGTATTCCGATAACTATTGAGCAATCATCATCGCTGATGAACCTGGTACTATGAAAGGCACCAGACACTATCCTAAACAATATCACTATGTTTTAGAACTAATAAAAATTGGTGAAATCAACCTACACAAAGTTTACACATATGAGAATTTAGCTGATCCTTTTACGAAAGCTTTACCTAAGAGAAAGCTTACTCAACATGCTGAGCACATAGGACTTCATTTAGCTAATAGTTTCATGTAATTCTGTGTTTAGTATTTGGATAAGGAATGTAACATAGTTATTTATTTTAATGAATTAAAGTATTTGATATGTTTGTTTTCAATCACAATAAGCTATATTCTATATTTACATGTTTAAATTCTTGAGTAATTTATATCATTTTAAACTTTCCATTGACAGTCAACTATATAGGAATATAGTTAAATTAAGACAAATATGAAATATTGGTAATATTCCATGAATATTAAGAAGGAGTCCCACCAAACTCACATGGTATTCAAAAGTTGCATAATGGACTTCTCTAATTAACAAGATTTCACTTTATGGATCTTCGTCATTATGTGAATCGTGTAAATGATATCTTTATTTATCCTTAGACTTGAGGCACAAGCTGGAATGACATGTGTGGATCCTAGTTTTTGAATTTAGTTTAACGCTATCCATAACTGGTAGTTATAAAGGCTTTATGAAACATGCGGATTACGCTTGTTGTCAAGACAAAATTTGTTCCTTCAATTAATTTTGAGGTATGATCCTACTGGGCCACTCGTGGGTTTCATCAAATGTTTGTACGACCGTACCCAAATTAGATCTCGATATGTCCCGATGAATTTGGTAATCATGATCAATCGATGAAACGAGAAACATAATAGTGACATTGTGGAATGACTTAGATCAATATCTGTATTTAACATAGTATTTGAATCAAAATGATAATAAATGATGAATCATTTAATTATGCCTTTATGAAACGACACTTGGTGTTCATGTTGCTAGATGCTCACCAATGTTATTACATTATTTGTAACATGTCCAAGTGGGAGCTGTTGGGATATGTACACATAGAAATACCGTATGTTTAGGAAATATATTAGCCCATGGGGACACGTACGTTAATACGAAAACTATTATAAAGTGAAAAGCTATGTTTAATATTAACTAATAGTAACTTAATATATATTTAATACTTAACGGTGGTTAGACGAGAAGTTAAAGGGCTAAAGTGTAAATGAGAGCAATTTGGTTCTAGATCTTTCCTTTTTGCATAGGCCCGATCAGTTGTATGTATTTGAGGAGGTTTGGGATTGCTTGGCTTGCAAGCTAAGCCATCCCAACACCTATATAATGATATCAAGCTTAAAGGTCGTGGTAGGAAGTAATTGTGTGTTTGGTAGGTGCCAAATGTGATTTAGTGAATGGTGGTTTGTTTTCTTGTTTAAAGGATAGGAAGTGTCTTGTTATATAAGTTTTACCGCCTATGTAACGGGCTGAGATATGTGACTTCACCCATATCCTTTGTACTTAAATATTTTTTGGAGTAATACATTTGCCGGAGAAACCCTTTACCAAAAAAAAAATCTCTTGTCTAGGTTTTATTTGTAAGTTTGTGTATATTGAATGAATAATAATGTGACGTACATCAAGATTATATAAGCTACATAATGGGCCGAATATACAATGGGCCAATACTAATACTAATCTAATAATAATAGACTAACACTCCCCCGCAGTTTGAGCGGGAGGAGACCGAACACTCAAGCTGTCACGAAAATCAGAAAACAAGGCAGATGGTAACCCCTTAGTAAAAATATCAGCATACTGAAACCTTGAAGGAACATGTAGAACTCGAATTTGACCAGTAGCAACCAAATCACGAACAAAATGAATATCAATCTCAATATGCTTTGTACGTTGATGCTGAACAGGGTTAGAAGACAAGTACACTGCACTCACATTATCACAATAAACAATAGTAGCAGATGACAATGGTGTATGAAGCTCACGTAGTAAATTCCTAAGCCAACATGTCTCAGAAACAGCATTGGCAACACCGCGATACTCAGCCTCAGACTAGAACGAAATCGTCGGTGACGTTTAGAGGACCATGAAAGTAAGTTGTTGCCAAGAAAAACACAATAACCTGATGTAGACCGGCGAGTGGTAGGGCAACCAACCCAATCAGAATCCGAATAAGCAACCAAGGACTCAGTAGTAGAAGAAAATAACTGTAAACCATAAGCCAAAGTCCCCTGAACATACCGTAATATCCGCTTGAGAGCAGTGAAATGAGGCTCGCGAGGATCATGCATATATAAACAAACCTGCTGCACATCATAAGTAATATCGGGTCTAGTGAAAGTGAGATACTGAAGAGAACCTGCAAGACTCCGATATAACATAGGATCAAAAACCGGATCACCATCATCACCCAACTTAGACTCAGCGTCAACAGGAGTCCGAGAAGGGTTACAACCAACCATATGTGCACGCTCCAAAATCTCCATTGCATACTTACGCTGTGACAAAAACATCCCAGACGAGTCACGTGTAACTGACACACCCAAAAAATAATTAAGAGAACCCAAATCTGTCATAGAGAACTCCTTATGCAAAGAAGCAATAATCCGCTGTAATAAACTATCAGATGAAGCAGTAAGCACAATATCATCCACATATAGTAGCAGAAAAGCAGTATCATCACCGTGTCGGTAAATAAATAAAGAAGAATCACAACGACTCAAAGCAAACCCAACGGTAAGAATATAAGCAGCAAACCGCTGAAACCATGCCCGAGGCGCCTGCTTAAGACCATAAAGAGAACGCTGTTACAAACAAACATAATCTGGATGCTCAGGATCCCGAAAACCAGGTGGCTGATGCATATAAACAGTTTCAGCCAAATCACCATGCAAAAATGCATTCTTGACATCAAGCTGATGAACAGGCCAATGTCTAGAAATAGCTAAACTAAGAACAGTTCGAATGGTGCCCGGCTTAACAACTGGACTAAAAGTCTCATCAACATCCACTCCCTCCACCTGTGTGCTACCATTGGCAACAAGACGTGCCTTGTACCGGCTAAGAGTGCCATCGGCCAAATACTTATAGCGAAATAACCACATACACCTAACAACATTAACACCCGCAGGACGAGGTACACAAGTCCAAGTTTTATTCTTAATAAGCGCATTATATTCATCAATCATAGCATTTCGCCAATTTGGATCATCAAGAGCAGCCTTATACGACCTAGGTGACGGAGAAACAGTTGACACATGACCACCATACTTAGGATTAGGACGAGTAGTCCCGACACGAGAACGTGTGACCATGGGATGAATAGATACAACAGGTGGTGGCGTTGGTGGGTCAGGGATAGGTGCGGGAGAGACAGGTGGCGTTGGTGTAGGTGGGGCAGGGGAGGTAGGTATATTTACTGGTTCGTGAGGTGTAGGTATGTCAACTGGTGGTATAGGAATCGGGTTTAAAGTAGTACCAATTGGGGTGGTGTTGATAATAGTGGAAATGAGATTGGAAGAATCTTCCAAAAAATCATAGGATGGAGTGGGTTTGGACGGATGGGTTTGAAACGGAAAAACCGTTTCATCAAATGTAACATGGCGAGAGATAATAATTTTGTTGGTATTTAGATCAAGACAACGATAGCCAAAATGATTGGCAGCATGTCCCAAAAATATGGCTGGTGTAGCGCGAGGTCCTAATTTATGGTTGGTATCAATATGAGGGTAACAAAGACATCCAAAAACACGAAGTACACTATAATCAGGTGTAGCACCAAAAAGGCGGGTAAAAGGTATGTCATTGTTAATGGCACGGGAAGGTAGGATATTCAATAAATAAACAGTCATATTAAGAGCCTCAGTCCAATAGTTGGGTGGTAAATGTGCTTGGAACAATAAAGTACGAATAAGGTTATTGATGGTACGAATCATGCGTTCAGATTTTCCATTTTGTTGAGAGGTGCGGGGGCAAGAAAATCTAAATTGGATGCCATTGGTTGAAAATAATTTATGAAAGGCGGTATTATCAAACTCACCACCATGATCACACTGAAACGACTTAAGTTCACACTTAAACTGAGTACGAACATAACTACGAAACAACTGAAATTTAGACAAAACTTCAGATTTATTCATTAATGGATAAACCCAAACATACTGAGAGTAATGATCAAGAAACAAAACATAATACTTAAAACCAGAAAGACTCGGAATTGGGGATGTCCACAAATCCGAGTGAACAATGTCAAAACAAGAAGTAACAGTACTAGACGAACTAACAAACGGAAGCTTCACGTGTTTACCAAGCTGACAAGCATGGCAAAGAACGGGAAGCTTCTCTTTAGTACAAGAAATAGAATCACTAGACACAAGACGCCGTAACACTTCACTTCCTGGATGTCCAAGTCGTTGATGCCACGTATACTGACTGGTAAGATAGGCGTAAGGAATTGGAGAAGGCTTCGTAACAGGGTAAAGATCACCCGTGCTATCACAACGGAGGAGTACCCGTCGAGTTATGAAGTCCTTCACAGAAAAACCAAAAGGATCAAATTCAACAGTGAAATAATTATCACGAACAAACTGACGCACAGAAATAAGATTTTTTACGATATGAGGAGTAATTAAAACATTATTTAAACGAAGAGGACGAAAAGGTGTAGACAAGATACTATGGCCGGAGTTGGTAACGGGAATGAAACGCCCATCACCAACGCGACATGATGGATAAATGCACTCATTAAGAATATCACTAAGACAATGCACAGAATCATTAAGATGAGAGCTCGCACCTGTATCCATATTCCAATTTCCAGCAGACGGGTCCAGAAGAGTGTTAGTAGCAAAAGCATGCGGCAAGAGAGTCGCTTGACCTGACCCCTGTTGACCCGACGCTAGTAGTTGACCCTAGTTAAAAACTGAACCAAACGCCGGTTGTGGAGAACCTGTCAAAGTCCCTGGCGGAACCCCTTGCGGCTGTGGACCTGCTGATGAACCTGCGCAAAATTGAACACCAGGCTGTTGTGAACCGGCGCTGTGAACCGAACCTGTCGAACTCCCAAACTGAACCCCTGGCGACTGTGACCCGCTGTTGTGAACCGGCACACCATTGAACCCTGGTGGTACGTGAGCCCCCTGTGGAGATGAACCTGCAAACTGAACCGGTGCTGTGGACACGTTGAACCCCCTTGGTAGAGTATGGGCTGGTGAAAGGCCATACGGTAAGAAGGCTTGTGAACCGTGGGACTGTTGGGCCGGGTAGGAGTAATAAGGGGGTAATTGGGTCGGTGGGTTATAAAGAGGTGGGAACTGGGCCGTGGCATGATATGCAACCGGTGTAGTGGTAGAGGGTTTGTTTTCTGAAGTGTTAAATCCCAATTTAGACAATAACTGTTTCAAAGTATCCATATCCACAGAACTGGAACTACGAGGAAGTATTGTAGACTTACCATGTACACCATTGTGAAGATACCGACACGCCTCACCAAAACGACAATGACCTTTAGCAAACAAAAAACAAGGTTTGTTAACTTTTTCCAATGGATTAGACGGACGCCTAGGAGTATTATTTGCCAACAAGACCATAGGAGAAGCGGAGGTAGCATCCACAAACGAGTCTTGAATTTTAGACTTCATGCGCATCTCTTGCGTAGTTAACAAAGAACGAACCGTCTTGAGATCGGGAAAGGGTTCCCGACTAGCAATAACGGTTGAAATCACATCATACGTGTTAGGTAAACCTTCAAGTGCAAACGTAACAATATCATCGTTACTAAGTGGAGAACCAAGACCATTCAAAACCAAGGCAATAGACTCAATTTTCTGAAAGTATGCATCAATTGTTAAGTCCCCAAGCTTTAGATTACGTAACTCCGCCTTCAAAGCCATAGCTCGAGGGCGTTTATTGTCTTGAAAAATCCCCTCAAGACACACCCACGCCTCTTTGGCAGATTTGGGATTAAGAGCAACCAACCGTTTTTGAAGATTCGAGGCAAGTGTAGAGAAGATCCAAGACCTAATGATGAAGTCAACCTTGAGCCATTCCGCATCCTTAGTCGAGGGTGGAGGAGGTGTAGTAGATGAGGATGCTTCTGGATCGACGAGATGATCCAAGATGCCATATCCATGACAAATGTGAGAAAAATAATATAACCATGATGAGTAATTCATCTCATCAACATCAAGCTGAATCGGAACAAAAGTGGTAAGGTGATTCATAGCCATAAGTTTATCCGATAACGTGAGGGCAGATGGGGGTAGGTTCGTATCCGTAGTCATTGTAGTGTTTAAGGGTTATTAAATCGTTCTTGGATAATAAAGTGGTCGATAAAACCGGTCCTCTTCGTTTGTTGACAAAACTGGTCGACAAAACCGGTCGACAAAAATTTGGATAATAAAGTGGTGTGGTAACAAGCTAGTAGACCAACACGTGGATTTACTATTCGTAATGTACTTGGTTACGTGGGGAACAAAAAAAAAGTGATTTAATTAAAACTTGGGTAACTTACTAGTAGACCAACACGCGGGGTAAAAAAAACTTATTAAGAATCGAATAAAAAACCAAAAAAAAAACTTGTCGAGGTTTAGTGGTCGACGAACAGTAAGGGTTTAATGAGTCGAATAACAGTTAACAAACGAGGTCGACAACACACTTGGTCGACAAACACAGCTCGACAACACACTTTGGTCGAGAAACAAATTAAACAAAAACGTGCGGAAGCAGTAGAAGGGATCGGTTAGGTTGATACCATGTAAGTTTGTGTATATTGAATGAATAATAATGTGACGTACATCAAGATTATATAAGCTACATAATGGGCCGAATATACAATGGGCCAATACTAACACTAATCTAATAATAATAGACTAACATTATTTACCTCATTATTATTTACTAAACCTTAAACATTTTGTTCTCCTCCTTTGTCCTCCAATTGACCGAATACCAAACCTTCCAAAGGGTTTCGGTTCTTGCCTTCCTTGATCGATCAAACACCGAAGCAACTTCAAGGGTTTCGTTTGGTTTCTGGGCTTGTCGATAAAACATCAAAACAACCAAAGGGCTTTGTTTGATTGTTCTAGTCAATCCAAAAAAAATAAGAAGAAAGGTTTCAAGATTTGTTTGTTCAAGAAGTTTATTAGCTTTTCACTACTAGTACTAGCATACGTAATCGTTTGATCTGTAAGTGGTTTTGCGTGTTTGCATTATACACACGTGCAGATTCAAGATTGTGTTCGTTAGCTTGCTAAAAGGTACACATACTAGATCCTATGTTGATTACGTTACATTATACTTGATCTTTAGACTTTCATTGCGTACTTGTGTTTATGTGTTTAATTATTAACGTGTTAATAGTTTTAAAATTCCAACACTATAGGCATATATATGTTCGTTATTTCTGTTGCAACCTAGTTCGTCATTCCTTACTCGTGAACGAGTTACCTCTGTAAAACCTGAAAAATCTAAAACCTATAAAAGACTAAAATACCCTTGGAACCAAGAATAATAAAATACGTAAAACTCGTTTATAATAAAGTACGGAAATTAAAAACCTAATAAATAAAAACTTAACGAATATAATTTCGTGGATGACTTTGGTACGACGAAGGAAGTAAATGTTTCGCTAATAAGTTGGGCCGTTTGGACTCGTGTCATTTGTTTTGTTTTGCGCCAAGCCTAAGCCCAAGAGGATGTTTGTTTGTGTTCGTGTGAGCCAAGGAGGAGGGGGGCCGAAGCCCATTTGTTTGTGTGTGTGTTTTCGGTTGGATCCAAGCCAACCCAAACCCAATCACTTTCCTAATCTAACTCAAATACTACAACTATAAATACAACACATAATCACTTAATTGGAACCCTAGTTTTGCCTCTCCTTTTTCTTTTTCTTTTGCTCGGCCGAGAATTCCCAACACACCTTGGTGTCGATTTTTCTTATTCAAGTGAAGGTATATCGTTTATTCATCTTCCTTTAACATACCTTGCATGTATATGTCGAGATATATTTGATTTGTCGCGTTTCTTTTCTTTTTGTTTTGGGCCGAGAGGTGGTAACAAAGGAAAACTAGAAACCCTAATTTATATTAAGCGTATGATTGATAAGGAACGTGTAGGTGATAAGTAATATTGAATCGGGTCATGTATATGTTGAACTAATGTGAGCCGAGACATGCATGAGTGGACCGAGACATGCATGAGTTCGAATGGAATATTAAAACATGTAACTTGAATATGTAATGTTTCGATGAGCTAGGTCTTGTATAAAACATGCTAGCCGAAACCCTAATTGAACCGAATAAGTGTATATGAGATTTAGACGTGTAATAAATAAGTAATGGGTACGTAAACATAAACCCTAGTTTAATATGTTAAGCGTGTAGGTATACAAAACCCTAATAACGTATGGTCACATGAAATCAAAAACGTGTATGATAAAGAGTAAAAGTAAAGAAGGTTATTAATTACGTATTAGGTTAAGTGGAGAGTCATTAAGACGTAACATGTAATGAATGCATATTAATGAGATATTAAAGAGTAAGAAACCCTAGAACGTAAATAAGAGTATATTAGGGTTTAAGCTAAATATAGTAAGTGTTATTTCATGTGTGAGTTATAACTTATAAAACTATTTTCTCATTTAACTTAGACTTTAATAAATGATATAACGAACCCTAATCTACAACATTAATTATAAAATACTTAAGACTTATTAATAAACCCTAAAGTATAAAGATTACTAATTATGGATACCAAATATTTAAAAGATCATTTTGACGATTATGGAATCATTAATAACTTGGACGACCGTTGATGTCTATAGGTTCTGTGAAGAGGGAGTAATCCTTTGTTTTCGTCTTTCGCTTTTGATCTTTTGCTTTCGAATAAGGTACGGATATTCTGACCTTTTCAGTAAAGGTTTCGTATGAAGTTTTCTTTTCGATATCATATTAGGATTTCCTAAACCTTTGCTATGAACCCTAATGTGTTTATTCGAGCTGTTGCTTATCGAACTTTGATTTCGAATTATAAAACATCGATTTTTGAACTATCGATATGAAAACTATGATTTTGGAAAGATGAATGATTTTCTGATAAATATGATCTATGTCATTTATGACATTCTTATTTGATTTCTGATAGTTGACACCCAAGCCAAATATAACTAGTCATGGGGGTTCCATGTCCGTGTCGACAAATGCACTTTCGACATGACTCTAGGGCGATAGAGTGATGTTCTGCCACGTCCCTTTCTGTTATCTGTATGAGCTCAATTTGAATTATGTTATGAATATTTGTCTGTGGGGCGTATGGATGCATCCTAGATCTGTTATATGCCATATATTATTTGTTATTTGTTATCTGATGATTGATGCTGCGTGCATGCACGCCCTTCATAACTCTGGTAGGTCTCCCCTACAAATATGTTGCCTTATGTGATTATAATATGTTTCTGATATGGCATATGTTCTGGGCTTCGAGGTAGTTAAACTATAAAACTTATTCTGATATTTCTGAAATTATCTTTTGAAATGAATATGACTTCACTGTTTTCTTTTACTTTATTTCGTATTCGATTTTCGTTTCGTATTCATTTTTGCTTGTATATCTCATTCACGGGCTTTGTAAGCTCACCGCACTTTTCTTTTCTTCCCGCAGGTATCTAAGCATTGAGCTGGGTATTGCTTTGGGATGAGTGCTGAGTGGACTTACCTTAGAGATTTAGCTTTGATATTATGATGCCATTTAGACTTATGCTTTAGACATTTCATTTGGAGTTTATTTTTCATTTGGGACCTATGTATTGAAGTCTTTTGACTTGGATTATTTCCATATTTATGTTAAAGATTTCTTTTGGTTTATATGTTTGCTTTGATATGACACCATTACTTGTGATTCCTTTACCCTTGTGGGGTCGGGGCATTACAATTTATGGCATCGAGCCGTGGTTCTACGACTTGTAGTCAGGACCTGTGACATATGGAGCCTAGGTTTTGAGACTTTAGAACTTAGGATTTGACCTGTGAGGATTTGGGTAGACTTTAGGATTCCTGCGTATTTCCATTTCGTATCTCACCTTTGTTCATTTTGCTAATCGTTTGGATATCATTCAGATGGTTCAAACTCGTCGTAACGGTAACTCGGGAGGGGACGATGATGCTCCCGACATGGATGCGCGATTGCGAATGCTCTCAACTCTCTTTTCCCTGGTTTGACTACACCTGAGATGATGGAGCAGGTGGTCAACAACATTCGTAATCAGAATGGTGCTTCGGGTAGTGGTGGAGGAAATCAACCCGTCGGTATTCATACTTGGCTCGAGCGTTTCGGTAAGTGAAGCCTCTTTCGCTTAGCACGCTGCTACTCCTACGAGGCCGAGGACTGGATCACTCATATTGAGAAGCTGTTTGAAGTACTGGGTTGTGGAGACGGGTTTAAGACTCGTTTGGCTTCATTCAAATTGGAAGGTGATGCTTTGAGTTGGTGGAAAGCATTGAAACAAGCAAGAGGAGGTGATGCTTTTGCTGTGACTTGTACTTGGGACCTGAGTTTCGGACTATCTTCTACAACCGTTACTTCCCGATGCTTGAGCAAAGCAAAGGTATGAGAGGGATTATCAGGCGATCTACCAGTTTGATAATGAGACCTCTAATGAGTACATGAGTAGGTTTATGAGGTTGGTGAGTTTTGTTGGAGTGATTGCTGGAGATGGTAGGCGTCAAGCTAAGCACTTCAAGTGGGGATTGAAGAAGTGGGTGTTGGACCGATTGCTTAATATTGAGTATGAGAATGTGTCGGCCTGTAATGATGCGGCTCGTAACATTGAGATCTTCCATGAGGTTTCGGGTTCTAACAAGCGTAATCGCGATGGTGATCGGATTCAAGGTAGGACTCAAGGCAATGACTATAAGGGAAACTCTGGTAGGAGTTATGATTCGAGAGGTCATGTGGATAGGAGTTATGATCAGCGGGGTCGGTCGGGAAGGAATGTTGACACTGGGACGTTCTGAGACGAGGGTCAAGATAATAGGAATCTTGGTAGGAATGGAAGTGATCGTCGAACCAAGGTAACAATAACCAGCGTTACAACAGGGGATCAGCCAGCTAGAGGAACGAATCGGTCGTGCGTCAGATCTTCTAGTCAGAGGCCAAAGTTTTGCCACCCCCACCTATTTGTACTACTTGTGGAAAGGCTCATCCAGGCGGTGTTTCAAGGCCAGCGGTGGATGTTTTGGTTGTGGTTCCACTACTCACAAGATTAAAGATTGCCCTAAGAAGAATCCGGACGGTTCCTGGAAACTACATCAAGCCGCCAACTACTCTTTGGGACGTGTCTATGCTACTACTCGTAATCAGCGGAGCGAACTTGAGGTACCATTACGGGCACTCTTTTCATTGATGATTTTGCTGTCTTCGTTTTATTTGATACTGGCGCCACACACTCTATTATATCTCATCACATCGCTAAGAAACTTAATATGAAGCCCAAACCGTTAACAAATCACTTATCGATTTCGACGCCTATGAAAAATCATGTGATCATTGATCGTAAATATGTCGAGTGTCCTCTTCGTTTTGATGATCGTATTCGCTTTGCAAATCTGTATCCTCTCAATATGGTCGACTTTGATATCATTCTAGGTATGGATTGGTTGGCTTACCATAGAGCTTCAATCGACTGCCATGCTAGAACGGTGATCTTTGGAGACGTAAAACATCCTGAATTCGTTTATTATGGTTCTCAACCCCTTAAATCTGTTAAGCTCATTTCCGCTATGAAGGCACGAATCATGATTGCTCATGGGTGCCAAGGTTTTCTAGCATCTGTTAAGGATACATCTTTGGAGAGTCCTAACATTGATAGTCTTTCGGTTGTTTGCGAATTTGCCGACGTTTTTCGGATGAACTCCCTGGACTTCCCCATTTCGAGAAGTTGAGTTTAGCATTGAGTTAATTCCGGTGCTTGAACCGATTTCAAGGCTCCGTATCGTATGGCACCTGTAGAACTGAAGGAGTTGAAGGAACAACTGCAAGAGATGATAGAAAGTGGATTTATTCGCCCTAGTGTTTCTCCATGGGGTGCACCTGTCTTGTTTGTGAAGAAGAAGGATGGAAGCATGCGTCTATGTATCGACTATCGTGAACTCAATCGTATTACTATTCGTAACCGTTATCCTTTGCCGCGTATAGACGATTTGTTTGATCAACTGCAAGGAGCTAAGTTCTTTTCGAAGATTGACTGAGGTCGCTACCATCGTTACGTGTGAGGGATCAAGATGTTCCTAAGACCGCGTTTCGTACCAGATATGGTCATTACGAATTTCTCGTTATGCCTTTTGGTTTGACTAATGCGCCTGCTGTGTTTATGGACCTGATGAATCGTGTTTTCCATGAGTTTCTCGACAAGTTCGTTATTGTCTTCATCGACGACATCTTAGTTTACTCTAAGTCTGAAGAGGAGCATGAGCAACATCTCCGGATAGTTTTGGAGATTTTGAGGAAGAAGAAGTTGTACGCCAAATTTTCGAAGTGTGAATTTTGGTTGAGACAAGTTGCTTTCCTTGGTCATATCGTATCAGCTGATGGTATAACCATGGATCCGTCTAAAGTTGAGGCTATCACTAAATGGCCAAGACCTACGACAGTGACCGAGGTCGAGTTTTCTTGGACTTGTTGGTTACTATAGACGTTTTGTTGAAGGTTTCTCTCGTCTAGCTTTGCCTTTAACCCAACTGATGAGGAAAGGTGAAAAGTTTGTATGGACGGATGAACGAGAGAAGAGTTTTGAAGAATTGAAACGGAGATTGGTGTCGGCTCCTATTTTGACTCTTCCAACGGATCGAGGATTTCAAATCTACATGATGCATCTAAGAAGGGATTAGGTTGTGTTTTGATGCAACATGGAAAGGTAATAGCTTATGCTTCGAGGCAGCTAAAACCTTATGAGGAGAACTACCCAACTCATGATCTTGAGTTAGCTGCGGTGGTGTTTGCGTTGAAGATCTGGAGGCATTATTTGTATGGAGAGGCGTGTGATGTATTCATCGATCATAAGAGTCTCAAATATATTTTCACTCAGAAGGAACTTAATATGAGACAAAGAAGATGGTTAGAACTTCTTAAAGATTATGACACTAACATTCAGTACCATCCAGGTAAGGCTAACGTAGTTGCTGACGCACTTAGCCGGAAATCGGGCATTCTTGCGAGTATCAAGATTGAGCCTAGGATTTTGCGTGATTTAGAGAGTTTGGATGTTGAGTTGTGTGTACGAGGTTTTGATGGATACTGGGCTAGTATGAAGGTGGAGTCGAACCTTATACTGCAAATCAAAGAAGCTCAGAAAGATGACGGCGAGTATTTGTGGGCGTGGCGCAAAATGTTGAAGAAGGTAAGCAAACGGAGTTTAAGGTTGATAATGACGGTATTGTGTGGTATGGAGATAGGCTTTGTGTTCCCAATGATTCGGTACTTCGTGAGAAAGTTATGACTGAAGCTCATAGTTCTCCTTTCACTATTCATCCTGGTTCTACCAAGATGTATAGGGATTTGAAGCAATACTTTTGGTGGAACGGCATGAAACAAGATGTGGCGACGTTTGTGTCGAAGTGTATGATTTGTCAGCAAGTGAAGATTGAACATCAAAGGGCTAGTGGATTGTTACAGCCATTGGAGATTCCAACATGGAAGTGGGATAAGATATCTATGGATTTTGTGACTGGATTACCTCTTACTAGGAAGAAGCATGATGCGATTTGGGTGGTTGTTGATCGACTAACCAAATCTGCTCATTTCTTGCCAATCAGGAAGGATTATGGTATTGGTAAATTGGCGGAGATTTTTCAGCAAGAGATCGTTAGACTTCATGGTACTCCGACATCTATTGTGTCCGATAGAGATCCGCGTTTTACTTCTCGTTTCTGGAAGGGTTTGCAGAAAGCTTGGGGTACTCGACTTAATTTTAGTACGGCATTTCATCCTCAAACAGATGGTCAGTCGAGAGGACTATACTGACCTTAGAAGATATGCTAAGGGCTTGTGCTTTAGAATGGACTGGCAGTTGGGATGAATATTTATGTTTAGTAGAGTTTGCTTATAACAACAGTTGGCATGCTAGCATTAAGGCGGCACCGTTTGAACTTCTTTATGGAAGGAAATGTAGAGCACCTATTTGTTGGGATGAAGTAGGTGAGCGTTTGATTGAAGGACCGGAAATGATCGAGATCACTAATGAGAAAGTAGCTGTGGCTAGAGAGAAATTGAAGGAAGCTAGGTCTCGTCAGAAAAGTTATGCTGATAAGCATCGTCGTGATTTAGAATTTCGGGTTGGAGATCGAGTGTTTTTGAAAGTTTCGCCGTTTAGAGGTGTGAAACGTTTTGGAATCAAGGGCAAGCTTAGTCCTCGATTTATTGGACCATTTGAGATTTTGGAACGTATAGGAGAAGTTTCGTATCGTTTAGCACTTCCGCCTCAGTTATCGCATGTTCATGACGTTTTTCATGTATCACTCTTAAGGGGATATAATTATCATCCGTTACACGTTGCTTCTTATCCGTTTGATCAAATTCAGTCCGATATGTCTTTATCAAGAACCGAAGCTATTCTGGAAAGACAAGAAAGAGTTATGAGGAATAAAGTCATTCCATTCGTTAAGATTCTTTGGAAGAATCATCCTGAACGTGAGGCTACTTGGGAAACCGAGGAGTCGATGCGTGCAAGTTATCCGCATTTCTTTGAATAGTTTGGTATGTTCTCATTTCGTTTTCGTTATCGTTTCGTTTCATTCAATTTTCGAGGACGAAAATTTTTTTTAGAGGGGAAGAATTGTAAAACCTGAAAAATCTAAAACCTATAAAAGACTAAAATACCCTTGGAACCAAGAATAATAAAATACGTAAAACTCGTTTATAATAAAGTACGGAAATTAAAAAACCTAATAAATAAAAACTTAACGAATATAATTTCGTGGATGACTTTGGTACGACGAAGGAAGTAAATGTTTCGCTAATAAGTTGGGCCGTTTGGACTCGTGTCATTTGTTTTGTTTTGCGCCAAGCCTAAGCCCAAGAGGATGTTTGTTTGTGTTCGTGTGAGCCAAGGAGGAGGGGGGCCGAAGCCCATTTGTTTGTGTGTGTGTTTTCGGTTGGATCCAAGCCAACCCAAACCCAATCACTTTCCTAATCTAACTCAAATACTACAACTATAAATACAACACATAATCACTTAATTGGAACCCTAGTTTTGCCTCTCCTTTTTTTTTTTCTTTTGCTCGGCCGAGAATTCCCAACACACCTTGGTGTCGATTTTTCTTATTCAAGTGAAGGTATATCGTTTATTCATCTTCCTTTAACATACCTTGCATGTATATGTCGAGATATATTTGATTTGTCGCGTTTCTTTTCTTTTTGTTTTGGGCCGAGAGGTGGTAACAAAGGAAAACTAGAAACCCTAATTTATATTAAGCGTATGATTGATAAGGAACGTGTAGGTGATAAGTAATATTGAATCGGGTCATGTATATGTTGAACTAATGTGAGCCGAGACATGCATGAGTGGACCGAGACATGCATGAGTTCGAATGGAATATTAAAACATGTAACTTGAATATGTAATGTTTCGATGAGCTAGGTCTTGTATAAAACATGCTAGCCGAAACCCTAATTGAACCGAATAAGTGTATATGAGATTTAGACGTGTAATAAATAAGTAATGGGTACGTAAACATAAACCCTAGTTTAATATGTTAAGCGTGTAGGTATACAAAACCCTAATAACGTATGGTCACATGAAATCAAAAACGTGTATGATAAAGAGTAAAAGTAAAGAAGGTTATTAATTACGTATTAGGTTAAGTGGAGAGTCATTAAGACGTAACATGTAATGAATGCATATTAATGAGATATTAAAGAGTAAGAAACCCTAGAACGTAAATAAGAGTATATTAGGGTTTAAGCTAAATATAGTAAGTGTTATTTCATGTGTGAGTTATAACTTATAAAACTATTTTCTCATTTAACTTAGACTTTAATAAATGATATAACGAACCCTAATCTACAACATTAATTATAAAATACTTAAGACTTATTAATAAACCCTAAAGTATAAAGATTACTAATTATGGATACCAAATATTTAAAAGATCATTTTGACGATTATGGAATCATTAATAACTTGGACGACCATTGATGTCTATAGGTTCTCGTGAAGAGGAGTAATCCTTTGTTTTCGTCTTTTCGCTTTTGATCTTTTGCTTTCGAATAAGGTACGGATATTCGACCTTTCAAGAAAGGTTTCAGTATGAAGTTTTCTTTTCGATATCATATTAGGATTTCCTAAACCTTTGCTATGAACCCTAATGTGTTTATTCGAAAGCTGTTGCTTATCCGAACTTTGATTTCAATTATAAAACATCGATTTTTGAACTATCGATATGAAAACTATGATTTTGGAAAGATGAATGATTTTCTGATAAATATGATCTATGTCATTTATGACATTCTTATTTGATTTCTGATAGTTGACACCCAAGCCAAATATAACTAGTCATGGGGGTTCCATGTCCGTGTCAAGAAATGCACTTTTCGACATGACTCTAGGGCAAGATAGAGTGATGTTCGCCACGCCCCTTTCTCATTATCCGTATGAGCTCAATTTGAATTATGTTATGAATATTTGTCGTGGGGCTTATGGATGCATCCTAGATCTGTTATATGCCATATATTATTTGTTATTTGTTATCCGATGATTGATGCGCGTGCATGCACGTCCTTCATAACTCTGGTAGGTCTCCCCTACAAATATGTTGCCTTATGTGATTATACTATGTTTCTGATATGGCATATGTTCTGGGCTTCGAGGTAGTTAAACTATAAAACTTATTCTCGATATTTCGAAATTATCTTTTGAAATGAATATGACTTCACTGTTTTCTTTTACTTTATTTCGTATTCGATTTTCGTTTCATATTCATTTTGCTTGTATATCCATTCACTGGGCTTTGTAAGCTCACCGCACTTTTCTTTTCTTCCGCGGCGGTATCTAAGCATTGAGCTGGGTATTGCTTTGGGATGAGTGCTGAGTGGACTTACCTTAGAGATTTAGCTTTGATATTATGATGCCATTTAGACTTATGCTTTAGACATTTCATTTGGAGTTTATTTTTCCGCTGGGACCTATGTATTGAAGTCTTTTGACTTGGATTATTTCCATATTTATGTTAAAGATTTCTTTTGGTTTATATGTTTGCTTTGATATGACACCATTACTTGTGATTCCTTTACCCTTGTGGGGTCGGGGCGTTACAACCTCAATGGATGACGTTGGATTGCACACCTTTTTAGTGAATTAACGCGTAGTATTTGCAAAACGTAGAAGACGTGTGACATAAAAAGCTCTAAGAGCGTAATAACTAATAACAACGACAGGAACACGGAAGCAAACCACGAAGATAAAAAAAGATTGCTGAATATTGCCCTTAATATTACAGATTTAGACCGAAAATTATATTACAGATTTAGAAGAAAATAATAAACTAGGATTTTTACAAGCTTGGAAATTAATTTACCAAACATATAAATCTTTTTTTTTGGGTAAAAGGTCTAAAAGACCCGATAAATATATTACTCCAAAAA
Source organism: Chrysanthemum makinoi (assembly GCA_910596185.1). Lineage (NCBI taxonomy): Eukaryota > Viridiplantae > Streptophyta > Magnoliopsida > Asterales > Asteraceae > Chrysanthemum > Chrysanthemum makinoi. The sequence goes on from OU343225.1 coordinate 53,375,899, forward strand.
ACGTTTAAGTACAAAGGATATGAATGAATCCCATATCTCAGCCCGTTACATAGGCGAAAAGCTTACATAACAAGATACTTCCTATTTTCTATATAAGAAAATAACCCACTACACAAAAAATAACATTATACTCCTATGGAGATAAAATTACTTCCTACCAAGGCCTTGAAGCTTGATACCATACGTGTCATAATAAGCATCCCGATTACCAGGGAGATCGTAAACCTGTTCCGCATAGTTATCATAGTCATAGTCATCATAATTATCTTCACGATCATGACCACCACCAAATAGATTACTCGATTCATCAAAGGTGTTCTCAACCACCTCTTCTTCATTATCAGAATCCACAATCTCTCCCACCTTAGTGAATGGGTTAACCCTTTTAGTAACAGACGTATAAGCAACCTTTTTAATAGGATTACCATTATCATCAACAAGAGTAGCTTTCCCATTCATAAGAAGCTTTTCAAACTCCCCAATTTTCTCAACAATTGGGGTATGACCAACCTCGTTATCTTTCATTAAATCACTCACATTTGGAACATGTGATACATTACCTGTCTTAATTGACCCAACCTCATTTGCTTCCATTGTATTACCAGACTCCTCTACATCACTAGGATTGCCACATTCATCAGAATCAATCGTATTTAGAGCATCAAAAGGATTAGATGTAGCGATCCCACTCGTACTGGCCACTTCAATGGCTTTCTTCTTTGTATTTTCTACCTTTTTGTGTTCAGGAGGAGGCGCTTTAGGTTGATCAGTGTTGTAAATATCGCTTGGCGGTCCCTCGGCGGTCGACCACCGCCAAGCGCCATATCGGTCTTGGCGGCGATATATCAGTGATATAACGGAGACCCTAAATTATAAAGAAATTAATTTTTTTTATAGGTATTTATATATTTTATATACATATTTATAAATATTTATTAGTTTTATTGTTATATTTAATATTTTTAATTATACATTTTATATAAATATTACAAATTTTACATTGTATATGCATTTAGTTATGTATTTCCCACTCTTAACCGATATTTGACCGATATTCCGATATTTGACCGATATTTGACCGATATTTGACCGATATTTAACCGATATTTAACCGATATTTGACCGATATGACCGATATAACCGATATGGACCGATATTTGACCGATATTTGACCGATATTGACCAACCGATAAGTGAAATATCGTATCGGTGGACCGCCGATAAGCGATATATCACTGATATATCGGCCGCCAAGACTGATATTTACAACACTGAGGTTGATACCTAAACTTAGGACCCACACTAGGTTTAAAACCTCCCATAGCTGGAACACTTTGAACACCATTCCTACCATTGTTCTTGTTATTGACAGTTTGAAAACCATCATTAACACTTTGTTTAGGCTGAGTAGGAGGTGGAACAGATTTTGGACAGTCAAGAAGCATATGACCAAAAAGGTTACACGTATCACACCGAGGCGGTTTTCATTCGTATTCAACCCGAATCTTTTCAATATTATAACCTGTCCCATCAAGTAAAGGTATCTCAACAGTGATATTCTCCCTAAGAGCCTGATCCGCCTTAACATCAATCAAGCACCTAGCAAAACTACTTCGACCCCATGATTCCAAGCACATTTGACTAGTGTAAGAATCTAACATTTTTGGCGTACCACTCAATGTGGCTAGGAGGTCGAGACCATCATCGAAAATATAGCAAGGGGCACATCATGGAATTTAACCCATACCAGAATATTAGTCAAATCCTCTTTAAGCAGATTAATATTCAATGTCCAAGTTTTAAGAATAATTGGCACATTCCTAATCATCCACGGTCCGTTTTCAAGAACATCATCAACACCTTTGCGAGTGGAAAACTTAAAGAAAAATAACCCCTTAGCATTCGTCATAACCTTTTGAATACCATACTTGGCCCACGTATTACGAACGTAATAATCAACAACCAGAAAAGCAATACGTTTACCAAGAAAATAACCATAAAGGGTATTCTCAAATTTAGAATTTACCTCCTCAACGACATTCATAGGAATGGAGAGATCCAACCCATTAGACTTTTTACTACATTCCAACCTACGAAAATTAAACATATAAATCTTGTACTTGGAACCTCTAGTTACGCATATTGGACATGACATAATTGTTTGATACTAGAAACATGAAATATGGAACTAATGGCATGTACACAAAACGTTGGTTCATTCCTGAAGCTATCAACGTGGATTTTGTACTTGCAACATTATTTCTTTCGTTGTGATACTGCTAGAACCGTATTCTACAAGAGGAACAGCATAAAGATCAGAGTCTTCACGTTCCCCTATTAAGTTACTTGTTTCATAGTAGCTTTCTTGATGAATCCAAGGATGTTTGTCACGCTTCCTTAAAGATTCAAGCTCCATAGTCACTTCTTTCATGGTAGGCCTTTCCCCACCCACTAGGTTAAGGTATCTATATACAAAGATCACATGCTGCTTTTAGTTGCTCATCAGTTGCCTCCTCTATCATTTTTCGGTCAAGAAGCTCATGCAATCGATCTTCCTTCTTTGCCTTGACAAAATATGTTGCTAGATTTCTATCCTCAAGACATCTTTCCATATTAAGTGGTCTTTGTCCTGTTATTAGTTCAGCAAGAACTACTCCAAAGCTATACACATCACTCTTATCTGTTAGTTGACCTGTATGAAAATACTCAGGATCTAAGTATCCGAAGGTCCCTTGAACTAGTGTAGTGACTTGATCATGACCCAACGGGACTAACCTCGACGCACCAAAATCCGCTATTTTTGCAGTGTAATTTTCATCCAGCAAGATGTTAGTAGACTTGACATCTCTATGTATGATGGTCATTCTAACATTTGTGTGAAGATAAGCAAGTGCACCCGCTGATTCATGTGCTATCCTTAAACGATTTACCCATGACAATCTCCCCATCCCACTTTTTCTATTATGAATGTGATGATGAAGAGTAACATTAGGGACAAACTCATAAACTAGTAATGGGACATCTGTTTCCAAACAACATCCGAGAAGCTCACTACACCAAAATCAGAGGTTGGTGACGAGAAAAATTTTTGGGTCGACAATGTCGTGCCAAATTGCATGTAGGACCCACAAGTTTTCAACAAAAGTAGCAGTCAGCCAAATGTTTTTGGCACGACGCAAAAAGGCACGACAATGTCGTGCCTTTTTGTAATTATTTGTTTTTTATAATTTAAAAACTTTTTAATAAACCAGTAAAGTTAATAAATACATCCCGCCCTTTTTTTATCTCGCCAAACACTTTGGTACGACATTGTCGTCCCAAACTGTAAATCTATTTTTTTTTTAACTTTATAAACCAGTTTTTAATTAAATTATTTAATTTTAAAAAATTATTTTTATTTAATTTAGATAATTTTATTAAATATAGAATTAAAATTAAATAGTTTATATTTATAATTAAATACTTTAATTTAAAATTAAATACATTTATAGAATTAAAAAAAATATTACCGCCAATAGTTTCCCGCCATTATTTTTCCCGCCATTATTTTTCCCGCAAAGTTTTCCTTATATATCCCGTCAAAATATAAATAACCCAATTGTCAATTCCCACAAAACACACGTAACAATAAAATGGCTGATTACACGCCGGAAAAAGAGTGGTCACTGGTTTTATCGTCGATATATCTCTTTACTCGATTTCTTGATACGTATGGGTCAGAAATTTATGATGAATATGGTTCTTATAAGAACATAGACCCGTTGATGAGAGACCGCGTTATGGAATGGTTAAGGAAAGTAGAGCCATTCTACAGGGTGTATTTGAACTCTGAAGCTAATGGTGTTGGAGGAGAAAACACGCTGGAAGCTGAAGCAATGTGGGAGCAGTTTGTCAAGCAAAGGAAGGAAAAAGATGAAGCTGAAAAAAGCCCGTTCGATTACACATTTGATGATGCGGGAAATAGGGTAACAAATCTTGAAGCATTGTTTGAACAGTTCGTCAAGCAAAAGAAGGGAAAAGATGGTGCAGGTTCTAGCAGAGCGGGAAGTAGCGGGGAAAATAATTGAATGGGCGATGTTTGTTTTGTTTCGTTTTGTTGTTTCGTTTGCTTTCTAAGTTGTTTCGTTTGAGTTGTTTTGTTTGCTTGCCGAGTTGTTTCGTTTGATCTGTTTCGTTTTGTTGTCAAGTTGTTTCTTTATTCATGTGTAATCTGGTATTGGAATTAGTATTGGAAAATGGGTGTTTGGAAAAATTATTTTTAAATTATTTAAATTTATTATAACTAATTTAATTAATTTTAAAATTATTAAATTTTTTTATAACAAATTTAATTTATTTAGTATTATTTAAATATTCTAAACACTTTTTAATATACATAAGATAAAGAAAAAAAAAACAAACAAAAAGTTTCCCGCCATTATTTTTTCCGACATTATTTTTCCGGCCATTATTTTTCCCACGAAGTTTTCCTTATATATCTCGTCAAAACATAAATAACCCAATTGTCAATTCTCACAAAACACACGTAACAATAAAATGGCTGATTACACGCCGGAAAAAGAGTGGTCACTGGTTTTATCGTCCATGTATCTCTTTACTCAAGTTCTTGATACGTATGGCTCAGAAATTTATGACGAATATGGTTCTTATAAGAACATAGACCCGTTGATGAGAGACGGCATTCTGGAATGGTTAAGCAAAGAGCGATTCTGCAGGGTGTATTTGGACTGTGAAGCTGATTGTGTTGGAGGAGAAAACACACTGGAAGCTGAAGCAATGTGGGAGCAGTTTGTCAAGCAAAGGAAGGAAAAAGATGAAGCTGAAAAAAGGCCGTTCGATTACACATTTTGATGATGTGGGAAATAGGGTAACAAATCTTGAAGCATTGTTTGAACAGTTCGTCAAGCAAAGGAAGGGAAAAGATGGTGCAGGTTCTAGCAGAGCGGGAAGTAGCAGGGAAAATAATTGAATGGGCGAGTTGTTTCGTTTGATCTGTTTCGTTTTGTTGTCAAGTTGTTTCGTTTGAGTTGTTTCGTATGTCGTGTGTAGCATATGGTCTATGTCGTGTGTATCATATCGTTTGAGTTGTTTCGTTTGATCTGTTTCGTTTTGTTGTCAAGTTGTTTCTTTATTCATGTGTAATTTAGTATTGGAAAAGGGGTGTTTGGAAACCATAATCTGGTTAACTAAGAACATGACCAGCTTTACAAATCCAACATGTGATTTGATTTATAAAAATACTTGACAGATACATACTACAAGAACAACAACATCAACAACAACAACAACTACCAGAACAACAACTACATCAACAACAACAACAAAAAGAACAACAACAACAACAACTACAACAACAACTACAACTACAACTACAAGAAGAACAACTACTACTACATACGAATATTTTCCATGTCACCTAACAGCTCACGAAGTAATGCATCCGACTGACATGCGTGGTCGTCGGGAATCCTTGCCATTTCAAGTCTTGCCTCCAAAGAACCTTACTCTTGTCTCTAGCACATGTTTTTGTGATTCCAACAAGTTTATCCTAAGATCTTTTTCATGGCAGCTCGAGCACTCTGTTGGTGCAGATCCAGAACCTTGAGAAGAGATTGTTCTTAAGTACTCGTCAAATTGATCCTTCCACATAAAATATCCGCACCCATTTTCTTCTTTTTTGGGTTGTTACATAATAAGAAAATTATAAGAGATTACAACCTAATTATTTGTATATTTACATAAATAAGAAATGTATGATTGTTCACCTTTGACAGAGGACATGAATAATATTGTCGTCCAGATGAATATTCTCTATGCGATGTTCTTAATTTTATATTTCCCGCCCACAAGAACACATAAAAAGATTAAATGGCTCCATCTCAGGTTTTGAAATTTGTGTGAAGATAAGAGGTTGTGAGGTTGAGTGGTTTTGAGGATAAGATCTGGTGGCTTTTGGTGGGATAAGATCTCAAGTTTTCTTTATGTGATATACAGAGCAGATCTAGCAGATTGTAGTGGGAAGTTTTGGCGCCATTATTTTTGGAGGGAAGTTTTGGCGCCAGTATTTTTGGAGGGAAGTTTTGGTTGGATGTTTTGATGAGATAAAGAGTTATAGACTACCCAGTTTTGATGATATCACCTTGACTTGTTAGTATAACGATATTATCTTTACTCGTTCGTTTAACATTGTCATGTATAACGATATCACCTATACTCGTTAGTGTTACATATCATGTATCACGATACTATCTCGATTCATCCGTTTTAACATATCATGTATAACGACATCATATTGACTCGTTCGTTTAACATTTCATCCGTTTTAATTTATATAAAAAATTTATAATTAATTTTAAATAATTTTCAATCAATTTAAATATTTTTTAACTAATTTAAATTATTTTAAAATTATTTAAATTTCTTATAACTAATTTAAATTATTTTTAAATTATTTAAATTTTTTATTACTAATTTAGATTAGTTTTAATTTATTTAAACTTTTTATAACTAATTTAATTAATTTTAAAATTATTAAAATTTTTATTATAAATTTAATTTATTTAGTATTAATTAAATATTCTAAATACATTTTAATATGCAAAAGATAAAGAAAAAAAAAACAAAAAGGGACGACATTTGTCGTGCCAAATTTTTTTTGACCAAAATTTTCCCTGAAAAATCAAACAACGCGCCAAATATTTTGCAAAAAAAACAAAATGGGACGACTTTGTCGTCCCTTTTTGGTCGTCCCATTTTTATCTCAATAATTGACACAGATCTGCTTCTCTTCTCTCTCAACACTTAGTAAAAAAAAAAACCCACCAAACTGCTCGTTAAACCATCAAAAAAATCAATAAAATTCCAAGAAAAACGCAATTTTCTTCAATTCGACACCACCAAAACACTACTGTCACTCGTAACCATCAATTACACACGCACCACTGTGCACAATTTGTATAATTTTTGTTATTTTGTAACATTTAAAGGTATTTTTTTTGTTAAAATTTGGTTTGTTAATTTAATTTCTTTAATTATGGTTTGATTAACTATGGTTTTATGTTGTGTTTGTGTTGGTTAGATGGTCCACCGCAGCAGCTCACCACCGTGAACCACCGCCGCAGCTCCACCACCACCACCTTTTGTGTTGGTAAGTGACTTTTTTTTTTATTTTGTTAATGTGTTTTGGTACGAAAATGTCGTCGCAAAAAGTTTTTATTAATTAATTTGGTACGACAATGTGTTTTGGGACGACAATAGTTTGTTTAACTATAGTTTTATGTGTAGTGTTTGGGACAGCCGGGACCGTCGGGGTGTTTGGGACAGCCGGGACCACCTCTTTTTCTCTTTCTCTTTTCTTCACTTCGTGTATTTCAGCCGTGAAATATATATATATATATATATATATATATATATATATATATATATATATATATATATATATATATATATATATATATATATATATATATATATATATATATATATATACTTTTATTACATCGCAGATAATGTATATACTTTTATTACTTTGTCGATAATGAAAATGATATGTGATATCGGAAAAAATGTCATGTGATATGTTATTAATTGTTACTTATAAACTTAAAGTGACCATGTTAAAATGAAAATGAAATGTGATATCGGAAAAAAATGTCATGTGATATGTTATTAATAGTCGATAATGAAAATGATACTTTGGTTAGTAATATTGTGATTGTTAAACTTGTGTTACTGTTTTTAGGATTTTAGTGATTAATTTTGGAAATTCCCCGTCCGGAGTTAATCATCCTATAGAACCCGTCCAAATTAATTTATTAGAAATTAATTTCGAAAGTCCCCTTTGGGACGCTTTTTGATTGTTTTGTCTCATTTAGGATATGAATGCGTATAACTGTTTTACTATTTCAGAGAAATTCGACAGTATTTCCCTTTCACTCCTACGAATATGTCTTTAATGCAAATATTTGGGGAGTTGAGGGGAAATGTTGCCGAATTTTTTTTCAAATAGTAAATCAGTTATACGCATTCATATATGAGACGACACATTCAAAGAATGGGTTAGGATTGCCTTCCATAGTTGCACTAGGTAAACGTAATGACTCATAATTACGCCTTTTCATATTTGAATATGTATGTATGTATATAAATTCATTTTTTTGAATATGTTTTTTTACAACGCAGTCATGACAATTGATAAGATTTGGACCACTCAGATCCAACCGTAATTCCCCAGAATTTTTAAATGGTCTTTTTGCATTCATCGCGCATTGTGAGCCATTGGTAAACCCCATCTCAAAAAAGATTCATTGCCCATGTGTTCGTTGTGGTAATGCTGCAACTAAATTGGGTACGCTCAAAACTCTTGAATCACACATATCTAAATACGGGTTTAACACACATTATACCCTTTGGAAATATCACGGTGAACCACTTCCTCCACCCATAGTACACAACACACCACAACCACCTTCACCTGAACACATGGACATGGATGCATTCTTCCAAGATATTTCTGCTGATAATGTCCCAACTCCACCATCTCAAACAACATTTTCTCAACCAGATCAAAAACGTGTCCTCAACCACTCAAACCAATGATCCTAGCATTACTAACAAGTACGAAGAGTTACTTGCTAGGTCCACCCAAAAGTTGTACCCAGGTTGTGATATGACTACATTGGGCTTTACGTCAGAGCTTTCGCACATCAAGGTCTTACATAAAATAACTGATGTCGGGTTTAACAAGATTCTTGCTCTTATGCAAAAGGCATGTCCCCCTAGTAAAGGATTCAACTTCCCACCTTCATACTATGAAATCAAAAGACATACAAAGATATCGGGTTAGGATACGAATCGATCCATGCTTGTTGTTGATACAAAAGTTGGACGTTCCTATTTGGTGCTCCGGTTCTCGTATCAATTGGTTGTTTGCTGCTTGAGACCTGCGCACTAATAAACAGAAAACACCGTTATGCTTATCGTGGGATTGTCTCCCACGATTATCCTCCGGCGTGAGAGTAAGTAATCGGTTTTAGGGTTATAGAGAGTTAGGGTTTTAGGGTTATAGAGAGTTAGGGTTTTACATCGTACCTTTAATGAGGGATACGTCATCATGTCCCCCCAGTCTAGTATGCGCAGTGACGAACTGCAGATGCTAGACTAATAACTACAAAGAAATAAAAAACTCTGAAGCGTAGCAAAGAAGCTAAACAGACTTCCCACCGTTAAAGATACACGGTGTATCTAGAAATAATATTTAAAATGGACGCCTCGTAATTCGGGGGAAAGTAACTGTCAAAACGTCACTTCAGTGAATCCTAGCCACTCAAATAGCGATAGTGGAATCCACGTATCAGGCATCGCGTGGATGAGGAGACTTATATAACCCTCGACCTTCATTTCACTGTGTTTATCACAGTAAAAAAAAACGTATTCCACCATTGTTAACAAACCTTCAACCTGCACCTCAGACAACTACTCCGCCAAAGGTAACCGCGTGTGCGCTTATAAAAAACAAGACCATGGTCAAGGTGTTATCTGATTTCACATCTGTCATAACTGAGGAGAAATTACTAGAGTTCACCTCGGATTATTTTATTCCCCTGGACGTGCATCCAGTTGTCCCGGATGCGCGGGCATCGATTGCGGACTTCCCCGAAGGGAAAGTAGGGGTATACACACGGTTTTTCGAATTCGCGAATCAACGCGGTGCCCATATCCCGATTTCGTGCGATGTATTAAATTATTACAGTCGCACCTATCCTACCGCACCGCATCGGTGCGGCTAAAATTACCAACTTCGAGGTTAACTGCCGTCTACTGGCGATTAACCCTACTATCCATCTATTCCGCGCGTTTTATCACACGACGTGGTCACACGGTTGGGTATCCTTCGCTAAGCACGCTGGTAAACTTTAGTGTTACACTGAAAAACTAGACGCGCTTAGAAATTGGAGAAAGTCATTCTTCTGGGTAGATGAGTCGTGTTTCCCGTGGCGCTATAATTTCTTCACCCAAGGTACATTGCCAAAGGATGAGCGCCCCCTCCATGGACTATATAGCGCGGAGGATGCAGAACTGATATACGCCAACCGCATCCCCATTAGTTCCTATCCTGAGGAATTTTTTGTGCATATGGGTATCAGTCGTAACTACTTTGGTATGCCGGATGAGATACCAATCTTATTAGGCGCGGATGGCAAGGGTGGGTGCTCGTCCTTTCGCATCCCCTTTTTAATTAATGTAAGAGTTTTCTTTTCCATTTGCAAATTATGTAACATCTGTATTTGGTTTCTTCTGTTGCGCAGAGATGGATCTTTTCACAGTTGTGCAGCTGGCAAGGCCACGCCAGGTCAACGTGAGAGTGCGCGCGCTGAGAGACGGAGAAGAGCCTATTCTAGAGGCCACTGTAGGGCGCACTCTGGAAATGAACTTGGGAGAAGAGGGGGGCCAGTTCATCAGTTGCAGTAGAGGCGACCCCCATCCAAAGCGTTCCGAGCCCCAGGGCTCCCTCTCCGCCTCCGCAAGTGAATGTGGCCGGAGGCACGGAAGAAGAAGAGGAGGAGGAGGAGAGCGTTAGGTTGAAGCGCAAAAGAGCGCCTGGTGGTGAGGGCGAGGGGCCATCCAGGAAGAAGTGCCCTATCGTTTTTAATGTGGAATCGTCCTCAGATAACGTCTCAGCCCCACCATCACCTGATGTGACTCTGTCTCAGTAAGTTTGTTACCTTTTTCTTCTCTTCTTCTTTTTTTTTATTGCGCGCTCACTTTTATGTAGATAACTAATAATCTCGATCTATTCGCATGTAGTGTGGAGCGTACTGGGGATTCGCCTCCACGGGCTAGTCCTGTTGTCGAATCTTCTGGGCAAAAGAGCCAAGGTACTGAGCTATTGGCGGCGGGGGACGCGCCATTGGAACAACTTGTTGAAGAGTTGGCGCTGGCTGCTGCGCATCAAGCCTCGCTTGTGGGTAAGCTAAAGAACAAGGTTGTTGGAGAGGGCAGCCAGATTGCGTTGCTGGAGGCGCAGTTGGCTAGTGCTAAAGCTGAGGCTGAGGGTTTAGGTGCATACGCCCAAAAGCTTGAAGAGGAGAAGATGGCTCTGTTAGGGCAGATAAATCGTGAGCGTGCCGCACTGTTCAATATAAGTCTTCCCGCGTCTGGGCCTGAAGTACTTGGAGAAGGGTAAGGACAGCCGCCGAGGAGTTGGGGGAGCTTGCCAACTATTGAAGGGCATCCGAGGCGCAAGAAATGAAGCTGCCTAAGTTCAGTTTGGAGTATGATGAGGAATTATATCCTCATCTCATGTTCCGCCATTGCTGAGCGCAGGTGGCTCATCAGTCATGGCTGCGCCTTATCGCTCTTAGCACCCTTGAGTACAAGGAGGTAGTGGACGCATTTGGTGGAGTGGTCCAATGTGCCTTGGCGAGGGGGAAGTCAAAGGCTGTGGAGGCGCGCAAGAAGTCGACTTTGAAGGTACCTCCGAAAAGGTACCTGGTTGTGATGCGCAGTCCTATGATAACCTGGTTGCTGCTATGAATAGGATGAAGGTCTTAGAGCTTCCCATGATTGCTGAAATGGAGCGTGACCAGGATTATCCTATTTCTGTTATTATGGAAGGGTTGACTTTAGCGCGCCATCGTATTGGTAATGCAGAAGCGCAGCCGGATTATTTTTTGAAGGCCGATGACTCTCAGCTTCAAGTTCCTGTTTTTGCTCGCCCTAGGGAAATTCTGAATCCCTTTGCTTTAGAGAAAGAAATGCCCTTGAAGGAAGTGTTGGAAGCGCATGCTACCAGACTTGCTAAAAAGGAAGGTGTGAAAGGTAAAGCGATTTTGTGTGGGGTTGGTGCAGCTCATCTCCCAAGGTCTGACGGGGTGCTAGTGAGTGTTGCTACTGTGTCTCGCCAAGAATCGGACTTGTTGAAGAGGCTAAGCGAGATTGGAGATGCTGCAAGCCGCGTGGGGACTTCATCACTGGAGCGGTCTAAGAGTATATAGATAGAATCTTATGTTTATGAACATCCTTTTGTAATAACTTGTAGTCATTAATAAAAATATCCTTTTGTTAAGTGCGTATCAATATTATTGCAACTTGTAATGTGCGTACTTATCTGTTTGTCTTTGCGTAAAAGGCGTGTTCGTTGTATCAGTATCCAATTTGTACACAAGCGCGAATAATATGGGAAATTCATAGTCATGTATGAAGATCAGAGTATACTTAAAACACAATTAATAAGTAATTGTGTCATAGTCGTGTATGATGTGATATGCAGCGTACTGTAAATATCATCTTAAAGAGTCAAGTGTGTTGATTCCTTATTTTCTTAAACGCGCACCGTATGCATAGTTGCGCATCCGTCGTGGGATGCGCACCGAACTTATTCCAACGTCTTGTGAATAAGGTGTTTAACAAGGATACATGATCCGATGTTGATAGGTTTGCAACCATCTTACTCAACGAGTCATTTAGTAGGTTGACTCATCCTTTTACCATCGTGGGTTTATCAAATGCATGCACGCCATGTAGGCAAAAATAAAAAATGTTAAGACATAAAGTATATGGAAATAACAAATTGAAATGTGTCGCGGAATTAGCTAGAAACCGCGACGATTTATTGATACTTGCAAGTTTTTATGAAAGAAAATAAATAAGACATTTGCCTAAGTAAAAAAAATAAATACACGGATATTTATTGGGTACTAAAGTGCAAGAGATAGCATCGCTTGAGATTGCAAATATTCCATGTACGCGGTAGTTCCCGACCATCTATGTCTCATAACTTGTACGCGCCTGTTCCTAATGCTTCAGTAACCTCATAGGGTCCTTCCCACTTCGGTCCAAGTTTGCCTGTGTCTTCTGCACGGCTCGCGTCATTAGCGCGGTAAACGAAGTCACCTGGTCTGAATGAGACACTTCGTACTTTTGCAACATAATATCCCTTCATCTTTGACTTAGATCTTGCTTCACATATAGCTGCGCGTTCACGTCTTTCTTCCAACAGGTCCAAGTCGATGCGCCAATCGTCATCATTTGTTGCAACATTAATTTCAGCAGTGCGAATTGTTGGCATCCCAATTTCGGCTGGTATGACAGCTTCTGTACCATAGACTAGAGAAAAGGAGGTGTCCCCCGTGCTGGTTTTGATTGAGGTGCGGTGAGCCCATAGGACGTGGGATAATTCTTCCACCCACCGTTCTTTGTGTTTGTCCAGACGGGCTTTGATTCCTTCACCTAAGCTTCGATTTGCACGCTCTACTAATCCATTGGATTGTGGATGTTTAACTGACGCGAAGTGCTGCGTGATGTTCAACTTCTCGCACCAGTCCTTGAAGGGATTGTCACAAAATTGTTTCCCGTTGTCCGAGATGATTTCCCCAGGCAGTCCGAAGCGGCATACAATATTATCCCAAACAAAGCGCTTTACCTGATTGCCAGTAATTGTCACCACTGCTTTTGCTTCGATCCACTTGGTGATGTAGTATATTGCCACTATTAGAAACTTCAGTCCTCCTGCTGCAACGGGAAAGGGACCTGCAATGTCGATACCCCACTTGTAGAATGGCCATGGTGCCGTGATAGGCGTTAGCTCCTGTTGTGGTTGGCGTGGGATGGGTCGATGAACCTGACAGTTGCCGCACTTTTTTATTAATTCCCGTGCGTCACAGTGCATGGTGGGCCAGTAGTACCCTGACCTTAAAGCACGCACCACTACAGATCGTGGTCCTGAATGCATGCTGCATGAGCCAGCGTGTATTTCCCTGAGCACATAATTTGCTTGTAGGGGACCGACACAGCGGAGCCATGGTTGCAAGAAGGAACGTCGATAGAGCACACCGTCTCTAAGTTCGAACCTCTGGGCTGTGCGCCGTATTCTTCGGGCTTCCGTCTGTTCGTGGGGCGATACACCCTTACTTATGAACTCCATTATTGGGGTCATCCACGTAGGACCTTCTTCTTCTATTACCATTTATATTTCCATCTCTGAGATGGATTTGCTCTTCAAAGTCTCCACCAACACTTGTTTTGACAAGTGTGCAAAGCTTGTGGATGCAATTTTGCTTAGTGCATCCACCTTTCAATTTTCCCCTCTAGGCACCTGCTTGATGGTAAACCTGCCAAAGTCTTGGATTAGTGCCTTGGTTTTGTCGAGGTATTGGATCATGTTCTCTTCTTTGGCCACGTATTCGCCCAACACATGGTTGGCTACTAGTCGGGAATCCACATTTGCTTCCAGGTTGCGTACACCCATTCGAGCTGCAATGCGTAATCCGGCTATTAGGGCTTCATATTCTGCCTCATTGTTTGTCGCTGTGAACTCAAAACGCAGTGCGTAAGTGAATTCTAGTCCTTCCGGGCTTGTGAGGATGAGGCCTGCTCCTGATCCGTCGACGCATGAAGAACCATCCGTGAACAAGATCCATGGGTCTTGTAGTTCCTTTTTGCTTGGTGCGGGTGTATTCTCAGTGTCTGGCTTTTCAATGATGAAGTCTCGCTAGTATCCGCCCTTTTACTGCAGACGTGGCCTGTAAGAAATGTTGTGTTCACCTAGCAACACGCCCACTTCGTAGTCGTCTTGATGCGTCAGTTTGGAGATGATCGCTTGATGGGTTGATCGTAATTACGCAATTGGATGTGCTTGGAAATACCTGCGCAGTCTTTTGGCGGTGAATACCAGTGCTAGAACAAGCTTTTCCATGGTGCTATAGTTGATCTCCGTCTTCTTGAGCGCCTTGCTTACAAAATACACCGTGTCTGCATCTGAGTTCCTATCTGTTAGTAATACTACCGACCGCTCCATGAGTTGCGGATAGGTACATGATTAACTCTTCCCCTGGACGGGGTGCCACGAGCGTAGGGAGCGCTGCCAAGTGTTGTTTAAGCTGTAGAAAGGCTTCTTCTGCCTCCGTAGTCCAGCGGAAATCTCCCTTTTTTATGCACTTATTGAGTGTTTTGAAGAGAGGGAGTGTAAACGTGTCTCAGGTAAGCATCCAAATACTTTAAAAAATAACCCTAAACCTAATCGAGAAATCGAATTGAATTGGAGTAAGCGTTCTATCTTCTACGAACTGGAGTATTAGCCCATTCTTCTACTAAAACACAATCTCGATGTCATGCACATCGAAAAGAACGTGCTTGAGAGTGTGTTGAATACCTTGTTAATGAACCTCAAATCCAAAGACACGCTAAAGGCAAGGCAAGACTTGAAAACTTTGGGAGTTCGAAAGGAGTTGTGGCTCGTTGATAAATGAAACGGGAAGTTCGATAAGCCTCATCCAACGTACTCTTTCGCACCAGAAAACATAAAACTTTTTTGTAAATTCATCAAAGGAGTTAGACTACCTGATGGGTTTGGATCCAACTTCAAGAAAAAAGTGACCGCTGATGATAACAACATAACGGGCCTAAAATCTCATGACTGTCATATAATGATGCAACGGTTACTTCCTTATGGAGTTCAGCGATACTTACCTAAAGACATTTCAACCCCATTAATCGAGCTCTGCTTATTCTTTAAACAGATTTGTGCTCGAAATTTGATGCAGCAGGACATGGAGAAAGCTAAAAAGCAAATGATCGATGTTATGATTAATTTAGAGAAAATATTTCCTCCAACTTTTTTTGACATAATGATTCATTTGGTTATACATTTACCCGAAGAGGCTATTCTAAGTGGCCCTGTTTACTACAGGTGGATGTATCCATTTGAAAGATACATGAAAAAACTAAAAAATTATGTCCGAAATAAAGCCAAGCCTGAAGGTTCTATAGCAGAGGATTATGTTGCAGAAGAAGCATTAACTTTCTGTTCGCGTTATCTTAAGGATTTCGAGAGGAGATTTAATCGTCTTGACAGAAATGATGACGGTTTTCCTTAACAACCAAATAAATTCCAGGTGTTCCAGTCCGTAGGCAAACCGGTGGGTAGAGAACGCCCGACTCGGTTGAAGACAGATGTTATGCACGCAGTTGTATGGTTTATATTTTGAAGAACCCTTTTTTTTCTTAAGTTATTTGTTTCCGATGACTTATTCATTACCTTTGTGCAGTGAATTTCCTAACGATACCGTGGAAACAAGTTTTCCACCCTGGTTCAATCACAAGGTAAACGCATTAGATATATTACCTTTTAGTCCATAGTTATTGCTCATCTAAATCTATTTGTATCGCTTTCGTAGACTCGTGAAAAGAGCGTGGCAAAAGACCCAAGTTGTAGTCCCGAGTTACTCTCTTTGGCATGTGGACCTTCATCTAGTGCAAGTACATACCCCGCATGCATAGGGAACGGTGTGAAGTTCTTGGTGCATGAGCGCGATAAACTTCATACCACTCAAAGCAGTGGAGTTTCAACACCCGGGCCTGATGGAGCTATGTATTATGGTCAACTGGAAGAAATTCTAGAGCTCAGTTATATGGGCAACCGTAAGGTTGTGTAGTTCTGATGTATATGGTTCGACACCCGTAACCCTACTAACCCTACGCCACGCTCCAGACGTTCTTACATTGAACATGGCATACATCATATTTTGACTGAACGGGATGCTTATAGAAATCAACAATACATTCTTGCGACACATGCAACACAAGTCTTCTACCTTGAAGACCCTGCTAGACGACCACCTCATTGGAAGGTAGTCGAAGATGTACATCATCGGATGATCTGGCATTGGGATGTGGTAGATTCTGATCAGGATGTTATACATGGCAGACGTTCATCTGATGTTGCATTGTCTGTTGGTTTGACTGGTTTTGAGTATGCGAATTTGAGTGTAAATGATGAATCAGCAGAAGTGGACGCCCCACCAGATGTTGTTGCAGAAGAAGATGCTAATTTTGTTACTAATGAAGATAACGTCATTGCTCATGTCCTTGATGATGATGATGTTGACGTGTGTGATGATGATGAAGTGAACCCCACTATTGTTGTTGAAGAAGTTTTATCTAGTGATGATTCTGATTATGACAATTAATTGTTTTTGAATTGTAATTTGATTATGACAATTATTGTTTTTAAATTGTAATTTGAATGAAATTGTTACTATATATTTATATCAATGTGTATATTTATATGAATGTGTATATTGGTATTAATTGGTCCACGAAATTATGTGTTCTTGTACTTGTACTTTTACAGATGGCATGTGTACAACCTAGATCACACGGTGGGGATGCTGGCGGTGATCCACCAAGACGGCCCTCATTTACTATGCCGGGCTACTGCGCAGGTAACAAATTGTGATTTTTTTTATTATTTTATTTTTTATTTTTATATATTTTTTATTGATAAAACTGATTTTTTACATGTATTTTCACAACTCAATAACTTATATTTGTAGGTTCAATGATCACCGGTGAGACAGCAAATAGGGTTAACTCTCTTAATAGAAGAGGCGGGCAGAATACAAGAATCACTAGTTTTAGGAGCCATACCCGACTCCATCTCTTTCAAATCACTCACAAGGGGTTCTTGTGATGCAGTACCTGTCTTAGTAGACTTATCTTCATTAAATTCCATTGTACGACCAGAATCCACATCCTTGTTGGTGTCATTTGAAGGAATACCAAAAGCATCCGTATATTCCATTTTAAGAGCATCAAACTGATTAGATGTAGAGATCTTTGTTCCACTCGAACTAGCCACATCAGAAGCATTCTTCTTAGTGACTTCCACTTTCTTAGGTTCAGGAGGAGTCTTTTTGGGTTGATATTGAAACTGCTTACCCACAACAGGTTTAGTAAACCCTCCTTGACCCGAAATAGTAGAACCACCTTGCTTTCCCTTCTTCTTATTATTGACCGTCTTGAAACCATCATTAACACGCTTAGTAGGCTGAGCAGGAGGTTCAACAACTTTAGGACATTCAATAAGAGTATGACCAAAAATCTTACATTTATCACAATGAGGTAGTTTCCACTCGTATTCAACCCGTTTCTTCTCAATAGTCTAACCCGACCCATCAAGTAACGGTATCTCAACAGTAAGGTCGTCCCTAAGAACCTCATCCGACTTCACTTCAATCATGCATCTAGCAAAACTACTACGGCCCCACGAGTTCTTGCACATTTGGCTAGTAAAAGCATCTAACCTTTTGGGCGTGCCTATCAATGTGGCAAGGAGACTAAGGCCATCATCAGAAAACATAGCAAGAGGAACATCATGGAATTTAACCCACACCGGGATGTTGGTCAAATCTTCTTTAAGTAAGTTGGTGTTCAATGTCCATGGTTTAAGAATAATACGTACATTTCTAATCAACCAAGGACCGTTTTCAAGAACATCATCAACACCTTTCTACGAATTGAACTTAAAGAAGAAGAACCCCTTTGCATTCATCATTACCTTTTGTATACCAAACTTAGCCCACGCATTGCCTACAAAGTAATCAACAACAGGAAAAGCAAGGCGTTGACCAAGGAAATACCCATACAAAGTATTCTCAAACCTAGTGTTCACCTCTTCAACCACTTTCATCAGGACAGAAAGATCCACACCTTTAGCTTTCTTACTACACTCCAACCTACGAAAGTTTGACGTGTGTTTCTTAGGTTTAGTAGAAGTAACACCAAAGATACGATGAACAACGTTGTTTCAAAGCATACACACCAACCTTCTCAATACCAATAGCCCCATGTGCATTCGTATCAACCTTATCATTAGCATTATTAGGACTACTAGTAGCATTAACATTAGAAGCCATAGGACCACTCGTATCTTGAGGAGGTTTTGAACAATAACCAATAGCAGTAAGCATCTCCTCTAGCTCCTTCTGTGACTGCGGCACCTTAAGATGCTCAAATGGATTAGCCCCAGTAGAAGTAGTAGCATCCACTGTCACGGCTGGTTTTAATGGTTGCTCATCGTCACCCACAAGAACAACTTTTCCCTCAAAGATTTGTTTTTCAATAGCACAAATTTTCAATAAAGTATCATGACCCTTAGGCGTGTCATGACTAGGGCTTGAACCAAGTGAAACCGGCTCCACTTGTCCATCAGAACGGGAACAAGAAGCAATACCAGTAAACTCATCATTCCTACTAACAGGGTTCATTATCGATTGAAGAATCGACTCACCAAGACTAACAGTAGGCTCATTCGCATCATGACCAGCTGTATCCGTTGACATAGCAGCTCCAATCACAGAAGAATCAAGACAATCATTAAGTGCCTGAGACATAGCATTACTACCCAAATCTTGCTCATTACCATCACCCATATTAGTCATACAAAACAGAATCGACAACAAGAAGTAACAAAACCCTAACCAAGAAAACCAAAATTAACAAAAAAACACGAATAGCAGTCGTCTAATCTTCACAATGAGGTCCTAAGCAAAGCTTAGGCATGCATTAAAAGAACATAATAACATCACTAACCGACCTCCATAGTAGCAGATTAAGTTAATCGAAACCCTAAAGAAAAAAACCGAAACCAGCTAGAAAACCCTAAACTTCAATTCAAATAGCAAGAACCTGGAATAAAAACATAGATAATTAGACCAGATTCAAGTAGAAGAAAATAGGATTAGAGCAAATAGGAGGATCGATTATTTTATTATGGGTGTAAGGGTATCGAGTTTTTATTTTTTGTCGCCACCCTTCACTTAATCACTTATGCGCCGCAGTTAAATAGTCTTATTGGGGAACAAGTGAAGCCACTTCCCCTTGATTGCGATTGCGAAGAAATTCCTGATCCTTATAAGGCGCATATAATGCCGGGGCTACAGGTTATATTTATTGTTTATTTTATTTCTATTCTTATTGTTATTGACCGTTTAGATATGATTGTTATATTTAAATTGTGTGTTTATTTAAATGCGTATACTTTTTTGCAGACCTATTTCAACCTGGCGCCTTGGTTGAATAATGAGAACAGATTCCAGGTTGGAGATAATCTTTATACGGTGGGGGAAAGGGTAGGACTTGGGCTATGATTACAGCAGAGGACGCTATACCGAAAATACAAACACAGACTCAAGTCTAAATACTTTGATATCCACCAGACACCCGCGGCGGCAAGGGCACATCCTCCACCCCCGAAATTCTGGCTGAGCAGAACCCAAGAGGAATGGGAGATGTTGGTTCACTGGTAGTTAGAACCGAAACGGATGGCAAGATCGGTCAGAAATGCAGAAAATCGATCTAAAAATAAGATTTTAACTCACCAAGGTCGACAGTCGTTCGTTCAAGGACGAAACCATCATGTAAGACTCGTTATAATTTTTGTGATTTTTAAAGGTTTTATATCGTTTATATTTACCTCGTTATCAATTTATTTTATATTGTATTTATAGAGGGTCACTCATAACAATCAAAATGAAGACCTGATTGAAACTTGGAGGAAGGTGTTAGCCTCGCTAAAGTGAAGCCATTACGGGAATTGCATTAGTTTCTTATTTTACTCATTCACAAGGACTAGTTTAGTCAATAGTACTAAGTTAGACTTGTCTATATATAAATACTCCTCCTAGTCCCAACTAGGAGGGTAGGAAGTTCATATTTTGTAAAGAAGTGTGTGTGGTTTCTTCTTCTTCTCTCTAGAAACACACACATCTTCCCTTTTCTTCAATCTAAACAATACCATGTCTTTCTTATTCTTTGAGCTTCCCCGACCCCCCGAACCACATGAATCACTAGTTTTATCGGTCCTACAATTGGTATAACGAGCCAGGTTGTTGTTTTTATAGATTTGTGTGGTTTCGAATGTTTGTTTAAACTGTTTTTAACCAGTTTTTATGTGCCGGAAATTTTTTTTCCATCTTTTGAGGTTAACAGTTTATTCACTTGTATTTGTATCATATTGGTCAAAAAAAGAAAAAAGTCAACAAATTTTATTAGCAGTCTCAAAGTTCTGTTTCTTATCCAAGATTCAGGTTCTTGGTAAGATATGTTTTTGTGACTTATTTTTTGTACCAAACTCGTGACAATTTTTGTGGTCAACCGTCAGTTTCGTGGTCAAACAGGGTCATAGAAGTAGTTTTTATGCTTTTAGGGTTACGTATGAAGATGAACGGAGAAATCAGTTGGAAAAACTCGCCGGAAAAAGTGGTCAACGGGTCAAAACCCTAAACTTACGCATAAGGAGAATCTACAGAAATATTACGCATAACTGTGAAGTTATGCATAGGAATTGATACGCGTAAGGTTTTTTTACGCCTACGCATATGCTTAAGCGTAACCTAGACCTCGTTTACGCATAAGTGCTTTGGCCTACGCTTAAGAAGAAAGCTTACGCATAACTGATAATTTTTTACGCATAAGGAAAATGAAAGAAAAGTTACGCGTAAACTTGACTGAACCTTGACCACATAACCAAATACCATCTATACTCTCGACTTCAGTTTTATCACATCATTAGTCCAGTTCAAAGAAAGAAAAAATCATAATCGACTGTTGAAAAAAAGAAGTTACCACAGCCTCAACCAAATCCAATACTAACCTAATCTCACCTCCTCCAACTCCATTATCCCTCTTAATCAAGACTCGGTACAAAAAGAAATATACAAATGAATCTCAGATTGTTCTCTCGAAATATACTCCGACACATCTAGACTTGTAAAAGTCTATAATTGAGAGACACAACTCATCATCGACTCTTATTATTGAAGCTTAGCTTCATTTGAATATCCGAATATTAAAGATAAAGTAATTAACAAGGCTGTTAATCCTCTTCTTGATTCGTTCAATGATCAAAAAAACCTACCCAAGACCATTAAGATCTTGAAGACAACCTTCACTTCATTATCTTTTCGAAGACTTGTATGATTCGAATGGTTCATAGGCTCAAATGATTATAAATGATTGTTTGGAACCGTGCCTTTCATGTGGATTAATGGAGAAACAACCTTGTGTATTTGTGATTGTGAATCAAATGCTCGGATAGAGTTTGATGTTGAAGATGAGATGAGAGATCTGTGTTTTTGGTATGAGAGAGAATGGGTGGTAGGCGTTTATTTTTAGGGTTAGGTCATGTTGTGTTAAGTGAGTTTGTTATATCTCTCATCCGGATATATCATACTTGATCGGATTGGGTATAAGTTTCCATGGACCGGGCTTGCATACTTGATAATGGGCTGTGTACTCTATGGGCTGAACGAGTTACTTATTCATTTGGATATTGGACTGCATGAAACAAAAAAAATGGGTGCTCCGTTTATTGTAAATGAAAATTTTATCCGAATATTTTTTACAAAAATTTTTGAATATAATTTTTAATTTTGGCATAAGGAGTGGTATTTTGGTTCACGCAAATTTTCACGAGGATTTACGTTCACGGCTAAAGTTTTCGGTGAATTTCAAATGTGACAACGGAGACGACTCTTTATTATTTATTTGGGTTTGAAGTGACGTTTGACGGGCGAGTTTACTTATTTCGTCTTCTTTCTTTCTTCCCTTCCGCGAAGATGACTTGTCTGGGCAAATATATTGAGTGTGATGAAGACTTGCTATCTAGTTACTTTTGTGATTCTTTCTCTCTTAACCCACAAAGTAGCTATCACTTTTGGTGTCTCACGTAGTTGAGGATACGTCAAGAGGTTTTGTACAATGGGTACACCGTTCTTTTTCACAAGGATAGTACAAGCTTAAGTAACTATTCCGGGAGATTTTACTTCATCCTCAAGTTCATCATATTGGGTTATCCTCACATGTGGTTACTACAGACGGCCGTTGAATTTTGATACAGGGGGTTGAAATGAGTTAGACAATTTCAAATGGTATTGTTCATCGACATCTTCTCACGGGCTGATATGATTTATGATAGAATGCTTCCAGTTAATGCTTTATGTACATAATTGTTTGCTAATTCCGATAAATCATAACCATCAGGGGAGAGAAATGTGTACATTATGGGCTGATTTGATATATGAAAGATAACTGGAATGCATTTGGTGAGACGAAGATGTTGATATCTTATTCCCCCGAATGTACAATCTTGAAGAAGGTCGAGTCGACAGTCTTTTCTACATTTTCCGCTGCGTGTTAGAAGACTAAAGACGGTTCTAATTTAATTACCAAAAGACTTCTTCGTCGGAAATTCATCGAAAGGTTGTCGGTTTGGGGAGAGCACTAATTAGGGGAGAGCAAAAGGTCGATTTAATCCCTAATTAGATTTGCTCGCAGTGTTCTTCTGCAAGTAAAGAGATGGCAGCTGAGATTATTCATGAAGTTTGATGACTGTGAAGACACTCTTGGAGCTGCTGCGCTTATCTGTTGTATTTAATTTTGCTTGTAGGGAACATTGTAAGCCACTCCCGTATGACATCACTTGGGGAGAGATTGTTAGCCTCGCTAAAGTGAAGTCATTACGGGAATTGCATTAGTTTATTCTTTTACTCATTCACAAGGACTAGTTTAGTCAATAGTGCTAAGTTAGACTTGTCTATGTATAAATACCCCTCCTAGTCCCAACTAGGAGGGTAGGAAGTTCATATTTTGTAAAGAAGTGTGTGTGGTTTCTTCTTCTTCTCTCTAGAAACACACACATCTTCCCTTTTCTTCAATCTAAACAATACCATGTCTTTCTTATTCTTTGAGCTTCCCCGACCCCCCGAACCACATGAATCACTAGTTTTATCGGTCCTACAGAAGGGCCATACAAAAAAAGATGGCACATTTAAGAACAGGGAGAACGAGACTTCTTACGTAAGTAATTTATCTCTTAACATGCGTCATTATATTAAGTTACTTCTCATTTATTATTTTTTTTCTAAGTTACTTTTTTCTTTCTTTCTTTCTTTTTTTTTTTCTTTCTTTTTCTTCTTTTTTTTAAATCACACAGCATGAGATGAGGGCTCTTCAAGAGCAAGTCAGAGCCGGTGTCATCCCCTACATGAGCAGCCTAGAAATATTGCAGCGTGTAGTTCCGAGTGACAACCGCCAGAACATGGCAGGCAGGGGCAAGAGGTTACCAGGTGGTGGCTCAACCTCTTGCAGGTTCACACGTGGGCATGTTGCTCAAGATTACGTTACTAGGGATCATTTGACAGAGGCGATGAGGGAAACCAAGGCTGCGCAAGAACGGGCTGAGGCAGAAGCTCAAGCGGCTAGGGAACAGTCTGCCGCGGCCTAAGCCGCAGTCGGGACATTCGGATCTTACCTTCAGCAGTTTTTCACCCACTACAACTCACAAGGTAACCCATTTACTGCTCCCTTTCCCTCGGTACCCATTTCCCCTCCCGGCCCTTTTCCCCCTCCCGGGCCTTTTCCCCCTCCCGACCCTTATGGTTTCCAAGGTCCCATTCCCGGCCCTTATGGTTTCCAAGCTCCCATTTTCGACCCCAATAATGCATTTGCCGGTTGTTATCGCCCTACCTTTCCCAACTCTATCACGTGCCCGGGTACTAGTTCGAACTTTGCAATGCCGCCGCTAGACCTTAACCGGTACAACTCACCAAATAATCCTCATTTGGGCCAAAATGATCATGTTGATAATAATGATTTGAATAATAATGATGATAATCGTGAGGATAATAATGAGACGGGCGACGAGTCGAGCGGCGATTCGGGCGGCGAGTACTTTGAGGAGTAGGCGGGAAGTTAGTTTGTGAATTTTAGACTCATTAATATTATGGAATAGTTGAGACATGTTATTTATCGAATGTTATCGTGGATTTATGTTAACTTTATAACTTTTGGACATGTTAGCTTTATAAGCTAGTGACTTGTTAGTTTGAGACATGTTATTTAGGAAATTTGCGCCTTGTGTAGTTTAAGAGTAGTTTACTTTGTATCGTATTTATTGAATGGTATCATGCAATTGTGGAATGTCATTCGATCCGTTTAGTAATTTGGTATTGTATCATATTGTTGAATTGGTGTTGTGGATTGTGATTGATTACAGGTTGTATTTGTTTTGGTAGATTTTTTCCGGAAAAAATCTGGAAAAACTGCAGTTTCCTACATTTTTTTTGCCCAGACAGAAAAATTATGAACCACAAAGCCACGTGTATCGTCTAATTTTATATTTTATGCCACGTGGAATTACAGTTTGGCATGACATTGTCGTGCCTTTCTGTATTTAAATTTTTATTTTATTATTATTTCAAAAAGATAAATAAATTTTATTGTCGTACCAATTTGCAAAAAGTGTCGTGCCAAATTTTGTTTTCACGTTGAATTTCTTTTGGGCCCCACGCCTTAGTTGTGCCAAAATTTCAAAGAGATTGTCGTGCCAAATTCTTTTGGGTCAACTGAAATGGGACTACCAAAAAGGCACGACATGTCGTGCCTTTTTTCTTTTGGGTCGACATCTTTTGTTTTTTTGGCACGAGATTGTCGTGCCAAATATGACATTTTTTTGTAGTGGCACCACATTTTGGTGTTTAATTTGTGTAAGAATTACCATTTCATTTATAAATTGTCCATTTGTCCTTGATCTAGTCTTTGGGATTTCTTTATTGCTACCGCACACTTATCTGGTAGAGTTCCCTCGTAAACAATGCCATTACCTCCTCTGCCTAGAATTCTATCCTCTATATTAACCCTAAAAACGAACCCTCTATTGGCGACAAATAGCGATTCCCTCTCCCACGATTCCCTAACAACGATTTTTAATCCTTTGATTTTTTAATCTTCTTCGGTCGGTTAATAAGTAATTGGTGACTTCTTTATTGTGGGACTGTGATCTTATGAGATGCGATCCCTTGCAAAGGGTGCATAAATTAAAAAGTCTAAAAACAAAAACTAACCGTCCGATTTCAATCCCACGGTTGGGATTTAAACTAGAAAAAAAAGAAGCGGACTTTACTAATAGCAGGGTATAATTGTAATTTCATCTTTCCCTCCCACCTATTCACTTCCCTCCCACCTCATTTCTCTCTCACAAAAAACACCGAAACCCTCTAAAATCCTCTCTCTAAATTGGGGATCTAAATTAGGGTTTATTCCGATAAAAAAGACCCGATTTTCACTCAAATTTACGGACTAAAGTGAACGATTTGCACTCGGAAAGATGAAAACTAAAAGTAAGTTGATGATTTATTTTTTTAATTTTTGTTTAATTTTGTTTTAATTTTTTTAATTTTAGTTTTTGCATTCATCTCTCATCAGTTATTTGTTGATTTTTAAGCTGATGAAAACTAAAATTAATTTTTGTTATTTTTGAATAATCTGATTTTAATTTTATTTTATTTAAATTTTTAAGCAAATAAGGAAAAAAAAATGATGGAGAAATAGAGTATCTGACTGTTCACGAAGAATTAGAATTATTTTAATCTTATTTTATTTAAATTTTTAGATGACAGAAAAATAGAAGAACTCTTCAAGGAAAAAAGATCGAAAAACAGACACGACCGTCTGCAAATCCCCGGGAATGAAGGTACTGCATTCATTAAAAAGTGGGAAAATAGATTGTTACAAAGTATATGTTATGTTCATCAGTTACTTGTTCATCAATTATTTTTTTTGTTCATCAGTTAATTATAGTGGTAGTTTGCGAAGATTATTAGGCTGTTTGGTTTTGTTAGATGATAATAGTCTTACGTTACATAGTCTATGTTATGTTCATCAGTTTGATTATAAATAGGCTTGTTTATCAGTTATTGGTTTTATTCATCAGTTATTGATAGTGGTTGTTTTGCGAAGATTATTAGGCTGTTTGGTTTTGTTAGATGATAATAGTCTTAGATAGTCTATGTTATGTTCATCAGTTTGATTATAAATAGGCTTGTTCATCAGTTATTGGTTTTGTTCGTCAGTTATTGATAGTGGTTGTTTTGCGAAGATTATTAGGCTGTTTGGTTTTGTTAGATGATAATAGTCTTAGATAGTCTATGTTATGTTCATCAGTTTAATTATAATAAGCTTGTTCATCAATTATTGTTTTTGTTCATCAGTTATTGATAGTGGTTGTTTGCGAAGAATATTAGGCTGTTTGGTTTTGTTAGATGATAATAGTCTTAGATAGTCTATGTTATGTTCATCAGTTTGATTATAAATAGGCTTGTTCATTAGTTATTGGTTTTGTTCATCAGTTATTGATAGTGGTTGTTTGCGAAGAATATTAGGCTGTTTGGTTTTGTTAGATGATAATAGTCTTACAAAGTCTGTTATGTTCATCAGTTTGATTATAAGGTAGTATAATAGGCTTGTTCATCAGTTATTGTTTTTGTTCATCAGTTATTGATAGTGGTTGTTTGCGAAGATTATTAGGCTGTTTGGTTTTGTTAGATGATAATAGTCTTAGATAGCCTATGTTGTGTTCATCAGTTTGATTATAAATAGGCTTGTTCATCAGTTATTGTTTCTGTTCATCAGTTATTGATAGTGGTTCTTTGCGAAGATTATTGACTTGCCAACATCTTTTGTTCATCATGTTTTTCTTTAAATTATTATCATCAACTGTTATGTTCATCAGTTAGTTGTTCACGGTTTTATTTGGTTCATCAGTTACTGATAAATGTATTATGTTTTGGTTGATATGTACAGATTCAAAGAAGGCAAAGAAATCTGTTCCAGTAAAAGCATATTCACCAAGTGATGATGATTTCGTAAAGGATACATTTACAGGAAAAAATTTGAAGTTTCTAAGGTTCTTAAACGCAAACGTGACAATCCGGTTACTGAAACAAGTTCAAAAACAAAAGTTTCAGCAAAAACTTCTAGTTCATCTAAACCAGTTCTTTCCGATGACATAGATTCTAAACTGCATCAAAAACTTCGCCAACCAGGTTCAACATTTGATAGGGTTTTAATAAAGTCTTTCCCAGGTCCATTATTTGAAGTTATTAAGGATTTAACTGATGACCAAAAAGAAGCAGTTACAGCTTTAGGGTTTGGATCAATGTTGGAGTTTGGAATTAATGCAATGCCAAGCCATTTAGGATATTGGTTGCTAAAAAGGTTCGATGCAGAAACAGGAACCTTGAAGGTATTTGGTAAATCTATTGAGGTTACCCCTGAAGTTGTTCATTAGACAACTGGATTACCAATGGGCGTTTTAGAAGTTGAAATACGTGATGTGTTGAAGGAAAGAGGAAATACTGTTTACCAAGAATTTAAAAATCAATTCAACGGACTGTCAAGATTATATGCTAATAAACATTTTCTCAAAAGAATGAAGATTCAGATAAAGAGAAATGACGCTGGAAGGCTATTTCAGTTGAATTTTTTAGTCATGTTTTCAACTATTATGGCGCATGTGGTTTCAACAGGGACTCTTAATCTAAGCATTATACCATCTTTAAGTTCTCTAGAAAATGTGAAAGAAATGGATTGGTGTGAATACATGTTGGATTATCTGAAGTCATAAAGATCAATTTGGAAGGGCGGAAAGACGCGCTTCTTCGGTCCACTGTTGTTACTGGAGGTAATTTCTATGACTTGATAACTGATGAACATATATGTATTAACTGATGAACATATATGTATTAATTGATAACTGATGAACATACATGTATTAACTTAAAAATGCAGTTGATATTCGCCAATTCTTGCCTAAAAAATCCACAATATCCAGCTTTTAAATACTGGAAAACAGATTTGATAATTGAATTGGATGAGATGATGTTTGGGAAAGACAGAAAAAAAATGGTAAAGAAAGAAGATATTGACGAAGAAGAAGATATGGACGACGAAGAAGAAGAAATGGACGATGTTGGAGCAGATGAAATACAGAATGATGTAGTACCCTAAAAAAACAAAAATGACAAAGACATTGGTTAAAGAACTGAGGACTACTGAGAAGAAAACAACTCAAGGTATAATAAATTGATGAACTGATGAACACATGATTTTATTATATTTACATCTAACTTATATTCTATTTTTTTCTTATAGCAGAACTGATGCCAGCAGAAGATGAAACCGTATTGATTAAAACACTGTGTGCTAAAAAGAAAAAAGTTAAAGGTAAGCATATTATTTAAAAAAACTGTGATTTTACGTCTTTAAATAAAAAATTAATTAGCTTCTATTTTGCAGAAGTTGAAAAAGCAAAGAATGATTCAAAGAAGGGTTGTAATACTAAAGAAGGTATAATAATTTGATAACCGATGAACATATGATTTTATTATTTGTTCATCAGTTTTATTATATGTTCATCAGTTAATAAAATATATGTTCATCAGTTAAAAACATATATGTTCATCAGTTTTAATTAAAAAACTTGTAACAGTGGATGGTGGACAAGAAAAACAAATATTACTGGCAAGAAGACAGAACATATATGAAGTGGAAAAAGCTGATAAAGATGGTAAGAATTGGTATGTATATATTAATAATAAATTGTGTAAAACATGTTAAAAAGCGTTACTTAAAAATACATTTTTGTTGTTGAAAAAGGAGCAAGAGTACTAGAATACAGAAGAAAATCAGTGATAACAGAAGAAAATCAGTGATAACAGAATTAGAGAGGAAAGAGCGTGAGTTTGAAGGTGAAAGTGGGGAGAAAGATCCTGTGATTGATGGTGACATTGCAGCACAAGATACATTTGAAGGTGAAGCACTTCATGGTACTCTTCATACAAGGGAAGACATAACGAGTGTTCATATAGATGATATTGGCGAGCAACAATGGTCTGATGAAGATATGATCGGTAAAAAAATTATTTGATCTTTGAAATTTGTTTATATTGAACATAGATTAGTTATTAAGATATATTTTTAAATTTTCATTCAATAATTTAACAGATTCTGGAAATCAAATGATCGGAACTGATGAAAGTGTTGAAACTCGTAATCCACTGACTGGAACTGATGGAACCGAAGTAACAGAAACTGATGAACAAAAGAGCTTGTCATCTGACAATATTAAGCTCACACAACAATTATCAGCGATGGTTTTAGAATTTCAAGGGATTTATTCGCAATTCAAATCACCAGAGGTGAAAATCTTTAATATATCTTAGAGTAATAATAATTTTTTTGTATATCATAATTATTAAATTTTAAATAATAACAGGAATTTGACCGTTCATTGAGGAACATGTTAACAATATTTCAAGAGCTGAAAACAGAAATTGATGACATGTTAAGAGCTGCATTGGAAAAATACCCTCGACATACAGCTTTGTTAGGTGTACATGAATGGATGAATAGGTTAGTAAACATAGTGGGTGAAAGCTCGAAGGAAATTGTTGTTCATCAATCACAATTTCAAGGTGAAGAAGCTGATTTAGATATTGATGAAGATGGCTCTGAACATGAACCAGAAGCTAAAGAAACTGATGAACATAAAGAGGATCTACAGACTGATGAACCAATACAGACTGATGAACCAACACTAACTCAAATGTTCAATGATCCAGAATTCGTGAAAGATTTTGAACAGATAGAACGTCAAAACGAAAGGAAAAAAACAGAATTCCCGTTGTTCAATATCACAGAGGTGGAGAATTAATTGCCAAGTCTCGATATCGTTTTATATGAAAAGATAAAACCAGAGATTAGTGTGGATGAATTAATTGCCAAATTATCTTTCTTGAACCCATCATCAGTCATGCTTGGAAAAGCAGTAGATAAGGATACTTGGCCAAAAATTCTGAAGGATGCTTCAAAAGTTGAAACAACTGAACCTGAAGAATTTTCAACACCAAAGCCCAAGTTGATAATGCCGATATCATTTGTGAGCGCTGCACCAGAACAAAAACTGAAGAGGATATCATGGTTGAGCGAAACACCATAACTAAAACTGAAAACCACTCAGCTAAGTTCATTCAATACAATTGCTAACAAGCTAAAAATGCCAGACCAAAAAGAAAAAATGCAAAAAGAAGAAGACTTGGGAAATAGAAAAGTGAAGCCCACAGAAGCACTAAAGTCTCATTACTTACAGAGAGTGGTGGTCATGAAAAACAAACCACATGACAACGAAAAAAAGGTTGCTGAGACTATCTTCTCCGCACAAGGAAATGTAGAGTAAGTAATCTAAATTATGCTCGTGAATTTAAAATTTATATTGGTTCATCAAAAGCAAAAAAATATGAATGTTTTTTACTAAAATATTATGCTAATTTTAATTGGCAGTGATATTTTGTTTAAGTCCTACTTTTTTTATGGTCTGAGAATACATTTTGAGAGCTTGCAATTTGGAAATGAAGTAATTGCTGCGGTAATTGACATGTGGACACACTTACTGAATATGGGTGAAAAAAGGAAAAGTCCTCAGTCGTTGAAAAAACTATTCTGCAGTACAGCGATTATTGTAAGTTAAATCCAATTACCCTTATGAATTTTGATGAAAAATAGACAAAGAAGATGATGCAAGAGGATATAAGGAAGACTTCGGTGTATAACAAGTTTGAGGAAAACATGAATAATGCTTTATACCTGTCAAATTATGAATCTATTCTTGAAATAGATCTGGTAAAAAATTTTATTTGTATTAATTCTTATAAGATAAAAAACTGATGAACAAAAGTATATTAATAAACTGATGAACACTCCATGTATGGCAGGTATTTTTCCCTATGTTGCTCAATGATGAACATTATTATGTTGTCTGCTTCAATTTGAAAGATCCTCAAATTCACGTTCTAGACAACATGCTTCACAATATGAAATTGGGAGATAGATATGGGAGGAATCTGGGTAATTTGGTAAGTATTTCACCGTTTCAAATTATCTTCACCAATGCATTTAAAAAGGTAACGAAACTCATTTTTATTAATATGTTATTACAGAAAGCACTTTTTTTAAAGTTTTTGAGCAAAAAAAAGCATCCTTGCGTAGCAAACTTGAAGGATTACAAGCTCTGCATTGTTGAGATGCCATGGAGAACACAAGAAAATGTGATTGATTGTGGCATTTTCGCCATGCGACATATGGAAACATATCAAGGAAGCATGGCAAAATATGATGCTGGATTTGTACCAGAAGGAAAAGAACAAGAGGAGCAGATAAGGAACTTGAGAATGAAATATCTCACAAAGATTCGCTATCGACTCCAATGAAAACAAAGAAGGAATTGAAAAAGAAGTTCAAGCATATCTGAAATTGGATTTGAAGACAAGGAAAAAACTCCAACAAGAATCAGTTGAAGCCATAAATAGCAGTATCAGCGACTACTTCAATATTATTCCTACGGCCAATGTTGCTAAGTGAAAACAATGTTTGGTTCTGTTACTTAGATTATTATGTTTTGTTTAGTATGAACATCTGGAATATTTGAGGTTTTTTTTGTCAAGTATGTTGAAATATTTGCTTGGTTGGTCATGTTATACATGCTTCTATCATCTGATAAATTGATGAATGGTGTACATGAGTTAAATTGATTAACAAAACATTAAACTGATGAACAAACATGTACTTGCTTATGTAAACTGATATATTGATGAGTTAATTAGGAAAAGAACAAGAGGAGTAGATAAGGAACTTGAGAATGAAATATCTCACAAAGATTCTGCTATCTGACTCCAATGAAAACAAAGAAGGAATTGAAAAAGAAGTTCAAGCATATCTGAAATTGGATTTGAAGACAAGGAAAAAACTCCAACAAGAATCAGTTGAAGCCATAAATAGCCGTATCAGCGACTACTTCAATATTATTCCTACGGCCAATGTTGCTAAGTGAAAACAATGTTTGGTTCTGTTACTTAGATTCGTATGTTTTGTTTAGTATGAATATCTGGAATATTTGAGGGTTTTTTTTTTTTTGTCAAGTATGTTGAAATATTTGGTTGGTTGGTCATGTTATACATGCTTCTATCATCTGATAAATTGATGAATAGTGTACATGAGTTAAATTGATGAACAAACTGATGAACAAAACATTAAACTGATGAACAAACATGTACTTGCTTATGTAAACTGATAAATTGATGAGTTAATTATTATTATTATTATTATTATTATTATTATTATTATTATTATTATTATTATTATTATTATTGCTCTTATTAAACTGGTGAACATTTTTCTTGAACTGATGAACAAAACATTAAAAATAAACTGATGAACAAATAGTTTTAATAAACTGATGAACAAACATGTACTTCCTTCTATAAACTGATAAATTACTGAAAAATGTACACGAGTTAATTATTATTATTGTTATTATTTACTATTATTGTTATTATTAAACTGGTGAACATTTTTCTTAAACTGATGAACAAAACATTAATAATAAACTGATGAACAAATAGTTTTAATAAACTGATGAACAAACATGTACTTGCTTCTATAAACTGATAAATTGATGAGTTAATTATTATTATTGTTATTACTTACTATTATTGTTATTATTAAACTGGTGAACATTTTTCTTAAACTGATGAACAAAACATTAATAATAAACTGATGAACAAATAGTTTTAATAAACTGATGAACAAACATATACTTGCTTCTATAAACTGATAAATTGATGAACAAACATATCAACAACTAAAACTTTATTATATATAAGAGTATCAAAAAAACATATCAAGTACACCTTTATTTTGACAATAAAAGAAAAAGGAAACAAAAGCTAAGTAACAACACAAGCATTCATATCAGACAACTTCGCCTTCTTAGCAGCCAACTTCGCCTTTTGCTTGCTCTCTTTTATAGCAGCCTTATCATTAGCCTTCTTAGTAGCAATTTCAACTCTAATAGCATTGCACTTGGCTTGATCATGATCTTTCATGCTACATTTGCAATATCTACAGTTCTTCCTAGACTTCCCACTTGGATTAACTGAATGCTCAAGACTACTCTTAATCCTTTTTCTGGAACCTTTAGTACTAACCTGTTTTCGAAAACAAATCAGGGTAATAAAAATTAGATGATCAAAAAAATGCTGAAAAAAAAATCATAACACAAGGAAAAAAATGATGAACAAAACATTAACAACAAACTGATGAACCTATGTGATAACATAATAGTTAAAAGTCAATAGGTGATGAATCAAAAACAATAATGTTCATCAACTTAAAAATCATAAAAATTAACTGTTAACCTATAATAACTAAAAAAAAAAGGCATTAACTGATGAACAACAATACTAACCTGTTTTGGAACATTTACAATGGTCTCTACCGGTTGCGACACACCAAGAATATAAGCAAGCCTATCTCGTTTATTAGTCTTTTTCGGTATAGGAACATCAGCATCTGCCTTCGCCATTAACTGAACCTGATGATCTCTAAACTTTTGTTGTAGCTCTGGATCATCTGCATAAAGATTCACACAATACTCGACTGCTCTGAATATCTCACGCAGGATCATATCGGGACTATCACCGTGGCTTGAATGACGGATGCAGGTGGTAGAGAATCCTTTGACCAACGCCTAAGCACGTATTTCTTTGGAAACTTTTTAACCTTTGACAACCGAAGCACATAAAAGATATGACGACATAAAAGTCCATATGACTCAAAACGTTTGCACGAACACTGATCTTCAGCTGGTTTACACAAGACCTGCAAAAAAACAAAGTAGTACATACAGTGGTAAATTACGAAAAATTGATGAACAATAAAAGATATGATGATTAAAAAGTAATTTTATAACAATAAAAAACCGATGAACAAAAACTAATGAACAAAAAACTGATGAACAGATTAAAAAAGATGTTACCTCATAAAAAACTTCATTTACAACGCCCTCCACTTGACGATGTCGCCTAGAAATCTGCTCATCTTCACCAGTATCTTGTATAACATATTTTTGCCAGAATCATCAGCCGAAACACTAACCGACATACATGAAATCACAGAAGGATAAATCTCAGTTTGAACATCAAAGAAAATCGACCGAGTATATATTTGAAGCCTTCGCTCTAAATCAAGTTCAGGTGTGCATATCGGAATAGTATAACGACTGTCATGATCATTTTTACGTTGATAAAATCTTTGGCACCCCACCACACTATCAAAATGATTATAGAACTCCCATAAAGTCAAATCAATACTTGTCAATCTACCATAAGCATTGTTTTCACTCTCTGACCTAGAAGAAGTTCTCATCAATCCCGACATCGGTTCATCCCTATAATAGGCTGGTATCCATTTCTGCCTCAAATTATACATATCTGAAAGCCATTTGTGTCCCTTCAAATCAAAATCAACTAACAATCGCTCCTACAAATCCTCAAACTCTTCAGGCTCTATTCTATCAGTCCAAACAATATAAGATATTCTCCTTTTGAAAGTAAGATCTTTAGCTAAAACAGGCCCAACCTACAAAAATGAAAAATCAAATTTAATGATGAACGTAACTCACTGATGAACATAATATAAAAAAAAACTCGTTCATAAACAAAATATTAAAAAAACTAACAGATGAAAAAATAGTTGATGGACAACAATAAACTGATGAACAGAGCTAATTGATGAACTTAATTTTATACTACTAACTGATGAACAAAAAAAATGTTAATGACCAAACCTTTGAAAAAATCAGATAACATACCTTTGAAGTCAACTTCTGCATGATATGCCACATGCATAATCTGTGACGAGATAACGGGAACACTGACTCTATAGCAACTTTCATTGATCCATCCTGGTCAGTCACAATAACCTTCGGTGCTCGAACAAACGCTCTTTTAAAACATTCAAGCAAACAGATGTAAGATTCTTTCATTTCTGATGACAACAAAGTAGCTCCAAATGTAACACAATGATTGTGATTGTCAATCCCAGTGAATGGTACAAAAACCATTTTGTACCTATAAAAATATAAATTATAATCCATTACTATACAACTGATGAACCAATATTATATAACTGATGAACCATTATTAAAATAACTCAAGAACCATTTACATTATTAGCTAACTGATGAACCATTTACATTACTATATAACTGATGAACCATTACTATATAACTGAAGAACCATTTAAATTATTAGCTAACTGATGAACCATTTACATTATATTATAATATAACTGATGAACCATTACTATATAACTGATGAACCAATACTATATAACTGATGAACCATTATAAAATAACTGAAAAACCATTTACATTATTAGCTAGCTGATGAACCATTTACATTATAACATAACTGATGAACCATTACTATATAATGGATGTTTCTACGTTTTAAATCCCAGTAATAATCTCAAACAAACACAAAATACCAAAACAAAGATGATGGGCAACGGGAAGTAATTTTTATACCGATGAACATCATCTTGTTGCACCGATTTTTTTGTGTGATTGACATGATCATTAGGTTTTGAAGGTACAATTGAATATCTTTAAAAACTGATGAACTTATAACTTGACAGAAGTATAAAAGTTAATACTTAAAAAGTAATAAAAAATGAACCTACTTATTCGTTCTGAAAGTAGCATCAAATGACATAACATCGCCAAAAGCATAATAGTTCCTCTTTGCATATTCATAAGCCCAGAAAAGATTCGTCAAAGCATTTTTCTCACCAGTTTGATACTAAAATGAAAAGTTAGGAAGAAAATCCTTCTTGTTCATCAACATCTCAACTAACATCTGTGCATCGTTTTTTCCTATGAAATCAAGCACATCCCTCCTATAATTTTTACAATCAACCGAACTAGCTCCTATAAAATCATAGTCCCCATATATCTGCCTATGTAAATTGAAACCCTTCCCTGGACCAAGATTGACTTGTGAAGCTTGATATAGAAAAACCTGCTGAGTATAAGCAACTTCACGAGAAGAAACAAGAAAAACGCTATCCTCTTCACTAACAAGGCTGTGATTATGACCCTCAACAAAATCATAAGACCAATAACCTTTCCCTGGAATATGCCTAACCCGAAAAACTGCTTGGCAATCAGTACGCTTAGAGGACACTTTCCTACTATTCGACTTCTTCTTCAATGCACCAGCTTTTGGGGCAGGATTTGTACCTTCCTTACTACAAACAAAATATTTCAAATCGAGAATTTTTTCCTTATTTTTCTTAGATATAAACTACTGTCCTAAACACACCTCAAAACTAGCTCTTTTTGCATAATCTTTGTAATACTGATAAGCCTGCTCAAGTGAGTGATACATCATACCATAAGCCGGCTTTTGACCAACAGGAATATCAGGAACCCAAATCTTACAACCCTCCACTTCAGAAACAATACCAACAGAATGCGGAACAGGTTCATACTCATTATCTGTGAAAAATTATACAATAATGTTTCAATTTATTGATGAACCTAATATAAAAATAAGCAATAAAGAAAGTAACAGATGAACCTAATAGCAGATAGGATAAACTGATGAACAAACAAAGCATAAACTGATGAACCTAAGATAAGATAATAGCAAAATTGATGAACTAAACATAAAAATAAGCAAAACATAAAAAATGCATAAATTGATGAACATAAGCAGATAACAAAACATAAACTGATGAACCTAAGATAACATAATTGATAAACTGATGAATCAAACATAAAAATACAAAAAAAAAAAAAAAAATGCTTAAATTGATGAACACAAAAGATATACTGATGAAGCTAAGTGAACGTAAATGCTAAACTGATGAACCAAACATAAAAATAATCAAAATACATAAATTGATGAATATAAGCGATAACAAACAAAACATAAACTGATGAACCTAAGATAACATAAAAGCTAAACTGATGAACCAAACATAAAAATACAAAAAATAGAAAAAAAAAAGCATAAAATTGATGAACACAAAACTGCATAAACTCATGAACACAAAATTGATGAACACTCATGAACCTAGCTAAACTAATGAACCAAACATAAAAATAATCAAAATACATAAATTGATGAATATAAGCGATAACAAACAAAACATAAACTGATGAACCTAAGATAACATAAAAGCTAAACTGATGAACCAAACATAAAAATACAAAAAATAGAAAAAAAGCATAAAATTGATGAACACAAAACTGCATAAACTCATGAACACAAAATTGATGAACACTCATGAACCTAGCTAAACTGATGAACCAAACATAAAAATAAATAAAAATAAAAAAACTGCATAAACTGATGAACACAAAACATAAACTCATGAACCTAGCTAAACTGATGAACCAAACATTAAAATAAATAAAAATAGAAAAACTGCATAAACTGATCAAACTCTTAACAATAAAATTACCTTGATTAAACTGATGACCATCAACAATCGCCATTACACACCGATTTAACCTCGAAAAATCCCCAATTTTTATCAAATTAACCGATTGAACGGTTAAATATCCCCAATTTTTTATCAAATTAACCAATTGAAAGATTAAAAACCCTAATTTCCTCCGATTATGAGATTGAACGATCAATTCGTAACTGATATGAAGAATTAACACAATTTGAAGAAAAAATAACGATTCAAATAATCGAATATCAAAAGAGAGCAAAAAAGCCCTAAATTTACAAAATATGAACAATTGAAAGAATGAGAAAATTGGGAAATTGAATGAATGAATGAACTAAATGGAAATCATTGTGGAAAAATCGTTTATATATGGCCGGAAAAGTAAAAAAGATCCGATCAAAATAGAAAGGAAATACCAGATTATAATAGAAAGAGAAAAAAGAAAGAAGAAAGAATACGGGGGTGTAAAATTACATAAATGTCCTTGAGGGGAAAAAAGAGGGGGGACACGTGGCATAACCAGAAATATTTTTAGACTTTCTAAAAAGTCCTCTCTTTTTAAAGGATCCGCTACCGTGATCTTATTATACTATCCATCACTTTTGGTGTCCTTTTTGCTTTGGTTAACGTGCATGCTATAGGCTTATATTATACTAGTGCATGATCTTTATATTTACTATTACGTTGCATGGTTAACTGATTTAGGGGCTGCAATTTTGAGAATCGATACTGCCCACCGCTGATTCGTATTGCTATAATTACTGAATTGATATATTTGTTTTTATTGGTTGATCTATGGCCGATTATGCTTATAAAACCTAGTTTATTACTAGGGTTTAATTAACACGTAGCGATTACGTGGTTTGGTACGGGTTGTTATTTTTCTTGTTTCGATTGTGTTCCTTTGCTTAGGGTTTGTTTATTGTCATGTTGATGGAGGGTGTGCCTAACGTTGAAAAGGATGCCTTAATGTATTGTAGGCAGCGTGAACCTCATGTGGAGCTGGTTCTACATGATGTAAATCCTACTGAGGGTCATGACACGCCTGAGGGTCATGATACTTTATTGAAAATTTGTGCTATTGAAAAACAAATCTTTGAGGGAAAACTTGTTCTTGTGGGTGACGATGGGCAACCATTAAAACCAGCTATGACAGTGGATGCTACTAGTTCTACTGGGGCTAATCCATTTGATCATCTTAAGGTGCCGCAGTCACAGAAGGAGCTAGAGGAGATGCTTACTGCTATTGGTTATTATTCGAAACCTCCTCAAGATACGAGTGTTCCTATGGCTTCTAATTTTAATGCTACTAGTAGTCCTAATAATGTTAATGATAAGGTAGATACGAATGCACATGGGGCTGTTGGTATTGAGAAGGTTGGTGTGTATGCTTTGAAACAACCTTCTACATCGTATGCTGGTGTTACTTCTACTGAACCTAAGAAACACACGTCAAACTTTCGTAGGTTGGAGTGTAATAAGAAATCTAATGGTGTGGATCTTTCTGTCCCGATGAAAGTGGTTGAAGAGGTGAACACTAGGTTTGAGAATACTTTGTATTGGTATTTCCTTGGTCAACGACTTGCTTTTCCTGTTGTTGATTACTTTGTACGCAATGCGTGGGCTAAGTTTGGTATACAAAAGGTAATGATGAATGCAAAGGGGTTCTTCTTTTTTAAGTTCAATTCGAAGAAAGGTGTTGATGATGTTCTTGAAAACGGTCCTTGGTTGATTAGAAATGTACCTATTATTCTTAAACCTTGGACATTGAACACCAGCTTACTTAAAGAGGATTTGACCAACATCCTGGTGTGGGTTAAATTCCATGATGTTCCTCTTGCTATGTTTTCTGATGATGGCCTTAGTCTCCTTGCCACATTGATAGGCTCGCCCAAAAGGTTAGATGCTTTCACTAGCCAAATGTGCAAGGACTCGTGGGGCCGTAGTAGTTTTGCTAGATGCATGATTGAAGTGAAGTCGGATGAGATGCTTAGGGACAGCCTTACTGTTGAGATACCGTTACTTGATGGGTCGGGTTCGACTATTGAGAAGATTCGGGTTGAATATGAGTGGAAACCACCTCATTGTGATAAATGTAAGATTTTTGGTCATACTCTTATTGAATGTCCTAAAGTTGTTGAAGCTCCTGCTCTACCTACTAAGCGTGTTAATGATGGTTTCAAGACGGTTAATAACAAGAAGAAGGGAAAGAAAGGTGGGTCTACTATTCCGGGTCAAGGAGGGTTTACTAAACCTGTTGTGGGTAAGCAGTTTCAATATCAACCCAAAAAGACTCCTCCTGAACCTAAGAAAGTGGAAGTCACTAAGAAGAATGCTTTTGATGTGGCTAGTTCGAGTGGAACAAATATCTCTACATCTAACCAGTTTGATGCTCTTAATATGGAATATACAGATGCGTTTGGTACTCCTTCTAATGACACCAACAAGGATGTGGATTCTGGTCGTACAATGGAAGTTAATGAAGATAAGTCTACTAAGACAGGTACTACATCACAAGAACCCCTTGTGAGTGATTTGAAAGAGATGGAGTCGGGTGTGGCTCCTAAAACTAGTGATTCTTGTAATCCGCCCGCCTCTTCTACTAAGAGAGTTAACCCTTTTTCTATAGTGGGAGAGATCGTGGTTTCTACTAAGAGAGTTAACCCTTTTTCTATGGAGGTTAATGAGGATGAGTTGACTAAGACTGGTTATACATCACATGTACCGCTTGTGAGTGATTCAATGGGAACAATGGATGTTGGTTCTACGCCCATAGTTGAGAAAATTGGTAAGCTTGAAAAGCTAATTATTGATGGGAAAGCTACTCTTGTGGATGATGATGGTCAACCTATTCCGTCTACCTCTTCTACTAAGAGAGTTAACCCTTTTTCTAAAGTAGGAGAGATTGAGGTGTCTGATTTTGAAGATGAGGTTGTTGCTAACCCATTTGATGAGTCTGCTAATATATTTGGTGGTGGCCAAGAGTTTGAAGATGAGTATGATGACTATGACTTCGATGACTATGCGAAACAGGTTCGTGATCTTCCAGGGAATTTAGATGCCTTTAATGCCATGTATGGCACAAAGTTTCAAGGTCCTAGGAAGTAATTTTATTTCGTTGTGTCATATGTTATCATTTGAGTAGTGGTTTGTTTTCTTGTTTAGAAACTAGGAAGTATCTTGTTATGTAAGCTTTATGCCTATGTAACGGGCTGAGATATGAGATTTCACTCATATCCATTGTACTTAAACGTATATTTGGTTAATATATTTACCAGGGTGCAGGATTACTCCCCTTTACCCAAAAAGAGAGATCGTGGTTTCTGATTCTGAAGATGAGGTGGTTGCTAACCCATTTGATGAGTCTGCTAATCTATTCGGTGGTGGCCAAGAGTTTGAAGATGAGTATGATGACTATGACTACGATGACTATGCGAATCAGGTTTATGATCTTACAGGGAATTTGGATGCCTTTAATGCCATGTATGGCACCAAGCTTCAAGGTCCTAGGAAGTAATTTTCTTTCGTTATGTCCTATGTTATCATTTGAGTAGTGGTTTGTTTTCTTGTTTAGAAAATAGGAAGTATCTTGTTATGTAAGCTTTATGCCTATGTAACGGGCTGAGATATGGGACTTCACTCATATCCATTGTACTTAAACGTTTTTTTGGTTAATATATTTACCATGGTGCAGGATTACTCCCCTTTACCCAAAAAAGAATTCTATCCTCCGGATAATTGTCCGTCGCTTCTTTTAGCTCTTCAAATCGAAAAACTTTCATGAAACCGACACCACCACTTGTGGTTTTTAATTTCTCTTCCAACAACGCACCTCCATTTTTCTCATAGAATTTTTTTCTCGTAGCTTGGCTATCTATCTTTTCTTGGCCATAAAGTACAACACTAATAATCCAGTCAGTAATGCTAGGAATCCAATCCCCATACCTGTACGGGATTTTTTTTGAAAGAAAATTATAATAATAAATAAAAATAAAAACTACATTACAAATACTTTACATCCTTGGTTCCAATAGTATGTTTGAAGTATATTCCATTACTAAAAAAGTGCTTTTACGAGGTGTGCCAATGAAAAATACAATATAGAGTTGTTCTCCAATGTTTAATTGGTTTTTTTAGCAATAGTTCTTATGACTATGGTTAAACTTTCTGTATAAAACTCAAGAAATATTCAATGAATACTCATTTTCTACATCTATATGTTATATTATACATACATTTGCAGACTTAAATTTTATTGTTTGTAAAAAGTTTTGTCATTTTGCTATTTTGAATACCTATTGAGAGTCCGAGCACATTGAATGGATTACGACGACAGTCATTTTGAATCTTGCCATCACCATAATAGCCTTCTTTACATTCGCATGTGTAATTCCCGGGAGTATTAATACAAGTTCCATAGCATGGAAAATCCTCCTTTCGTTCACACTCATTGATATCTAGCAAAAAAAACAACACAGCCTAAAATAGGTAATTTATAACACTAAATTTCACTGCAAAGAAAATATTGTTTTTGATAGACCTATTAGTGACACACAAAAGGCGTCACTATATGTAACTTCTTTTTATTAAAAAAAGGTGGTAAATTAAAGTAAAACTTAAAAGAACATGCATGCACAAACTAAAATAGAACAAGTCTTCCACGTATCCATGGAGATTTCACCGGAGGTGATCGTATCAGTGACTATAGTAAAAGAGTATAGTAGAGTGAAAATCATTAAATGCTATTGCAGCAACATCCGTATCCAGTTAACTTGCGTCAAAGAGACAATTCTTAATAAATTTTGAAATTAATCACAGCTGTCAAATGCAATTGCAGCAACAACCCTTATTTTAAATACTTGACCATTTGTGTAACGAAATTTTACATAAATAGTCCTTTTAGTTTTCACTAATTTCAGTAACGATCCCCAATTAAATTTAAAGATTGTTGGTGTTACAAAGTATTGCATAAATAGTCTATGTTACTTACAAGAACGTCCATAAATGTAAGATTTAACAAAAAAATTATGTCTCGTAAAGGTGTTAACAAGTAATTATTTATAGATTAATTGAAATTCAAGAACCGACTATTTATTGTTGATTAATTTTTTTTCAGCCGCAATGCGCGAACAAGTAATTCGACCAAATTATGCATGTAACCATAAATCTATATGTTTATACACCATTTGGATATTTCATGAAAATGATTTTTTTATTTTCTATTTTATTTTAATGATTCACAACCCATCTTGGATATACTTTAAAACATGAACAAGGTAATATATTATAAATAATTTACTATTACCATGCCTATAACAAACCTTTTGGATATTTCATGAAAATGAATTGTTTTCAACGAATTAAATCATCCTAAGATATACTTAAGTGTACAAACAACGCTATTTTTGAAACCAACGCACTAAAATACCCTTTCACTTACACCATCAACACCACTCTTTTTGAGACCTTTCATTTTATTTTCTTTATCACTTTTTTAAACAAATCAATTTTTCATTCATTAAACTAAAATAAAAATAACATATTTTAGAAAAGTTACAAAATTAAAATAACAAGGATAAAAATTTAAAAAAAAAATAAACTTATTAAACTTTAATTGGTCCAACAGCCGAATGTCAGCAGCGTAAAACACATACATTTTACATATCATAGTTTTACTTTTATGTGAAGTTAATGTCTTAAAAAAATAATAAATAAATGAAAAATAAACTTCCTCATAACACCTACACACACATAATCAACACATACACACATATATAAATCGAAAAGAAAAAAAAATCAATCCAACGCACGTTGATTCATCAATGCAAGTCTCAACACCGTTAGAATTAGGTTGGTTCTGATGTGGTAACGCCATTAATGTGGGAGCCACGTCGGCATAATGCCACCTTCCACATTATGTTACCGAATGCTCTTAGTGGTTAAAAACTTATGACCAAAATACTCTGTTATAAATTAGAATATTATTTTACAATTAGATAATATTAAGATGGGATATAAAGAAAATGAAAACCCGTATAAGTTACTTAATACTGTAAATATTTTACACATAACGTAATGGTGATAGCCATCGGTAACGTACTTTAGTCATTTAAAAATATATTTCTTTTTTATAATTAATCTTATATATGTAGACAAATGTTCAAATTATAGAGACTTACGTGTCATGTGTTTAGCAGTTGCGTTGTGTTAATGGTTTCCTTATAATTAGTTATTGAAGTTGAGGGAATCTTGTGAAAAGGAAAAATGATAAGTTAAGGACACATGTAATTAAGTTAGATTATACCTTCGCACCCAGGAGACAGATATGGATTTCCTTCATAGCCTTCCTCACATATGCAACGGTACCCACCACTTTCCCTTGTAGAGTTAACACATATGCTATTTGATTGGCAGGCAAAACCATCTGTTGCTTCGGCTTCAGAACAACTCTGATTACCAATAGCCCATTCAAGCACTATCGGCA
Organism: Chrysanthemum makinoi; assembly: GCA_910596185.1. Classification (NCBI taxonomy): domain Eukaryota; kingdom Viridiplantae; phylum Streptophyta; class Magnoliopsida; order Asterales; family Asteraceae; genus Chrysanthemum; species Chrysanthemum makinoi. Next base: position 53,420,360 of record OU343225.1, read on the forward strand.
CAGTAGCCTCGGTCCTCTTTCTGAAATTAGTATCATTTAAATCATTACGATCCTTAAACTTGAATGCATTCTCGTCACCAACAAAGGCATATCACTTACATCAACCCTGGAATCGTTGCTCATATTCTGCAATTTAAAGACCTGGGTAATGTAAAAGTTTATGTCGTTGGGTATGGATGTTTGACAACAACCATATCCCGTACACTCGTCACCTAAAACCTCATCCGGCGTTGAACAAAGGACCATACAGCCGGTAGACACGTTCCTAGATTCTGTACTTGAGGATAGCCAAGCATAATCATAGCAGCCGATAACTGTGAACTTGTTAACTTTCGAGAAGGTGTACGGCTTAACACTAAGGTTCGCTCTGACTGCCGTATAGCTGTATACTGTGCCATTTGGAGAATAGCACCAGCTTGACAATTTATTGGAAAGCTTGATGGTGGAATCATATATCAATTTGATCGAGTTGTAGCCACCTTTTTTAATAGTGGCCTTTGGAGGGTTTAGTGATGTGTTGCAGTAGATGCGAAATTCCTCATTTATATAACAGTTTGAGTTGTTGCCGAAACCGAAAGGGTAAGGAACTATTAAGTCCCCGCATCGGCTGTCGCAGCCTTGCTTTGCAAGGTTGGTTGAGTTAATGAAGGTGTACCATTTAGTGGTAGAATTCGTATCAGAAGCCGTAAACGAAAACATTTGAAATACTGTCCACATCAGGACAAGGAATTTCATGGCTTCCTTTTGTGAAATGGTTCCCGAGTGATGTAGCTGTTAAGGGGTTCTCACGCTAACTTTATATAGGCTACAAGACATGCTTTCATAGACTAAGGGGCTGTTTGATTGCTACTCAATTGACCAATTCAGAGCCTTCAACGTATTCGGTATGCATGCAACACCCAACATTTTACCCGTGCATCCTTTTATTTTATTTTTACATAGTCACATTCAACTAGTTAAAATTTTATAATTTATCTATATCTATACAATATATAAAATGTTTACACCCATTTCTTAAATCATGAAAAACTAAAAAAACTATTTATAAAAACGCAAGAATTGAATACCTATTAATATCCATTGACTTTTATGTAAAATTTCCTAAAAGTGGATCACATTTGAAAACGAAGAATGATTCAAATACGATCAATGCAGTGCAATTAATTTTTATGAACTATTTTCAACAAATACAACAACAACAAAAGTTAGGCATTCTTATATCTATAATATATATGTTCATATAGGTATTTTTTTTCTTTTCTTTTTTTCTTTTTCATCTCTCAATATTTGGTTTGTTATGTACTTGAGGTAAATGTGGTATTTTAACCACATTTCACTATACTTATCTGATTGTTTTTTAGAGTAATATATTTTACCGGGTGATGCCCTTTACCTAAAAGATCATATCAATGATTTTCATTTTAGACTTATGTTTTAAAGGCTATAAACACTTCATTATTAAATAGAAGTTATGGCAAGAACAAATAAAATTTAAAAAAACGTTCATCTTTTGCTCTCTTGCATATTCACAAACGCTTTTCTCTCTCTTTGTTGGGTTTTAAGGATAGTACTGCTCTTGAAAGAATCAACTGCTTAACTACTGCTGGTATGATTGAAACTGCTGCTAGTGTATTCTATTTACTGCTAGATGTTGCTGGAAAAGATCAAAGGAATATGCTAAGTAGTAACTACTGCTAGACTTGGAGAAACTATTGCTAGTATAAAGTTTTTACTGCTGAATACTAAGTACTGCCAGAGTAAATGTATCTACTGCTAATGTATTTTAATCTACTACCGGAGTATTAGAGTCTGTTTGTATTTATGAAATGACGTGTTCCTATTATATAGTATTAGATAAGTATAGAAAAGATACGATTGTGATATACATTGTATAGGAAGTCATTGTAACTGGCTAGGACTCCTTAGTCTATAAAAAGGGATCCAAGGTCATTTGTTTAAAAAAATGTTTAAGGCGGCTTCAAGGTTGTAAACCCTAGTGATATTAAGATCACTTGTATTATTAAGATCACTACCGGAGTATTAGAGTCTGTTTGTATTTATGAAATGACGTGTTCCTATTATATAGTATTAGATAAGTATAGAAAAGATACGATTGTGATATACATTGTATAGGAAGTCATTGTAACTGGCTAGGACTCCTTAGTCTATAAAAAGGGATCCAAGGTCATTTGTTTAAAAAAATGTTTAAGGCGGCTTCAAGGTTGTAAACCCTAGTGATATTAAGATCACTTGTATTATTATTTTAAATAATATTGAAGCTTTTGATTGTTTAATCATTGTGTTCTTCTTATTCATCAAGTATTATATTTCGCGTGATACTTTGTGATTCAAACAGTTTCTTAACATAAGCTAAACAAGATCTATATTTACTAAGTAAATTGGGATCAACACTCACATTAATTGGTGGTTAGGATGGTGCAATAATAGCTTCTTTTGGGGGTGTGGAATCGGGTTTCCGCCAAATGAAAATATAAGAAGAACAAAAGAATTCTAAAACTTTTTTAAGTTTCAAACGTTGTACTTACTATTATTATTAAACTATTGTTCAAGCTATCTTCATTAAGCTTAAGGATGGTTATATATTATTTGAAAGAACTTGAACTTAACAAAATAACATGACCCTAAAGTAATTGAGTCATGACCTAAAATTACACAAATTTTTTATTGACCTTGAAAGTAATTGAGTCATCTAATTAAAAAAAATGATGAAGTTGAGGATTTTGCATATCTAAAAAATCACATGTGTCGCAAACCGGCGTAACGCACAAGTATAAAAGATTGTCACTGTAAAATCTCGTTTTTATGCACGGATTCTCATCTAGTTTATTTACAATATTAATAGTAAAAGTCTTAGGTCTCTTTGAAAAAAAAGAATCCGTCATCGTCATTTGACTTTCTTTTTCCTCACAATTTCTCATTCATTATTGTGTTTAACTGACAAAATGGTTAATGAGTGATTGAGTGTTACTTAATTGTTCCTAATTGAAATGGCTATCAACTATTTTAATTAATTAAAGTCCTGTAACTCGTCTGCGTATGTGTTAATAATATATGTGCACTTTTTAAAAATAAAATCAACAAAAATTCATCATGTGCATCACAAGGTTAGATTTGTAATTTTATGTCATTCAAATATATTGCTTTCATTAACCAAGTTCATACAGAGTGCTTACATATTATTGAGAGCTTAGAATCATTCAATACTAAATCATATGGTTTTTTCAAACAACTCCTAACTTTACATAGGCTACAAGACATGCTTTCATATAATCTATGGGAAGACAAGTCATTTGAAGACCGGATATATTTAAAATTTTAATTATTTAGAATTGAACATTCCTATGAATGTTCTAAATGAGTAACTGAGCTATCGTGTGTTGAGGCGGAGCGAATTTAACTTGTTCTAATTTGAATGACATCAATGTAAATAGATTTTGCCCCTTTTTGTGTTCTGCTTTGTGCGACTTGTGTTGAGGCGGAGCCAATTTAATTTGTTCTGCTTTGTGCGGGAAACATTAAGGCATCACAAATTCATGTATGTATGTAACCGAAAAAGATAATTTTTTAAGCTAAATAAAATGTATAACGATTTTTATTAAAATTTTGAAACTTTGATTGTGACAAACAAAATGTATATTAAAACTTTTACCAATTCATCAAACTTAATATCTACTAGTTCTCGTGAATTTGTCGTTTTTTGTAAACCTAAACTACTACAAATCTGGGAATAGAGCCCCCTCCAAAGAGCCCACTTAATACAAAAACCGGGTTCTATAAGAGCATACCCAATCGTAACCCCCCAACGGCATTAGAGGGCAAAATAAAGCCCGTTAGTGGCGTTAGCTGTTGTGGGTGTGGCGTTATTTCGCCGTTGGTCCCTGCGCGTTGCTCCACTAACGCCCGTTAGTGGCATTAAAAAAAATCAAAAAATTTTCAAAAATAGTCCCTGCAACGGCTAGTAGCCATTAAATTTCAAAAAAAAATCAAAACTAGTCCCTAACGGCTAATTTTACAAAAAAAAAAAAAAAAAAAAAAAAAAAAAATCAAAAACATTTTTTTACCATTATAAATACCCAGCTAAAACTCCATTTTTTCACACTTTCATAATTCAAATTCACAATTTATATACTTCCTGTCACACTTTGATAATTCAAGAATCAAGTTCATTCACGATGGATCCAAATGAATTTGGTGATATTCCTCTGTCTTGGTCAGACAGAGAAGACTTCCAATTTATGGCATCCGCGTACGAGTATCACCTTCAGTTGGAACAAGAAGAAGGTATTGAATCTCAAGATCCTAGTTGTTCTGGACTTCTGGTAGCCATATATATCGTGAATGTGAGCTTGCAGAAGAACGTCTGCACAACAATTATTTCGTAGAAGGTTGTAAGTATTCAAACCGGAATTTTCGTAAAAGATTTCGTATGAGCCGGAAACTATTCCTGCAAATAGTTGAAGGTATTGAATCTTATACTTCCGATAATATTCCAGATCATTTTACTTTCTTTAGGCAAACACCCGATGCTACGGGTCGAATGAGTATAAGTGCTCTAA